>VWZF01005269.1:151447-438639 GCA_013396755.1 Sclerurus mexicanus | reverse complement strand
CTGTGTCCTTTTGAACTTGGCTCAAAAAGTAACTCAAACCGGTTCTGTTGGCAACTCAAACCAGTCTAATTAGCAAACTTCTACAATTGCCTTACTCTCTTGACATATTTCCTGATTTAGGTTAGTTTCTTGAAGCTTCAAGGCCAGGTACTGATGGCAACCATAACATACTCCCTGCTAATTATGGCCTCAACCATGCAGTCTATCTTTGTGGCTTCTGCAAAAGTCCCTACAATTATTTCTATTAACCCTCTGGTGTTAGTTCCCTATGGATAGCTCCCTATGATACATAATATCAGTTATTGATTCCTTATATCAGTAGTGCAGGGCAGGCTGCCGCCCGGCCGTCCAAGCGCCACGCTGTCCATACACCCTCACAAGCAAAGGCGTTGGCACTCACAGGTGGCAAATTCGTCACCATCAGGGCTAGGCTTCGCGAACGAAGATTTGGGAAGGGCTCTACCCAAGCCTGCTGCAAGCATGCTGGTGGTTAAAAAGGCCAATGTGAGATAGGCAAGTCCGATCGCAAAAGGCACAGCGGCAAGTCTCCATCGGCACTGGTGGCGAGGCATGGTTCTCCCTGCGTTGCCTTTTTCCCTCAAGTCTGATTCTGCTTGTGTTCTCGAAGGAAGCAGCAGCGTTATGGATAGGGTTGCAAATTGCAAACCTGTTAATTAGTACTGAGCCCCTTGTTCACTAGTTGCACCTCTCGCTCCTTGTGGTAAATGGCCGGCAGGCTCGGTTCCTCCCTCGCTCTGAGTCTGAGGTCCGTTTTGAGCAGGGACTCAATGAGTCGGTGTTCACGATCCCCCACTGCGGAATTCCCTTCTCCCCAGTTACTGCTTGGTCCTGCTGACCTCACTCCTGGCGGCTCTCATCCATTCACCTCGCCATAGTCCTCTCTTTCCCTTAAAACAAAAGATCAGCCAAGCATACAAGATTCACGGTGCAGTTGCTTAATCATAACTGTCCAGATATAGCTACTGATTACCAATTAGAAGAAATTGCAAAGTTTGATTCAAATCTTGAGGGGCTCGTCTATAATATTCTTTATTGTCTTAACTCCCCTGCCATCCCTGGCTGATCTGGCAGCAAGGGGAATTGTAACTCCTGCCACAACAGCCTCTCCATCTCACTCCCCAGATGATACTTTCCTGTGTGTCCACCACATTCTCCTTTCTGCCAGTCCTTAAACAGTTCCTTTTCTATTGTTTCCTCTTCCGTTACTTCTGGCTTTTTAATCTCATTGCTCGCAGCTTCCCATTCTTTCCACTTCCCCATCATCTCTCAGGCTGTAGGAAAAACAGGCTCTGCCCATACCCGCCGCCACCTTATCAAGGCTTTTGCTGGTCAGAGCTCAACTTTGAAGTTCCCATCTCTAATCAGTGGAACAACACGTGTTGAGGCAGCACCGAGAACCCCTCAGAGAATCTGCTGGTTATCCTTGTTGTGGATACATACAGACAAACAAGCTTGCCACAGTTTTCAAAGAATCAACTCCTTAATAAGCTCATACTATTAACAGTAATTAGAATTATATAAACAGGTCCCTAACGTTATCATAGCCCTGATGCACAGAGGATCTTGAGGTCTAAAATGTCACATGTGAGCATTTCTCTGGGGTATCTGCCCTCCAGAATGCTGAGGAAAGCTGAGGAGTATTCATATGAGCTGCATGGACCCCAGTATGCCTCAGATGTAAGCTTTGTGTCTGAAAGCTGTCCCCCAAAATGGTACACTTTGAGGCTTAGATTTGGCTTTAAAGGAGTTTGGTATAACATCACCAAATTCCTGATAGATGTTGGTTATTTTTGCTCAGATTTCCAACCCCCCCCAAAAAACCCCCAAAGCCTAAAAAGCAGAAAAAACCACAAAAAACACCCAACCAACCAACCAAAACCAAACAAACAAAACTCCCAAATCCCACAACCACACAACGCCCCCCAAAAATAAAAACAAAAACCCCAAACCAAAAACCCCAAACCAACAAACATAAAACCAAAACCAAATAAAACCCAGCACCAAAAAAAAAAAAAAAAGCCAAAAGTGTTAACCAAAAAATCCCCAAATAATAGGTTAACACAGAAGTAGACTGATTTTACTAGATTACTAAAATGATGTCGTAATATCAATAAGATAACATGGAGTTTTAGTCCTCTTGTGCTGTATAAACAGTACTTTAAGGCATAAATTAGTCTTATTTTTTTATTATGTGTTTATTACAAGGTGGCCTTGCCTATTTGGGGGTTATATTTGATAAACATGCCATTGTGCTAATGCCAAACTCCTTTGCTTCCAATCACTCCTAATTAGTTTACCTGCACATGTCAATAAGTACATTAAAACCGTAAAGTTTTCTATAGAAGTTATTAGTTTAATACTGAAGAGTAATGTGGGGGTTGAAAGAATGTTAAAGAAAAGACAAACATCAGGGATGAATAGGATTCAGTGTTTTAGTATTTTTGCTTTGAAGAAGAAATTATAACAAAGAATAAAATTCAGAAATCATTAAAAAATGCATTGGGCTAGAAAATATATGGCTGATACTTCAGTAATTTGAGAATGTAGGGTCCTTTATGCTAATAAAGGCATTCTTTTGGAGTTAAATAGCTAGAATTGATCTCATCAGTGTCCATCTTGAGTACAAAGGTGAGAAAAAGCCCCAAAGCCAAATGTTTTATTCACTTTCTGATTTATGGTTTCTGTTGATTACATATGCTAGAAACTTCTGGCTCATGTAAAAGAGGTGTATTATGTCAAATTGGACCTGCACATCAGGCACTTCTTCAAATTAGTTTCAGAACAATTATTGTGCCTGTGGTTGTGGTTCTAAAATTGCTGCTCAGAAGTCACATTAAGGTTTCCCTGAAAGTTCTAGTCTCATTTTTGCTAGTTTTTACTAGTTAGTGTACCTTAATAGGAGTGGAAGAGGACCCACAAGATCTCATCAGAGCCAGACTCAGGATGGGATATTCTGTGAAAGCTCTTTTGTCCGAAAGAAAATAACACAACTTAGGACTTTGCAGATTTGGACATGGCTTTTGATGATCTAGCATTGCGAGTGGCCAGATTCTGCTGTTTTCCTTTACCTTTCCCTTATTTTCTTTTGTATTGTAGGGAAACAAAGTTCAGTCTGTAACCGAAGCTGAGCCGTGTTTTTAGCTCACCTTCACCGTGGGTTCCTAGCTGGGACTGGAGTTCAGCTGAAACTGGGATGGCCTTTTCCTTGAGGAAGTGGTAGGAATGCCTTGCTTTGGTCTGAAGGTGGCACTGCAAAGCCGTATGTGGAAACCACTAGAGTAGCTTGACGCTACTGTTGTCCCTGCTAGTTATGGCTGTGTAACACAGTCCGACCTGGGAGACTCAAGTAAAACGGGGAATGATGTATTCTGCTACACTTCTCTCACTTGCATGCTGAATGTGGAAAGCAACCCAGTGAATGTGGAAACTGCAGCTCGATTTGATTCAGCTCAATTTGAAGCAGCGATGAATCTGGCTCTGACAACCCAAATGAAACTGGAAGATAGGTGATTGATACTCTGAGCAACCCCTGAGATTGCTATGTTCTCCTTGTACTCGGTGCTGTTGGCCAGCTGACTTTATCTGAGAACAACTGAGATCATCTGACCGCTGTCATTTTCAGCGTTCACAAAAACTGTCCTCAGTCTGTGAACTCAGTTGTCAAAGTGTGTGTGTTCACACCTAAGAACTACTAGCAACAAATAGAGCATTAGGCGCAAACATTGCATCAGTCCCTTTCAAAAACAGAAGTAATATCCATATATTTTAAATAATAACGAGAAATTTACCAGTCTTTCTCACTAAGCTAGAACCACAGGATTATTGAAGCTAGATCTCTAGACAGCTAAGAATGTAACAGTCATTAAACCAGAAAGAGAGCAAGCAAGGGAAACCAGAGCTTGCTCTTGCCTTTAAGAAAACCACAACCCACTTCAGCTGGTGTGCAGATAGTCTGAATGCCTGATCCTTAGGGATCCAAGTAGGATCCAAGAATGCTCAAGGGGCCAAGTCCCCTCAGCAGTGCTGTGGCAGACAGGTCCAGCAGGCAGAGGGCATGTGGCAATCACATGCCATTCATGTGCCAATCACATGCCATTCATGTGCCCAGCATGCACTTAACATTAGATTTAAATCATGTTAGTGGTTTAATTCTGCAGGAATGTAAATAGAGTGAAGCGGCCTAGATACTTATTTCAGTATGTCAAGAAAGACACAGGAAAATGAAGACAACAAAAACTGGGGACATGTTACAGAAGTACATTAGTCATTCACAGTGTCTAGAATACAGACAGATTAATGTGACACCCATGTTTTATGAAGTTAGCCTCATGATGTCACAATTAACTGCTCTATTGGTGAAATAGTGATAATGGAATATAATTGACTGCATTTGTTCATTTTAGCAATAGGAAATAGCTGAGGAGGTTGATATTTTTAATACCAAGTACTTGAATTAGAGAATTTGTTAACAGATTACTCAGGGACACTTGAGGCCATGTGCATGTTCTCCCTTTCATGCTCCAATAGGTTCTTCCTGCTCAGGAGAATTTATGTAAAATGAAAAAGTCTCTCATTTGGGTCCTGTTTCTCAAATTAATATCCTTAAAGACACAGTATAACAGTCTGGATTCAGTTCTGACTCTTCCATTTAACAGGACGGAGCACCAGGAAGCAGCCACAACACAGGTGTTGAACCTGCAAATAGTGCCTCTGTCTGGGTCAGTGTGTGGGCTGCATGTTCAAGGAGGAATTTGCCTTGTCTTGTCCCATGTTGGAGATAACTAAGTAGTGATGATGCATGATCTCCTGCTCCCAAAGTTCTTGTCTCCCAGCCAGCTGAGTCAGGGACCTGTCCAAATTGTACCATGATGCTGTGCCTTGCTGTGCTGGGGGCTGTAAGTAGCAGTGCAGCTGGACCCTGGCCAATGGAAGTACTCCCATTTACCTTGTCCAGGTGTAACCTAAACACGTGCTGGCTTTGTGGGCACTGTATCAGTGCAGAATGGGAAGCCCCTCTGGAGAAGTCTTCAGCCCATGGACCATCATCATCATTATCATCATCTGTCTGAGGACAGAATGGATCACCTTCTCTCCACTGGCTCTTTTATAAGAAGGAGCCCAATGTAAGCTCCAAAAAACTAACACAGACACCTAAAAGTAGGAACTATCAAACCCCACCCCACGGAGTTTGACTTCATCTTCCTTTCTCTGGGCTTTGCTTGTACAGATGGAAAAAGGCCAGCAATGAGGCACTAGACTGGTGGGAAAAACCATGGAATCCATTGGGCCTGTGCCTCTTGTCTGTCCCAAGCCTTCCTGCCTCTCCAGTGACCCAGTGGTGCCAGCATGCTCACAGCAGGCTCTGCTTACATCTGTTTTTGGAAGCAACTAGGAGATGTGTGCATTTGACTGATGTTATATTATTTTCAGCTTTTAGGCTTGCTACTGGCAGTTCATCCTGACATTGAAATTACAACGGGGCAACCTTTTGTTCAGGTTTGGTGAGTAAAGCCAATTTTCAATATGCTTATCTTCCTCTCTGAACTGTTATATTCCTTTATACATGCAGTCTATAGTGACATTCTTGCCTCTGAAAGCTGTTTCATTAAATAATCTAAACAGACTGTGAAGTTCCTGGAATATGTTTGTTTTGTTGTGTACACAGATGTGATTAGAGGGAGTCTGGTGGGACACAGACTGGCAGTGCTAAGCTGTGCTCAGTGCAGAGAGCTTTCTGACCGGTAAAAGAGTTCTCTGATCATGAACTTATGTGGTTTTCAGCCTCAGTGTTGTTAAAATGAGTTGCAACTGCACATAGCACTTCCATAATATTGCTCTCCCACCTGAAGGTAGTGATATGCAGCCAGGAAAGCTGGGCCAGAGGAGAAAGAATGGCACACTGCACATCTGTCACGGCTGTAAAAAGAGTTCAGCATCTGGAAGAGGCCTCGGAGAAGGCAGTTGTGTGAGGGGATGTCCCTAGGGCTAAAATCTTGCTGTGGTTTTGTCTGAGCCTGGAGATGTGATCTGTGCCAAAACGTTTTGAGAAGACTGGTCTGCAGTGCAGTGTTAAGCCTCTCACTGCAAATATGTGCTAAATTTGTTCAAAGCCACAGAATATTTCTGTCTTAAAAGCTGCAATATTAGCATTTTCCAACTTGCTATCATATAGTTATGAAGTATTCCACAAGCGAAAATCTCATAGTAACTAATCACCTATTAATGGCTCAGACTTAGGGTTATTTATTTTTTTTAGGCACACATAAAATTCAGAACACTTAGGGTCTAAAGTGGCTCTTTTATATATAATGTTTTTGCTGTGAAGGAATTCACCTTGCATTTGCTAAGACAGAGGTGATTGGGTTGCCCCATGTGAATGAGGTAAGCAAACTCCCTTGTGCTACAAAGAGGACAACCAGACATGTTCAAGAGTGTCTTAAGGAAGAATCATCAAACATAATGACATCTGTGTTGGAAGTGAATCTCAGTTCCCAAAATGCAATTCTGTCTCTGGCCGTGCACATAGTTTTTCATGGCTGTGTTTCTGTCTGGTTCACCTTCACTTGTAGATAATCTTGTAGCTAGTTTTGCCTTGTAGCTATTCTTATGCATAGTATTTTTTGGACTGACATGTTGATTGAAATGAATGGGCATGGATTTCCATCCAACCTACGGTGCTAGTGACTGTATATTGTTATTGATGGCTTATATAAAATGTGTTTGATGATCTTATCTAACTTCCTGGCTGTTGCTGCCACAAAAACCCCACACAGATCTGTTATCACCAGTTAGAGGAGAGGCTGAAGACAAATGAGACAGATATGTTTTTCAGCAGATGATACAGAATTTGTAAGTCTGTCATGAGACTTGACCCTCACTGTGTTTCTTTTTCAAAGCCAGCTGAATGTTCTTGTTCCTTGTAGTCTTTCAAGTGCATTGTATCTACTGCAGTGCCTACAATTGGGTACATCAGAGGCACCAGCTCTTCACAAATGCCCCTTGGGGTCTGTTACAAGCGCCCCAGAAGGGCTGTGCTGGTTTTGACTGGGGTAGAGTTAATTTTCTTCACAGCGGCTAGTATGGGGCTGTGTTTTGGATTTGTGCTGAATACAGTGTTGATAATGTATAAATGTTTCTGTTATAGCTGAGCAGTGCTTACACAGAGCCAAGGTCTTTTCTGCTTTTCACCATGCTAGCAAGGAAGCTGGGAGTTCATGGCAGGTTGGGAAGAGGCACAGCCAGGTCAGGTGACCCTAGCTGATCAAGGCGATATTCCATACCATATGGCATCATGCTCAGTATATAAAGTGTGAGGAAGAAGGAGGAAGGGGATGTTTGGAGTGATGGCATTTGACTTTCCAAGTAACTTTTATGTGTGATAGAACCCTGCTCTCCTGGAGATGGCTGTACCCCTGCCTACCCATGGGAAGCAGAGAATTAATTTCTTATTTTGCTTTACTTGTGTGCACAGCTTTTGCTTTCCCTATTAAACTGTCTTTATTTCAACCCTGGAGTATTCTGACTTTTACCCCTCCTGTTGTCTCCCCAGTCCTGCTGGTGGGGGCAGTGAGCGAGTGGCTGCGTGGGCCTTGGTTGATGGCTGGGGTTAAAACCATAGCAGGGGCAAATACCCTTTCTCAGCCATGAGGGCAAGTGCTTTCTGCAGCACTTCCTTCTGCTTCAGATCGCATATTTAAGTCTGATTCTTTTGTATTAAAGTCCCTTCGGATCACTCTGACAATGTAAATATCCTTGAAGCAGGTATAGATGAGGGACTTGAAATCCAGACTGCAGCTGTGTACTGTATGGGGTTGGAAATGGTGCCTCCTTTCAGTGACGGGCACAGAAATTTAGGGCAGAATCCCACAATGTTTTTTCACTCCTGACCACACTTCCTGTGACTTCCCAGCAAAGGAGGAATGAGGACTGAGGGTACCAGATACATGGATTGCCTTACAGTAGGCAGCTTGAAAGCTCTCACACACCTTCTCCTTTTAAGGAACAGGAAGCATGTGCCAATAAAGATCTTGGACTGTTCCAAGGGAGGTCATGCCAATGTCAGTTCATGGCAATATGAAAAAAAAAATTACTTTAAAAAAACAAAAGGAGAAAATCAGGCTTAGCTCAAAGCATAAATTGAGCTCTTCACTTGCTGAGTGGATGAAGTTTTGCCTGAGAATATAGGATGTTCTTGTCTATAAGCAAAAGAACAGAAGAGGTTTTCTGTTCTGGAAAGTGCAAAAGAAATGGAATGGAGCAAAATCCTAGTCTGAACTAAAAATATCAGTTGCAATTGATTGTCTACGGGAACAATTCATCATCCTTTAAAGCTCTACAAATGCATATTTTCAGGCTTCTGTCAGTTAAGCCATGAAAGCTCTGTGTGTTAATTTCAGCACTGTCTAGATGGAAAAAGTCAATTAAAGCATTTAATGTAACATAAGCAGTGCAGGTCAGCTTCTTCTGGGAGACTGAAGAGGATAATTTTCTGACGTCACTTAGCTGATGGGGTGATGCCCATGCTCCACATTTCACTGGCTGTGCTTGAAGTTTTGGCTCAGGATTAAATTTTACTACTACTGAGACTCACAATCCCTCTCTAAATTCCAGAAATCAGATTTAGGTCTGTATAAGGTCCTTAAATATAAAGCCAGTATAAACAGTGTAGGACTTAATGGAAATCCTATAAAAGTATAAATCCAGTGGATTTACTTCCTGAATCAGTAACAAGGGTTAGTTGTGCAGAAGCTACAATTGATCCAAGATGCCTGACCCTCTGGTTTGTAATGCATCTTTTACAACCATGTTTAAGCACCCTGTATATCAAGGAGATCCACACCAATTAAGACAGAAGACTGATTTCAACCCCTCCTTTGGAGATCCAGGCAAGGTTGTTTTGGATGATGTTCTAGGTGGCTTCTGCTGCATACATACAGAAAGATAGTCTGCATCTTGTAGTCAGGCTCCATAGTGCAAACCTGCTCTTATTTCTCTTTGGATAAAGCTCCACAGCCTGGGATGCTTTATACTGTCTTCCTCTTTCAGCTTCTGCACCTTATGCATGACTGGGTACTTTTCCTTTGCACAAGGGCTCAGAGTATTTTTGTTAGTAGTAGTTAGTTAAAATGTCACTCCATCTGATACTGTAAAAAGAGATTTTGGCAGATTGGCCTGCAGCCTGCCAAGACTAAAATTATACTGATAGGCTTCTAACAAGATTTAACATCTTGGGTCTGGACTTGGAGTTGTGATCTTCTAGTAGGGTAACTCATGTGATGCTTACGGTCCACAGTGATGGGAAAAAGCCCTGGGTCTGAATAAACAATTTGCAGATGCCTAAAAAATTCCAGACACAAATCACTCAGAAGGCCAGAGCTAGGAGATCGAAGCTTTCTCTGTTGGAGACATTAGCAAAGATTGCACTGGATTATCCTCAGATTAAAAACTAACCAATTAACACCTCTTGCCTTTGCCAGCTCCATTTCTGATCCATCATTTAAAAATTACTAGAGAAACAACAGGGATTCATTAAAATTGAAATACAGAGGTAATAATCTTTATTGCTATCAGCAAAGCAGTTGCTTCCTGGACTATTCCAACACAGCTAGGCAGCAGTTTTGTGCTGGATAACTTAGAATTGTCACCCTTACGAGGGCTTAAAAGAGTCCTCCTCCTAAATATGCTGTTTAGGCCCTGCTTTTTGTATTTTACATTGCCCCTTTCAAATCAGCTATCACTCAAGGTATTTCACGTCATGCCACTTGACAAGTGGCTTCCACAAAATATGAAACATGGCTATATTTTCATATTATCTTGTCTTTGTGACTAACCAAAAGGAATTCTACTAAACTTATAAGATCAGCACATTTTTTATTTTCCTCCGTAACCAAGGAAATGGTTTCTTCTAACTTTTCTGAGTAACATACTTGCACACTTTACAATGAAATTCACTGAAATTAGGTGGACATCTCACCTCTTAATATTCCCAGCCTGTATTTCTGAAAAATTAGTGTATTCCCTCAGGTTTGGGAGAGACCCTCCTGGTTCGGCTGATTACATGCTGATAGACAGCCTTTCTTTAGAATGAAATTTTAATAAATATTCAGTGTTTAATATTGTTAACAACTTTGGCCCTCTAATAGTAATCAGATTTGCTAGTGTCACTATTCATTTCTATAATTAAAATATTTCTATTCAGTCAGCTGTTGATACTGCAAATTAAATCAATACCTCTATAGCCACAATACAACGAAAACTTAAAATATTTGCTGAACCTTTCTGCTGGGCTTTGTTGTATTTTAACCAATAACCCATGTGCCAATTGTACTTTTACTTGGGTGTTTTCTTTGCCAGTTTTTTGGGGGGATGCATCACACACAGTTGACCATAACTTTTCTAATTACATTTTCTGATTATTTTTTTCCTCTTAGCTTGTACAGCTTTCTGTTCAGTTGCCCCTTTAAACCTAGCATATTTATGTAACAGTGAAGCTGGAGAAAAATGCTTGTGTCTTTCCGCTATACACTTAAAAGAGAGGCATTGAATTAGTCCTTGGTCTTATATGTGCTGGTTTCAAAATGAGCAGAAATGGATGATCATGCGTAAATATCATCATCTCACACATCACATGTGTACAGGTAGAAACTCCAGAATGACACAGATAGGGTCTTCTTGTCCCAACACCAAGAACTATGTTTCTATAAAGAAGGGTTGCCAAAACACAAATAGTTCTTAAGTTATGTGTTGCAACAACATGTCAGGTAATAAAACTATGTGAGAGTAATTATTTTTAAATTATTTAAATAAGTAATAAAATTAGAAAATGAACTTTCATTCTTAGGTTGTAAAACTTCAGCATATTATCGTAGCTATTATCAACTAAGTAAATTATTTTCATCCCCTGGCTGAATAATTATTCTAATCTCCTTTCATTGTTCAGACGTTGTATTATAAACTGAATCCATTACAAGTTTTTCTTTTGTGACTGATGAATTTTACACATAAAACTTTGGCTAGTAGTTTTCATCTGTGTTTTCAAGAAAGGTTCTCCTTAACCACAAATGTATGCTACAGGTTCTACTATTTAAAACCTTTTAAAATAAGCAAATCTGTAGCTCAAAACTTATCTAAAATGAGAATTTTGTTCAAAAAACAGCCACCAGACTTCTTGGTTGTTTTTCCTTAAACCTTTTGTAAGGGTAAAAGAAAACCTGCCCCCCAGGTTTTCTTATAATGGATTACTTTTCCTGTTTCAGGCTTTTTCAAGTATTTCCCAATATATATGATTTTCGCATGTGGCAAAATGTAGGAACTCCCTCCACTGCTCCAGCTAATGGTGAAAATGTACATTCCAGAGTCCAGATCCTTTTTTTTTCCCCCCTTGGTGACTTCTATCTTCACAGCAACCACTGAACCAGTGGGTTGGACTAGGTGATTTTCAAAGGTCCCTTCCAACCCAAAGTATTTCATAATTCAATGAAATTAATAAACTTAGGCTACCCCCTGATTGCTCCAAGTATTCATCACAGAAATCCTTTGGGCTTGCAAATCCTTACAACATTCTAAACCAACATGATTATTAAAAGAAAAATATTTCTTTATTCAATTCCTAACCAATTGTATAGAATTATAGTCTAATCTCACTCCTAAAGAATAAGCTTGCAGCAGCAATTCACTGTAAAAATTTCCACACCTCCAGGCCAAGTAGCTATAAATCATGGCTGATAGGGGCTGGGCTGGTTGAGGCAGCTTCTTAGGGGGCATTCTCTAACTGATTTTATGTCAAGTAATTAAAACTGGAAATAGTATCCACAACCTTCTTGCTTTTAGTAGCCCTGATTGGATTCACGTATGTCTCGTGTATTAACAACTTAGTGAAATTCAATCATTTGTGGACATTCAGACTTAAAACTACATAAATTAGTAATGTTACAAGATCCTTAGCTTTCCAAGCATTCTCCCACAAAAATGTGTCAAAATAAATATTGCTTTGACTTCTCTGGTTTCGCAGTTGTGCCCAAGTTGGATTATAGCAACTGCAATTAATTATCTCACTTTCCCTTTGTTGCCTAAAATCGAAGAAATAATTATCTGGACAATGTTGGTATAGAAAAGTGAAAACCCCCGGCTTTTGAATAAGATGTCTTAGGTGCACAACGTTTCTGTATGGACACCCACACACACAGGTTTTACAAACTTATAGTATCATCTAATTATAATATCTAACTATTACCTCATGGCGATACACCCAGCCTGAAAATTGTCCATCCCCCAGGTCCTCCCGCATCTCCCAGATTTGAGTTGGTGGTCCCAAGACCCCATATCTTCCTGCCACAAAAGTCTCCATCAACTCTCTCTGTCCTGCTTGGACCATTTTCAAGGATTCTGGGCCTTCTCTGATAGTTTAGACTAGAGTTATATCAAACAATGTGCCTATTATGTTTTTCTGGGTACATTCTATACAAACTAGATGTTCTTGCTAAAATCTTTATCCATTGAAATCCTTGATGAGGAACATCAAATAACATTTCAGGAATCTAATACAAAGGCGCTTAGCTAAAGTGCTGCTAAAAGTGCTAAGAGAGTTATACTTAATGTCTATATAACCTAGATTTTAAGGCATCACCTGGACCAATGCCCTGTGCTTGCAGTCATTGTTTTCCTCCCTGTTGTTTTAATAACATGATAAATTTGATCCATCCTTCCAAAAAATAAGGCTCATAGTAAACAGATAATTTAAACTAGGCTTCCAGTAGTTTCCGACATCTGGCCACTATGATTGGAATCAGGAATCATCAGTGTCACCTCCAAAGAATAGTTCCTCAAATACTCCTAAAAGTGCTCCCAAACTTTGTTTCCAAAGATCCTTCAGCTGGGGCCATAAGCTGCTTTTAAAGGCAAGGCTTGCTTTGTCTACATATAAAACATACAGAACTCCCTGTGTAGATGCACATGATTATACATGCCTTCTAACAACACTTCATTTTCAAAACTGATTGTCAAATAGAGAAATCATAAATATATTATAATTCAAATAATCCCTCACTAGAATCCTGAAAAAAAAAGTCTAATGACATTACATTTATTAAGAACAAAAATGCTGCTACCTCAGTCTCTTATTAAATGTAAATCTCAAGCAGAATGTCCTTCACAAATCTGCTGGCTCTTGCTTTCTGAAAGGTTTATAGAAACTTAGAAAATGTAAAGATATTTTTTGATTGTACCTAATAAATAATTTCTTCATGTGAAAGTGGAGAAAAAGTTTGAACTGCAATCTACCTCTTATTTCATGCAATTTTACTAATTAAGAGAAAGTTGTGAAATTCCTAGGAGTAAATTTTTTGTAGCCTTTGTGAAAGCATATACAGCAAATGTACCTGTGAAACTCGTGAAATGTTTTTATTTAGTTTATGTTAGTAATTCCTCAGAAGTGAGGCTGTGGGAAAGCACATGTAACCTGCTGCTCCAGCATCCCCCTGCTCCCTGGCTGGCCAGCTGCAGAATGGTAGCCAGAAATTACACTCAGACACAGAAAAGAAGTAACAGCTGCCACAGTGCAGGAGGTAAAGAAAACCCCACCGCAAATAACTCAGCAATTGTCTTGGATCAGCTATAGCAGGAAGTGTTAATTGGTAAAACAAAAGGCTGTGATTTTCTAGTGGGTTATTTTCTGCTCTGCTGTATGAGAGATGTGTTCCTGACAGCCCAAGGGCACAACCTTCCGCTTTGGGGACTGAGTGATGCCTTGCTCTCATGTGAGCCTGCAAGAGGTATTGCAGGGGACAAGGAGACCAACTTTGGGATGCTGGGCACTCTTGGGCACTGGAAGGGATTTGAATAATCCAAGCAGATAATCCTGAGCCCACCTGAAGGACTCTCAACTTGAGCAGGGGGAGCATGGGACTGCAGAGTATCCCCTGGGAGGGACTCCTCCTCAGAGGCAGAGAATGATACCAAAAGCCAGAATGGATGTTTGTTCCATTTGTTGTGATGCTTTGCTCCAGCTCCAGCTGCAAGTGGGGCCTCGGGGCACTATGGCACATGTCAAATAAAAAGTGAGAATCGTTTTTCCATATCCTGTTCAATTTAGTGATTTCCCAGGAAGACTTCACTGTAATGTGAGGAAGAAAAAAGCCAACGTACTGTCAGAGCCCAGGAGGACTGTCTCAGAGAGGCGTGAGTGATGCACTGGCGTTTGTGTCCAGCCGCACTCATAGTGGACAATATGGAGCTATGGATCACATTCACACACATGTTCCCTAGTGTGCACCCTGCATTTAGACCCATGTCCAAGGAAACATGGTTTGACCTATGACTGCTCCAAAGGGATTGCCTCATATTCTCCCATAGCTCTTACTCATGTTTTTTGTGCGTAGTATGGCTGCACAGTGAAAAAAACCTCTTCCAGTAATGTAAAATGCCTCCCTCCCTGCTCCCTCTCTCCTCCTGGACTATGCTGGACCACATATTTGGGTAAACTATGTGGAGGGGTTTTCTGTGTTTGCTTTCTGACATGCTCTGAATACAAAGCCCCGGGTTCATAAGATGTACTTTCTGAATATGTACACATGCTGCTGACACCATTGTTTTGGCCAGCAGCCCTTTTCCCATGACAGTGTTAGGGAGCTCTCCCTCTGTGCAGTTCCACTTGAACTTTGTTCACTATCCTACGTGTCAAAAGCAGGAATGTTCACTTCTGGGATGGAAGGAATGAGCCAAAACACAAGCCAGGGTCGCTATGCTGATCTTCATGATGACACACTCTTGTGTAATTTAGGGATAGGGCAAGTACTTCGTTGACCTTTACTCTGATATCTGCTTATTTATCTGCATTAGATAAACAGCCAATGACTATTTCTCAGCCTCAGCAAACAGCAAATTCTGTCAGCACTGCAGATACCATTTGTTGCTTTATTTTATGAGAAGGAAGGAAGGAAGGAAGGAAGATTACCTTTTTATTATAGCTTTCAGGGATGCCTCACTGTGAGGACTGCTTCCCTGAACCTTAGATGTTTGGAGCTTTTATACCCTTGACCAGATTTTACCCTCTGGCAAAATTCTGCCCTGTACAAGTTCTTGAGCATGTTGCACATTTAATGAGACTGACAGGAGTCAGCTCTAGGCTTAAAGACAGAAACAGCAGATCCTTATCTGAACTCCTATGAACTGGGCGGGGGGAAAGCATTTTGGTCCAGGTCATAGATGGAGCTTCCAACAAGTTCCAGCTTGGTTTCTATAAGGCTGTCTTAGTCCTAGTATGAAAAGATAAAGACACCTTTCAACTACAGCTTTGCAAATTATACCTCTGTTTTCATCTCAAATGCTGGTATAGCTAGGCCTTTAATTTATTAGTTGCAGAGAGTATAAAGCAAGCTTCTCTTATGCAAGCAGCTTCTCATACCATCAGCACCAGACTGGTACAAGAAGGGTGTTTCTTTTTGAATTTCTTGGCTCAGTTAACGTGGTTTATTTCACACTCAGAAGAGTTAGATGTTAGAACTTAGTGTGGGAGAAATTTAATTTCAAGCTTGAACACAAAGTGTGGTATCTGGTTCAGATTTCCAGTTTGCCTTAGCTTGTGCTTGGTACGAATGACTGGATTACTAAAAGGATGCCTTCTCTCAGTACTCACCTTATTTCTACTTAGGATGAATGTGAGACAGAATCCTAAACCCAAATGTGTCCCAAATATCGGGGTAAGTTGGACCTGGCTCCATAATTTTCAAAGCCTTTTTCTCTAGGGCTAAAAAACTTCCTTCCAACCTACATTTTAGAGAACTTCACACCCAACTTAGCTTGATCTCTAACCTGTTAGCCTGCCCTAGTAGAGTTTAATTTCTCTTCTGAGTTTTGGACAGTATTTTTTCTGATCAATACTTTATATGCATTTTGTGTCTGAGCCAAAGACCACAAAAACCTTATAAGGATGTCTTCATGGACTTCAGGGACAGCTTACATTAAGTTATGACATGTGTTTCCATATACCTTCAATCATGGGTTTTGGCAAAGTTATTAAGAGACTTGGTTCTCTCTTAGTGAAAGCAAGAAATTCTGGGTTCGATTTGAGTTGCTCTTTACTTCCTTCTTCCTGTGCTGAAATGTTAAGTAACTTATGGATGTCCTCCCAAGCAGTGCTAACATTTCATCCAGAAACCTTTTGTGATCTGCTGATTGATATATAGCCACAGGCTAAAAAAAGCCCCACTTTTCCTGGACTCATTCCAATAGCTTTGATCTAGAAACTGAAAAATTTGAATATGTTTTGTAATAGGAAAGAGAAAGATGTCTTCCAGAATGCTGAGGAAATATTGTCCAAAAATAACTGTTACACACTAAAGTGGAGATGACATATGAAATAGTAAATACAAGGAAGGCTGAATTATTAATGGAGAAAAGAAATTGCCTGCTTACCTCCAGGTAAGGAAATGTGAATGAACCTAAGGTTTTAAAATGAAATAAATTGCATGATTTCAGCCCTCTGTGGCATGATAACATCAGCCTCATGTCTTGATCTCTTTGGAAATGCCATATCTTTCTCTCTTTTTCCTTCTCCCAGAGCACATTGTTGCAGTATTGTTGCTGTTAGCTTCTCATTCTGATAGTGTTTGCTTCTTCTCCCAAACCTAAGTTGAGCAGAATTGCAATTGAGCAAGTATATAGAGAGCACTCCTGTTTGGTATTCAGCAGCAAGGACAGATGGCTACCAAATGGCTGGAGAGTATAGATTTTCAGTAACAATGCAGGCTGCACAGATTTACTTTCACAGTCCACTCCCTAGGTTTCTTGAGATGCTAAACACAATTCTGAACAGTTTCCCACCACACTGTGTACATACGTGTGCTGGCTGTTTGCTCGTGCAAGCACAGGCATGTGTATATGCTTCTGTTAGGGAGCCTTCAGGGTGCCAGGACTTGCCTTGAAGAGGGGATCATCACTCTTCTCCTGTCTTTGAAAATAGGATGGCCCTGTGATGAGCTGACAGAGAAGTTCTGGTCTGATGTGAGCTTTTTCAACCTCAAAACTGGTACACAGGGTACTTGAACTCATCTATATGTGTCTGCCATGGCTTCTATTTTCTCTTCTTCCTGACAACCCAAACAAACAATGTTTCATTCTCCATCCTCCCACTTCAGCTTGTACAGTAACAGCTCTCTGGGCCTAATTGCTGGCTTTACTTCCTTCCTATCCTTGTCTCCTTCCTCTCCTCCCAGCTCAGTTTCTGTCTTAATTAATCCACCTACTACCAGATGTTACCACTGTGCAAAAAGAACTTCTGCATACCTGAATGGGAGGCTTGTCTCATTGCATCAGGGACACCTGTTTGTCCAGGCAAAGGTATTAACTACTTGTACATATGCAACCATGTGATTTCAAGCATGGGGATTTGCAAACCACCATTCTGGAAAGTAGGTTTTCATTCTTGTTCTGCTTTCTCTGACAATCTACTGTCAAAAAGACAGCAGAGAATGACCCCATCAAACAAGTTTATTTCCTACAGAAATCCCTGTACAGAGAGCACAAGCAGTCCTTGCATGCAGGGAAAGGGAGGGCAGTTCCATCTATTCCACCTGGAAATTCCACATCTAGCAGGATAATCCAGATTTCTGGGTACTGGAGATGAACAGAATGGCCCAAAGCAAGTACAACATGTCAGGATATGTCCAATAATAGAGGCTGAATGTGAAGAAGAATTAACCACTTAGGTAGATAATGAAAACTGTTGTATTTGATAGGGCAACAGGAAATCCAAATCCCTGTGCTACATGACCCAAGGCCATGTACTAACAGTTTTGGATTTGGAAAATACTTTCCCCATGGGCAGATGAGCAGATTATTCTTCAGTTTTCCATGGCAAAAAATCTTGTCTCTAGCTCTGAAAAATTTCCTACTGGAGCATGTGGTTCACTGACATTTTAAACTGGCATGATGCTGGGCTATGTCAGGCTCCCACCTTCAACTGTACTTACTGTTCCATGCAGGAGTCTCCATCAGTCTGAGAATGAGGGAGTTTCATCCATGACGACCCTCTAAAAGGTGAATGGTGGCTGGAAGATGCAGCCTTTCAGAGTCTGAGGCTATCCAACATCTGTTCTGGGAAGCGTGTAATCATCTCCCTAATTTAAGGCAGATTCTAAACACCTCTCTATTCAGTATTGAGGTGCTGCCTTCTCCTTAATGCTCATCTCCAAGCCGTTGACAAAACTTTCAAGACTGTTTCTGTATGCTTTTAGTATGGCTTTGTTGTCTGGCTGGGGCTGGTAGGCCTGGGTTGGAGCCTGAGGGTTTTTTAATAGGTCCCTAATCTCATGGCTCCTCCAGGTTGTATTTATCAACACTTAGACCATTTCTCTTTGAATTCTGTTCCTGTATCCCACAAGCCCCTTACTGGTTACATACAGCCAGCTGGCGCTGGGGTGCAGCTGCAGTCCCAGGCCCAGGGAGTGAGCCAGCCAGCAAAAGGAGTCATCCCCTCCGAGTGCTCAGAGGAGCCAGAGGAGCACTTCAAGGCTCAGTGTGCTCCTTGTGCAACATGTTTGCAGGCTCTGTAGGTGCCAAACTGTCTCAGAGAGGCTGGAGGAGTGGATTAAGCAGGTGACTACTTGAGGTGAAGAGAAAATTTTAATTCCTAAAGTGAGCATAAACTGACGCTACCTCTGGCATTAAGAACATAAACACAAACTCTTACATTTTTGCTAAACAGGGGACCTTACTGCATTGAAACAGGGCATGAATCTGCACCCTGTGTGTGTGTGATAACACATACACGTGTAAGATGAGCAGATAAAGACTGACTGGGAGGATGGCAGGAGGGGATGCTCAGGGAGCTGTAGCCCTTTCCACAGGCTCACTTAACTCAGCTAATGCATGCACAAAGGCTGCAGTAAGTAGTGCACAACTGTGCACACTCCTCTCCACCTGCAGGGCAAGTCCTGCAGACAGCACTGTAAGCTCTGAACCTTGGAAACCTAAACAGTCTGACAACTAGCTGTCTGAAAAGCAAGAAGTGGTTTGTTTTCAGGCAGCATCATGTATAAAGTGGGCACCTCAGGCCAACCCCCAGATCTTTCTGGGAGGTGAACTTCAGAACTGAATTTGCTTATAGATCTGGTGCTCCCACTGCTGCAGTCTGGACAGGCCCATCTCCCAGAGAAGGATGCAGATCCCCGAGCTTTGTTCTTTCTAAGAAGTTCTGTTGCTTTGTGCAAGAGAAGTAGCACAGAGTTACAGTTAGCAATAGATGCACCGAGAGTCTCAGTCCTGCTCTTCAGCCTCTGATGTAGCCACTGCTCAGCACAGGTCAGGTACCAAAACAAGCTCTTTTGCAGAAGATTTGTATAAATGAAGTATTATAGATGGAAACATTCTCATTGACTACAAAACCACAGCACTCATTTTAACTCTCTGCTCCATATTAAAACCAATAATTTTGTCAGAAGTCACTCACTAGTTCTTCAGTTCTTGCTCAGAAGTAGTGGAAAATAGAACAATAAAGGAAGCGCTGCTGAAGGATGTGGAAATGGAGCGAGCTGTGGGTGCAGCTCTTCTATAGAGTCACAGCCTTGGCACCTAGGGAGTATCTGCGCATGTCCAGCTTTCCCTGATGCCTTTCTGCAGAGTCAAAAAGGAGAAAGAACGATCCTGTAATGCCTCACACCTTCTCAAGCTATGCCAATGTACCCAACGCAACACAAACAGAAATGTGAAATAACAAATACCAGGATGTGGCTTTATAGCTCATGTTTTTCTGCGTGTTTAATGTGCGAAGGGAGAGCATGCGTTGGCTCTAGGTCTGTGAAACATTATGGGCGTTATTAATCATGTTCAATTAAAAAATAACAACAATAATGTGGACAGCAGTGCCTCTGGGACCGAGGCTGCTTTGCCTTATGCTGCCAGGCAAACACCAGAGGAAAAGCACTGGGTGACTGGCTTGAACAGTGTCTTCTTGCTAAGCTGACGTGAGGTGGCAGTGTTTCAAAATCAACTGCAGCACTAGCACTGCACAAGCTTTCTAGTCTTACTCTCCTCGTACAGGGTAAAGACCATCAGTATTAATCTTCTGTGAGGGGTCATCTGCCTCCTGTTTTTTCTTAGGGTTTATTTAATAAACCTCTTCATGGGAACAGTCTTTAAAAATGTCAAAAGCTGATTTTGATTCCCTCTTTGAAATGCTACTGTCTTTTTTTTGTAAGTTAGATACTGGCATGTGAGTAGGTTTGCTGTAATTTCAGGCCTAAGTCTATAGCAGTCTAGTAATGTAAGCTATTTTAATATGAAAAGGCCTATGCTGTTTTATCTTATGTCAAAGTTTGAGGCACTTAAGCTAAGATAAATAAAGCCACTCCTACAGTGTTACAATTGCTCACTTGGCAGGCTCTAGTACAATAAAACATTGATATAATCAGCAACTTGTCTTATGACGACAATTTTCTCATATCTGCACATAACCACATTCTCAGAGAGATGCTGTAACACATTTGTCTTAAGCATCATCTTATGTGCTCTGTGAGATAGCGCTGTATCAAGCGTTGCAGCGGAGGACACATCAGACATCTCCAGTGCAAAGGACCAATGGCTCTTGGTGGCCCCTTAGGAGCAGGCTGGCTTGTAGGGTGATTTTCAAGATGGCTCATAGGGTAATTTGTGGGACAGCCCTTGCAATAGCAAGGCAGCATCTCTGTTGTTCTCCCCCTTTGTGACCTCAAAGGAGGGAGATCCGGGGTTGGCAGATTAGATCAGCACAGCCTGAGAGGCAGATCCCTACAGCAGGAGACATTCTGTGTCACGGGGACACTGACTGTGCAAGCCGTGTTCCCAGCCCCAGGGAGGTGTGAGACTGGGGCCCACGGCATGGATTTCAACTGCTGGAACTCAAACTTGTGCTCACAATGTGTTTCAGGGTCATGCTAAAATCCTGCGTATGACATAGCATGAAATGAGCCGGAGCCTAACCTGCTGAAGAACTGCCCCCACCTGCCTGTGATCCTTCATTTTAAAGACCGCAGCATCAGGGAGACACTCCAGATTAACTTCTGTTAAAGTAGAAATCTCCTGGTGAGAAGGACATAGATGCTGAGTTTGAAGAAATTCTTTGCCAGATACCCTTAAATGAAGGAGTTGCAAAAAGTCAGGGTACTTTAAGATCTCTTCTAAAATGATCTAGGACTGGGAATTTGAATCAAGTCTTGCTGGCTAAGAAGACTGTTTGGCTTGTAAATCAGTTTCTGTTTACAACTGCTGGTGACAGATCCCACGCTATTAAAGATGATGTCATTTCACAGGGAAGTGTCTGTTTTTCCCATGGTAAAAATGGATCTGTCACCCCAGATCAGACTTTTGGCTCATCATATCTTGTTTTCTGCCTCCAGGAAAGGACAGTGGATGGTGCCTTAAAAAGCAGCAGTTCACCTACTCATTTAAAATCCATGTAACTGGTGAAACAGTGCTACCTGTTTGTCTCACCACCTGCACATTCACAATTAATGCCCTAGTGCATTAGACTTGACTACACTTTTAGTGTCTTACATCATGTCAGATCTTGCTGACAGTGGAAAACCTACTGAATTTGTATTTATTCCCACATAGCTGTACCACCAAAGATTTAAGTTCCTGATTTGTTATTGGTCTCCAGTGCATATGCAAGGCTCCCCAGGAAACAGCAGCTAGGAGCTTTTATTAGAAGCCTTTAGAAAATTAACTTCTTGCATGGTCACAAGGATTTTCTAGTAAGCATATTCAAGAATGGGTAAAAGTGAGAATAGCCACATATAATTTAGTTAATGATTCATGAAACATATTTAATTGACTCAAGGAAAGCATTCTATTAATGCCCTTACACACACACTCCCTTGAAGAATCAAAGGGAAAGGGTGTTTTTTACTTCATGTCATTCAGACTTTAGAAACGTTACTGTTACTGTACATGCAATCACTACACAGAATTTGGGCCCTGGGAGTTCTGCCTCTGTAAAAGTATTTATATTTAGCCCATGTTTTAATATACATTCTGGCTCATTGTTCTTTCTCTCTGTATTGAAAAGTAAAGTTCTAGCTGACTAGTCACTATCCCAGTCACAAAGGGACTTGCACCTAGTGCTGTGCAGAAAAGACACACAGAACACCTTGGGTAACTTTGAGAGAAAACCCTTGGCCCCAGCAGAGGAGCTGGATTTTGGTATTTACCAAGAAAACCCCCACAACAATGAATTGTAAAACAATATGCAAATAAAAGAATAAGCAATTTGGAAAAAGGGAAATAGAAGTGGGACTCTGGTGCAAAATCCTTTCAACAAGACAGCTGATATCAACACTCAGTGTCTTATGGGTGTAGCCAGGTGATAAAAATACTCACTGCTGAGAAATGTCATTACTCTAGAAAAGAAATAAAGATTAATGCTCAGAAATGAGGAAAAGGCTGGAAGTCCCTGGTGACTGAAAGATGAGAAACAGCATCATTTAGGCTTTGCTCGTTGTTGTTGCAAACTCTCCAGGGAGACTGGGGCTGTGCGCTTTGTAAGCTTTATTGGAACTGCATTGGCATTAATCATAGGCCTGAAGACAGCATGGCATGCTGTTTTGCAAATGATGCTGTGTGATATGATGGGAAGGAAGCACTTTCCCCCCCCCCCCTTTGATAATGTTTGCAACACATAGACTTGATTCTGATCTCACACTGGTTTTATATAGTGATTTCGCTGCCTTATGCTGTCATGTAAAGGAAAGCAAGGCCAAAGTGCTAGGGTGGATACATATCCAACCAGTCATCACTCATTTGAGAGCATTCTGTGAATTGCATTTTAATATTCTAAAGACTTTACTAATTGAAAACCTGAAAAATTGATAAGAAATCAAAATGAAATAAGAACCTTTTTCCTAAAGGTCTCAAGAAGAGAAACTTGCTTGTGCCACAGGAGAACAAGGCTTTATTCATTATTTCCCGTGCTCATGCACTATGGTATCAGTTTACGCCATTATAAAACAAGATTTGGATCCAAGAGATTTTCTAGGAAAAAAAGAGGCATAATTAAGTGCTCATGTGAGTACTTTGCTTAGAGTTATGGACCCACCCAAGGTATGACTTAGTATATGAATGTCCCAGGTCATTCCCAACAGGCAGCTTGGAGTCAGCCCTCCGGCTTTCCTGGAAAGGGGAGTTAAGCCAGGCAAGTGTAGGCTGCATTGAACCCTTGTTCTCAGTGCCAGGGAGCAGTACTTGATCTCTTCGTTTACTAATCTGAATACCGACCTGATGACTATAATTTAGGAAAACAGCACTATCTAAATAGGGATCATAGAATATTTTCTGTTGCCACGCTGTTGATATCTCTACAGAATCAGCTGGGTGGCCCAAGGATAACACAGGACAAGACTGTACTTCAGTTCTGCAGAGGCAGGATGCTATGGTATAAGCCCAAAGATGGAAGCAGACTAATTAGCCTGAAAATTTGGATTATTCAAGGCTCATTAACACTAACTGAGAAATACACTGGTATAGTTTTTTTTCTGGATGACAGTCATTGACATTGGCCAGTAGTTTACCAGCAGTGGCTAAGGGGTAAATAATATTACTACAACTCCTGCTTCCAAGAGCTGGAGATGAACTCCGCTGCTTTTTGCCATTTCTGTCTGTCCACCAGCAGCAGGTGATGTGTTTTGGCATACTTTACACTGGGGAGGAAGCTAAGGCCTCTGTGACCTGCATTATGCAGGCTCCAGAATTTTTCAGGTATTCTTGTATTGTCCTTGAGACAATTCCTTAGTCCTTGAAAGCAGACATGGTTATAACTCACAAGGTAGAATTCTGCTGGTTCTGGGAAGGGAGAGAGCACAGTTCTCTGCTATTAAGTATGAAGTCTAACTACCTTAATCCATTAGAAACAATCATCTTCTGAACAGTAGGTTATGATGCTTCATGCCACCAAGGAAGGATAATTAAAGGTTCTTGATAATTATCCAGGCAAGTGGTCACTGAGCCCTTCCCGGAGCATTAAAAGACAGAGCTGGCCTGTTCTTGTACTCCCTGAGGCTAACATAATCCCCTTGACATGAAGGACCTAAGTAGACAACAAGTTTTATGACAGGATGGTGCAGACCAGTGTCGCAAAACCCCCCATTTTTTAGCATGTCCAAATTTCCAGAGCATCAGGAGCCCTGGTTGCTGTGCCCCAGAGCCTATTTTGTTTTACTAAGCCAGCTCTCAGCATACAAAAATGTATTTTCTTTATATTTAGTAGCACCGTTGTGCTATTTTTCAGCACCTCTATTCTACACAAAATGAATGCTGCATGAAAGATAATAAAAACATGAAGCCTGGAGTCCTTCTGGTCCTGCAGTATGACCAAAGAAAACTTTGCTGCTGCACTTAGACGGATGTTTATTTCATGTTTTAGGGAACTTTTATGAAGTTAAAAGGCACACAGTGGTGACATCTTTCACGTCCGTCCATCAAATGCTTTGGTTACCAAGAGTTCAATAGAGCAAGACATTTTAAAAGATGGCAATCAGAACACTAATGTTGTATGCCTGAAAGGAATTTGCCCTGCTTGGCATTTTGTCCTTGTTTGTTGCTTTGCCAGGCTTGGCACTCCCCTTTCAGTCTTCCCTCTCTTGGGGAGGACCATCTCTGAGCATAGCTGTCAGTGCATCCAACTGGAAGACAGCAGTGGGAGCAATACCAGAGCAGCAAGGGTGAGAACCAGGCTGTTCAGCACCAGGGGAACCTCAGCAGCTTGAAGGGGAGATGCAGGAGAGAAAACCTCTAAGTGTGGCTAGATGTTCAGTGGGACAATGGGCTGAAGCAAATAAAAGGTTTGGAGGCATCTTTTCAACAAATTGAAACAGTTTTGCTATTCTGAACCAGAGTGACTGTGATTTGCAGATTAGAACTCCATCAGTTGCTTTATACAGACAAAAAGATTCAGCCTTGTCAGATGAAGGTATTTGTTAAGGTTTACTTGATTTATTGAGTACATTTGTTTGTGTTTTGTTGTGGGTTTGGTGCGGGGGTGTGTGTGTGTGTGTGTGTGTTTGAGTTTATGGGCCATCTTTTAAAGATTTCCCCCATAAAACATGAGAACTGCAAACTTCCTCCCTGCGAGAAATGAAAGCCCTGATTCAGATACACTCACAGGACTACCTGTGAAAGGGCTTTAAGGGGAAAAAAAAGGACATTGTAAGATTCAGAACTTAATTATGAGCACTGAAAATGTTGGAACTGATATTCTTCTCTAGCTCAGTAAATAAGAAACCTCTGCTTGTCACATCCAAGTGGAATCAGTAAGTAGCTGGGATTCATGAAGCCTGCAGCTTGCTCTGGTGAGTCGGAACATCTGCTAGGCACTTCTCAGGAACATTTACCTTGTGAACTCTTTCCAAGGAAGCTATTAGCATTGATTTCAATGTACACAGTGGCATTGCTTTTTCTCTAATAGAACTTTATTGTTTGCCGCTTTGCTCACACAGCTTTTCTGCTTATGCACATTTATCCTAACAGCAAGCTGCAGACACAACAGGGGGGAGCAGCCTTCCCCTTTTTCAGCACGCTCTGTGTTTATACTAAGCTGAATGAAATGTAATATTCTTAATAAATAAACCACACAGTGCAAGATATGTGGGGAGTAGGAACAAAGGAAGAAAACGCCCTGATTCTGTTTGGCTGGCAAACTTCAGAGCATGCTGACCTAGCATCTTTCATCATTGAAGATTCATACAGCTACTTCTCAACCCTTCATACATATGTAGACTTGTGTTTGTGGCTGCAAAGAAAATCCTTTCAAGTGTAAACAGCATATAAATTCCTTGCTGTCTAAGAATATCTCTGAGGTGCAAACTGCTTCTATGCTTGCTGTCAGGATAATAGCTCTGAATATCAGCACTTCCACATGGTCAGAAGTATGGATATCTCTAAGAAGTGCATGCTGGTTGTACCTCTCAGTTCTGATACTCTCATCAAGTCTCACATCTATTGGACCTGAAACATCCATAGGCCCTGGCTGAATTAAAAAATATCTGTGTATGTACTTTCCCAGCTGTGCATTTGTTTTTCAGAAGTGCTGAGCATCCACAGTGCAGGGAGCCTTCCTTTCAGGTATAGTGAAGGGGGGTTGCTCAGAAGGGTTTTTCTTCCACACAGACTGCAGCTGAGTGCAGCATGTGCTGCAGGCTGGGAGACAGGGAGCAGCTGTGCCATGGCACACTGCCCTGTCAATGTCACTGTCACCACCCCAGAGCTCCTGTGAGTGAGCTCCAGCATATAAGCAGCAGGTTCTCAGCATCCCCAGGTGTCCTGGCAGCTTGGTGGGTGTGAGTGGCACTTGCTGGTGAAGTGGTGCCTGGGCATCATTTCCAAACAGGCCTTTCATAGAGATGCTTTTGATATTTCCATGGTGTAGCTTTCGCCATGTGCAGCAGCTAAGCTGAGAGTGTGATTTTGGGAAGAGGATCAATAAGGTCTAAAAGGCAAGAAAACAAAACCTTTAGGACAGCTGATCATCATTCTGCTGATGTGCAGTTTCATCAAGCAGTGACAGCAACATACTGTCCGACATCAGATGTGGGTGGCTCAGATAAGGTTATGTTCTTACTGCACCGCAGAAAACAGTAATAATATTCCTGATAATTTTCCTTCGAACAGGACTAGATGCAAAACTGCATTCTGCCTTTTTGCATGTGTCAAACTCCCCTGCTGTTCTTTGTTGAAGGTGAGACTGGTGTTTCTAGGGTTTTCTTGTGGGCTCTGCACTGATACCCTAAGTGTTTCTGTGTCCGGATTTTCCATGCTGTTTTTTCAGAGTTGTCCACCTGCTCCTGGTGGGTTAAACAATCTTTTTCCTATCACTCCTCCAAGTGTTTGAGATTTCAGATGAAAGAGGGAGCAGCAATGCCAGTTACTGTTATGAGCGACATTTTTACATTTGCTGACATTTCCTTCTCTTTGCCAATATCCCAGAGCCAACTCAAACAGCCCCATCTCCTCTTGCCATTCCTGCTGCTGACAGCTCTTCCCAGTTCACCTTGTGGTCGTACACTTCAGGCAGTGCTGTGCTTCGCCTTTGTGGGACAGCCACCCTGTTACAGGACACAGCCAGGCAGCCCCTCCACCCTAAGCCCAACTTGTGTGGCCCCAACATTCCTCTTTCACATCACAACTGTGTCCACCTGCTGGCAGGCTTTACCCCTGCAGTGAGAGGTGCGTCCAGAGAACGTTTGCACCATCACACCCACCTTTCTCAAAACTCACCTTATCACTCAGCCAGGGTCTCTGGGTGGGACAGTACAGCAAAGCTTATCTGAGACACCACTAAACAACGTTTGCATCTCTGCAACATCTGAGATACCAGCCCTTTCTCCTACCGTAGTGGTGGAAAACCAGCCAGGCTCCACTGGCCACATGACAAAGTCTATGCAGCATAACCTGGGGATTTGCACCCTGGTTTCCAGTGATCCAACTGGGTAAATCTGGTCTGACTGGAACATGCACTTCTGCTGGCACCCCATAATGAAATAGTTTTATAACCTCACCAAAATGTGTATGTTGAACAGAGGGGAAAATCCCAAGCACCTCAGGTCTATCAGCTCTCTTTACCATCATCTGCTCTCATGTTTGTTTTCATTTCATAATAAATGAGAATGTTCGCTATAAATGAGGATGTAGCCTTTGAAGCTTGATGTAAAAGAGTAATTTCCTACTGGATCCTATAAGAGGTTTCTGTAGGAGGAACAAAAAGGCACTGTATAAGATGTGTAAATAGTTATATCACTCTGATTTATGTTGAAAACACATGTTTTAGTTATAGCTATAGGAACTATAAAAGACAGTCTGAAATACTCTCCAGGCTTCCTTTCTTTCATGAGAAGTGTTTCACAACAAAAATAGTATATACATATTTTCTTGTATTTCGTTTTCCATTTTCTAGAGAAGGGAGGAAGGTAGCATAAGACGATGTGCGAAAGAATCAGATGTATGCAGACCTGGTTGTCGCCCAGAATTGTATTTTGTGCCACATGAAAGGTTATTTTCTCCAGGGCAGTAGTGTTTGGGGTTTTTTAAATTTAAAAATAGTATACTGTAAGAAACATCTATAGAAAGGCGCATCTGCAATGGTCATTTAAACTCTGTTGAAGCTCACAGAAATATCGGAGGACTGATGGTAGATTGCCAATCACTACTCAAGAGACCTATTCTTCCTCTAGGTCTTTTTCTGTAGGCTTTCACCAAGTCCTCATTGTCAGGCCTAAATTCAACTAGATGGACTATGGACAGGTTGTCTGCAAAAGAAAACTAATCATTCAGTAATGTTATTATACAGCCATTACATGATCAGGGGTAGATGGAGAGGGCTGAAGGAGCTGATGTGAGGGCAGAGTGCAGAAGTGGATGATGGATAAGGAGAACATGAAGCAGTAAGGTAAAATGCAAGAGGGAAATGGAGAGTCCAGGAGAACAGTGCTCCTTGATCACCTGGGTCTGCTTTTGCCTGCAGAGGGAAAACAACTGCATGCTGGTAATGTATTGCAGTGATTTTTCTTGCGAGAAATGGTGCTGAGATGAGTCAGAAGTGATTGACAGTCTCTATGAATACTGTGCCAGGTCCAGGGGTGGATGCAGCAGACAGAGTAGTTAGGGAGAGGTGGTTGTGTTGCTGTTTAGCTGCCTCAGTAACTCAAGGTCCGAAGTGTGCATCCCATATAGGATGTAATGAATATGGGGTGAGAAAGAAAATACAGTCCATGCAAAACTACACTGGGACATACTGTAGAGAGAGGTCATACAGATGCTTGTACATGTAATGATGAAGGAGTGGGACATCCCCAAGCTTTACACCAAGAGCAGTGAAATGCAGCTCACCTCATGTCTTCCTGTATTCAGCAGGGAGAACCTCCAGTGCAGGGAGTGCTGCCGAAAGGCAAGGCCACCTTGTCATGGACACTGCTTCTCTGTCTTTATTCCTCCTTCCCTGAAAGAGGCATAATAGAGGAGATAAGATAGTGAATGTGAGGGAAGATATTTAGAAGAAAACTTGGTCATTTGGCACAACAAAGATAGAGGTCAGTAATATCAGAGCACCAAGATGCAGCCAAGTCATTACCAGCCTTTGGTGATACAGTGGTGTGACATCCAAAAGGGGGATGAGGCAGCCCCATCAGCAAACTAGGACAAGGACCTTTCCATAAAAACTTGCAGGAGGTGAAGTTGCAGCTGCTGGGACCAGGGGCACAGCAATAATCCAGACTCCAGGTGGCAAAGACCTGGAGGAAAATCTTGGAATGAGAAAAGAGAGGAAAGTCCTAAAGATGGTCTGGAAAACAGGCATATATGTTGGGTTGTGGATCTGACAGACAGTGTTTGCTGTTTGGGGGAGGCATGTGAAAGGACTCAGAGGGAAGATGGGGAGGAGGAGGTTCAGGGGTCCAGTGGTGACCAGGCTGGTTGTCAGCTTGTATCAGCTAGAAAATGTCGGAAGTCAGTGTGAAACTAGGCTACCAGGAGGGCTGGGTAAATCTAACTTTGGTTAAAATTGCAGGTGGCAGCTTTGCAGCTTCAGGAGTCAGAAAGCAGAGGGGCCACATGAGCCCTTGGCTAACTCTGGTTTTCCACTGAGGCCAAAGGCACAGCTCCCTCTGACTTCACTGGCACTCAGAAGTTCACTTCCTAAGCAGGGAAAGAGGAATGCTTGGCTGATGAAAGACAGTAGTGCTGGACAACCCTCCCTGCTGTTGTCCCCTCTGCCCTGGAGTTCCAGTTGGAGCTGCTCCTGGCTGAGCCTGTGCGAGGTGCTCACTCTTGTCAGGCACCAGGACTCACTGCTTGCTGTGTCACTTCAGCCTCCAGGGAAGGTGGAGGGTAGTGAGGGAGCAAGAGCAAATGCAGCTTGAATATTGTCAGAGTGACAAATGTCCATTTGCATTTAGGCAAAAGCCAAAAAAACCCAGAGCCCCCTCTAAGGCTTTCACTTGAGCAAACCACAAAAATGGATCAGAAAAATTTGTATGGCTGCAATCTTACCTTAAGATTTGGCATCATTACCTCCTGCTCAGTCACTTAGTCCAACTGTTGCAGATGGTCAGCAGTGCCTTGCCTGCTGCCTGCCCCAGGGCAGGCAGAGGGTGTGGCTGTGCCATGACTGGAATTTTGACAAGGCAAAACAGCATCTCTTCTCATCTACTTAGAGGATCTAGTCATTAGATGTCTGGCTTGTCTGCCCAAATGGCAGAAAACACTTTAAATGTTGATTTTTCCTGTCCAAAGAGACAGTATTTCTTCTTCTATCTTTAATCTCAGGAAGAAAGGAAACAATTACATGGTCCAAAGTCTTAAATAACAGCCTGTAACTAAGAAAGCCTTCTCAGTGCTTTCAGCTAGTGTCACAGCCCTATAGAAAAAACCTCAAACACCTCTTTTACACCACTTGTCCACTTAAGGGATAAACAAGGCACTCATTTAAGGTTTTACCTCTCTTTCCATAATATTATTAATTTCTTACATTTTTTTTTAAAGTCAAGGAGCAGAAGAAACCCTTGCCAAGAGGCTCTGGCATTAGGAAAATTTCACGTCTGCCATAGCAATTCCTTCCAGGGAAAGAGGCAAGAGGGCACCCTTTGCTGTCAAAAGAAGGCAGCCAATGATGAGCCATAAACAAATTTAGTAGGGTATCTGGTTGAGATTATGCAGGTGGGCCAGTCATGGTAAACTCACCATAGCAAAAAGGGACTGTGCAGAGCAGGAGCTTCATCAGAAGTAACTCAGGAATCAGTGACTGCAGACAGCTGGTGCTCTGTGCAACTTTCACCACACACTCATCTGCTCATTAAGCAGTGATCTGCTCTTTCATATGCAGACACTGTTCATAGGGCAATGGAAGACATTTTTGATCTTTAAAGCAGTGTCTGGTCTGTTCCTTGCACCCCAGTTGCTTTCTGCAGAGATGACATTGCAGCCCTTTATATTATTTAGAGCACTATAATTGTCTAGAGCCATGTGTACATATGCAACTTCGTGTCCCACCAACCATGATTTGTGTAACAACCATAAGCAACCACTTAATCTAATGTTGTAAGTTTTCCTTCTGTCTCTCTGTTTCTGTATTAGTGTTCTTTATGGATGCTGCACCTTTGCTGTCAGCTCTTCAAAGCCTGCGAATTGTGTCTCCTATCTGCAGAAAAGCACCTACTACGTTTTAGAACCCTGTGCCAATAAATAAATAACAACTTGCACCAAAGATCTGGGACTGTCTATGATTGTTTTTATCTTCAAGTGAATGATGTGTGGTGGAGAAAGCTGCTGAGCTTGCAGCTGCAAAGATTGAAGCCCTTTATTTGCCCACTGAACAGATAAAACAAGGGCGACAGCAGAGCAAACTTCCCCACATTGCCCCATGCAGGCTATGATGAACCCTTTCCAGCAACGATTCAATCTCCCAGCTCAGTCTTTGGTGTTGTGCCAGCTGTGACAGCAGCTTTTTGCGATAGCAGCTTCTTATCACTGAAAACTGGCCATGAAAGAGTCTCTCTCCCTAAGGTCAACAAACAGATGTGCATAAAAAGGAAACCTTACAAATGCTTGAGTAGTTCCTGATGTTTAATTGTACCCAAGGGCTGCACTGTTGGTGTCAAGCACATGTTCCCTTTCCTATAGCAGCACAAGAGGATTAACTATGAGAGGACCACATGCAGCACCCTGACTGAAACAGGGCAACATGATTAATGTCCAGATTGTGCTTATTAAACAGAAAATCATAGAATCATTTAGGTCAGAATACATGTCTAAGATCAAGTCCAACCATTAAGCTAGCAGCACCATGTTCATCACTAAACTGCATCCACACACCTTTTGTTCACTTCTAGGGATAGTGATTCCACCACTTTCCTGGGCAGCCTGTTCCAATGCTTGAGCACCCTTTCAGTGAAGAAATTTTTCCTAATACCCAATCTAAACCTCCCCTGGCATGACTTGAGGCCGTTTCCTCTTGGAGAAGCCTTTCCTCTTGAAGCCTCACCTCTTGTGACTTGGGAGAAGACACCAACCCCTACCTGGCTACAACCTTCTTTCAGGTAGTTGTAGAGACCAATAGAGTCCCCACTGAGCCTTTTTTTCTCCAGCCTAAACAACCACAGCTCACTCAAGCCACTCCTCGTAGGACTTATTCTCTAGACCCTTCACCACCACTGTCCCCTTCTCTGGACACACTCCAGCAACTCAAAGTCCTTTTTGCAGTGAAGGGCCTAAAACTGAACACAGTGATAAGGACAGAGGGCTGACCACTGCTCTGGTCCTGCTGGCCACACTATTGCTGACACAGGCCATGACACTGTTGGCCATCTTGGCAACCTGGGCACACTGCTGGCTCATATTCAGCAGGCTGTTGACAAGCACCCCCAGATCCTTTTCCACCAGGTGACTTTCGAGCTAATCTGCTCCAAACCTGTAGCACTGGATGGGGCTGTTGTAACCCAGGTGCAGGACCCAGCATTTGGTCTTGTTGAACTCCATACAATTGGATTTGCCCCATCAGTCCAGCCTGTCCAGATCCCTCTGCAGAGCCTTCCTACCCTCCAGCAGATCAACACTCCCACCCACTTTGGTGTCATCTGTGAACTTGCTGAGGGTGTGCTCAATCCCCTTGTCCAGATCACTGAAGAAGATACTAAACAGGGCTGACACCAAAAGCTGAGCCCTGGGGAACCCCACTAGTGACTGGCCACCAGCTGGATTTAACTCCACTCACCACCACTTTCTGGCCCCAGCCATCCAGACAGTTTTTCACCTGGCAAAGAGTGCACTTTGTCAAGACACGAACATCCAGTTTCTCCAGGAGAATGCTCTCCTGATTACAACTGCTGGCCTGGATGCACAATGACTTGGATGCAACTGTCAGCTCAGTAAATCCTGCAGTCACCTGGAGACATTGCCGGCAGAGATTGCTTGCATCCTTCATGTCTCCCTGAAGTGCCTGTGCCCAACCAGGTCATGGCCCACATATGGGACTGGCTGTCCCTCTGGCTTGGCCCAGGACTTCTCTGCCCTGCACAGTTCAAGTTGGCTTGTAAAACCATTTTCATAACCTGTAGAGCAAACTTTACCCTCTATGCTTACCTCAGCTAGGAGATACCTCCTCTGCTTATAATGCTTTTGGTGAAGTATCCTTGCTAAATCCAACAGAAGCCTGATCCAGGCTTTCAGTTTTGAGCAGGATGTCCTTGTCAAGCTCAAGCATCATTATGCTGTAATAGCTGGAAGTGTATGGTTGAATGTTTCACTGCACTGGGAGTTCAGACTTCACTGCCAGCCAGCAGAGCAATAAAAGCAAGGCCAAGTAAACAGAAAAGAAGCTGAAAGAAGGCTAAATTTTATTGAATAAGTGCTTTTACAAAGAAAACCAGAATTATTTCGGTAAATTAGATGAAAGGACACACACACATAACTGAAAAAAAAAAACTGAAGGAGAGCAGTTCTTTCCAGAGGGATGAAATTTTCTCTTTTGCCCTCTGGTGATTGGTAGTAAAGCCACAGCATATTTCAGTGGGAACTGCAAAGCATGCCTGAAGACTTCCCGAGAGACAACAATAGTCTTTAACAATTTGCACTGCAGCAGCAGAGGAGGTCACTCGCTCTCTGTGCATGCTGGGAGTAATGTAAGGGTAGGTCAGGTACAGGTCACCGATTTCTGTCTAAACAGATCCAGGAGTCTCTGTGCCCTGCAAAACTGGGGGTGAAAAATATCCAAATGCCATAACTATTATGACAGCTCATAGGTTTCAGTGAGCGTATTATCTTGCTTCTTTTTCAGCTCTACAGTCTTCACCCCAAAGCCTGGTTTTGTGAGTGTGGGGAATTTCCTACATGTGAGGTGTACTGCAAACTCACCAATATCAAGAGGATTTGGGGGTTGATTTCATCTTTGAACGAATAAGCTTTCCATCACACGTTGCCTCTGGTTCTTTTCTTAATTTTAAAATGTCAGAGAAATCAGTAACCAAAGCTAAGTTAACAAAAGGTTGACATTTCCCATTCCTCCTGGATTTTCAACCCTTCTGAGAAGACTCATTGTGATTATGCTTTATTTCGACTGCATAATAACACGTATCACAGCTGCAGATCATGCTATCTGATTGTGGGACCCTATAATGGACTTCATCTTCTCAGGCTTAAATTTATTCACAGAAGAATATATATCATGTGCAGAATTGTCCCTTTCTGAAATAAAACTCCATAGAAAGAGGATTATGCATTTCTCTAAAGCTTCTTTTTGGAATGATGCTTAATATTCAATTTTGTTAGCAAGCAAAGTAAACTTCACCAATTTGGCTTCTGATGATAAATCTGATTTTGCAATTCTCTACACCTTTAAGAGTGACAGCATCTCTGTTAATCTAAGTCAATTTTCTGCTGTGATTGACCTTTTTTCTTATAATTCATTCACAGCGTTTTTTTAAACATCAGAGCGTAGCATTTACTTTCTTTGTTTTGAATCCTGTAGGATAAATTTTGCTGCCACTATGTCCTTGTGCTTTTTGGACTCATATTCTTATCCCATATAGAGGCTGGATCTATGTTTTTCCTTCCCCGAGTTTTTAATGCACACCTTTTTTTGTGAAGTGTTTGTGGTGAAAATTAGACATCTTCCTTTAAGCAAGAATAGATAAAGAGCTTGGGGGGGACATACATATTGAGTGCTTTTGTTCATTCACCTGGTGAGGCTAAGGCTTGTCAGACTGGTGGTCCCTACCCATGGGGCTCTGACTCGCTGCCTGGGGCTGATCTAGCTGGGCCGTTGCAGACAGCCTGCTGCTCCTCCCTGCTAGCTCCTGAGCTCCGAGCTGGTGGGGCAGCCCCACACCTCCATACATTGAGGGTTTTGGAGGTTTATCGCCACTTATCTCTTAAAAAACACAAAGCAACTGAAATTAGGACCAAATCCTTTAAGACATGCAGAACCATCAATCTTTAACTTAAGGAAGTTTATTGTTAAACAGTAATTCAATCGAAGTGATCTAAAATGTTACAGCTCACACCCTCAAAGCCATGGAAATTTCAATTTGGCCAGTAGCCCAGATCAAACAATCTACTGGTGAACCTCTCCCAACCTCCCAGCTGAAGATAATTTTGCTTCTAGTGAATAATGAAAGGCTTTTTGGTTTTATTTATTTTCATTTTGTTGATTTTGATACCAAGAGCATGGTATTAAAAGGGCTGTGCTGGACACTTGAAGGACAGTTCTGTAAGAATATTCAACATCCTCTGTGAAATTTTTGGCTCTCCGTGTGAAGGAACAAGGTGTACTTGTAAGTGCAGCAGCTGGTACTTGGCATTTTTGCAGCTCTTTTTATGAGAAGTTGGTCAGCATTGAACAAGATTGCCTAGGAGACACAGAGCAGCAGGATTACTCGGCTGGCTCGATGTTCCTGAATGGGGAACAGAACACAAACTGAACAAGCTCAACAAAGAGTTCCTGTCCAGTTTGTTTTCAAGTCTAATGACAAATAAAGGTCTCCAACTGCAAATCTTATGAGCCTCTGAACATGGGAACAGAAGCAGGAAAGAATGTAACATTTTTTGTACTTCAGGGACTAGTTGAAAAACAAGAAATTTAAGGACTGGTAAAGTCAATGTGCATGTGTCTAGTACACTTTTCGTTTCTCTGCCAACCTACATGAAGGGACATTTCAGGCCCCAAACTCTCTTTGGGTCCAATTAGGCAGCAGTAATTTACTTGCTGCCACTGCTGCCACTTTCATTTGTGTAAATAAAGGGCAATGATTAGTTATCCAAGCCTGAAATTTTCAGAGCTTTTGTTTTATGGCAAAATAATCAAACATCAAGCTCTGACCTGACTTAGCACTTCACATAGTGGCGCACTAAAATACATGTGCTCATATGTAGAATTAAAAACATTTATTAAAGAAGAGGTCCAGGCAACATGCTGTAGCCTAGCAAGGTCAGGAATCTGTGACAAGAGGGAGTATCTTGCCCTGGAGCTGACAGAGCATTGTCCTTGCTCAGTGCTGCAAGAGGATACTGGCCAGAAGATGCAGTAAATACTGGGAGAAAACGTCTTCCCTGTCCCTACATTTGCTGAACATGTTTGTTAAGGCCAGTTCCTGCAAGTNCTGATGAAACAGTTAGGACCATGTTTTGAGTACAGCCTGGGATCAGAAAAATCTGAGATTTGTCATCTCAGATTGCTCTTATTTACATCGAAGTAGATCCAGGCGCTTCACAGCTGTGTCAGTGTGTTCTTACTGGAAGAACCCAGCAAAATGAAACCTTGTTCATCTCTCAAGGAGGCATGGGAATGAAGCAATACTGGATATATAGCCATTGACAGCTACAGGATGTCCACAACTCACTTCCCTGTTGCTGCCCACACCACTGTCAATGCTCTTTTGATGTGAGATGCTCCAGCTGGCATTCCCCCAGCTAGAGAGCACTCATTTGCATGCTCCAGCTGTGTTCACATGCCTGTGTGGTTACCTGTGCTGGAGGAGGAGCAGAAACCTCCTATAGCAACTCCTAAGCAAGATGCCTAACTACGGTGTCATCTTTCTGCTCCTGAGTTCTGCCTCTGAATGCTAATATGCTCTGAAAACCAAGTCCTACTTACAAAACAATGCTATGTACTAGGAACAAAACAGACAGGATGATTAATTAGTGGATGAACTGCACTCATGGTAACACATTATATATAAAAGACAAAAAGTGAAACCTGTCAGACATAAAAGAAAATAATCCCCAAATTACTTTTATTAACTGAGAGTGCCCACGAACTTTTAAACAGTCTTCTCACTCCAATGCCTTGCCATAGCCTTTCATGCCAGCTGACATTGTCCTGGAGACATCCCTTGGGTGTCTAGTCATACTATAAGGACACTGGAATTAGGTTATTCAGGATGTTCCCAATTATCTCCATTATTTTTTTTCTCTACCATTAGTGCAGCTCTGGGACCTCTACAAAAATAGAAACAGGAGAAAAAAGTAATTGGGAGCAAATTAACAATGGAAGATTTAGCTTTGTCCTTCAAGATGACCAATGAGGTTTCTGTTTTATCATTGCATTTTGATTTGCTTTCATTTATCTTGTCCAGCTATCTAAATAAAAGATGCAGACAACAAACAGTCGAGGCAAGCTTTTTTCTTTGAGGTACACAATACCTTCAAGTCTGCTTTGGCTACTTTTCTCATTTGATACACGTCTCAAGTTATTAGAGATGACCTTCTAGTCCCTTTGCTGCAGGGGGTTTAAAATCTAGGCCTTAATGTGGAATCCTTTTCTGTTATGAATGCTCCTGGATATGCCATCGTGTAAATTTTGTGAAGTTTGTGAGTTTATGTAAGGTTTGTCTTTGCCTTTCTGGGATTGGGCAGTACATGTGGTTTATGTCAGCATTTCTAAGGTTATCGCAAAGGTTATCTTAGCTAAATTATAGCCTTTTGTTTATCCACGTGGTTAGGTATGGTGCAAACAGCTCCATTGTCAGTAAAATCTTTCTGCTGCCCTCAACCCTGACCTGGAGGTACCAGACTCTGAGAGGTTACATGGCTTCATATGAAAGTTGCTTTGAAGGGGCTATGAATTAAACATGACACTATAACTGAAATACCTGCCCCCAAATTAGCTGTGAAAAATCAGGTAACCAATGGAAGATGCCAGTATGTCTTTGTCTAGCAGCTCACTGTGGTCAGTGAAGCTTCTCCTTGCCCTGGGAACTCATGCGTAACATGTCCTAAAGATAAGAAATGCTGCAGTTGAAAGGGAATATCTGGAAGTGCTTCAGGAGGGTAGGGGGAAAAAAGATGTTTTGCAGCATATGAACATAATCTGGGCCTCTTGATGGTTAGGGACTGCGTACAGCTCCAGCAGCCCTGAAATCACAGTGCAGGGGTCTTTTATCCTGTTGCCACAAAATACCAGCCACCCCTCCCTTCTGATCTCCTCCTCTGCCACACTTGAGTGTGAAATAGGAAAGTCCATGTTTGCAAACCACCACATTTGACATCCTCTTTCTTTACATGCATTCTGCCAAAGACTGGGAACTTGTGATCCACTCAAGGCAGAATTTCTGTGTTCTTCTTGTTTCTTCTGGAATTATCCTAAAACCGTGATGAATTGTCAGCTCCTCTGTTCCTGACCCATCGCATATCACCCTGCATTTTTCAGGGAAAATTTAGTTTCAGATTTGAAATTCCTGACTTGGACTCACTCTTTCTGTCTATTTGTGAGGCTTTGTTCTGACCTGGACTGTGCCAGTGCACCTCAGGCGTAGAATCACTGAAGTTAAGTGGTGCTAATCTGCTGTGCATCCCGACTCTGGCTCTCTGCATATGTGAGAGTATGCCTGTGTGTATGTATGCATGCCTAAGCAAGTACATATATCTGTGACCTAGCCAAAAAGAGGATCTAATTAGAGCTAACCAAATACTGGAAGCAATATTTCTTTGAATAAATTATTCAATGCATTTTGTCTTTGTTCATCTCATAAATTATTCAACTAATAGTATTTGAATGGTTCTAGAGCTTGTAGGCTACTGCAGAAATGATTAGTCAAATAGCATATTCAGTAAGGAAGATCAACATTTGCTAAATAATGCATTTGGCAAATAATATTCATCCAACCCTAGTTTACATTGATCCAGTGAGAAATGCAGACAGCACATGGCACTCATGATGGCTTGGCAAGTGTTCAGGGAGCTGATACTTTCTGCTTTACCCCCTTCTCTCCAAATACAAGTAAATGTACAGAGTTTCCTGTTGGCATTGCTGGGAGTGACCCATGTGGGCACAGCCCTCACGTGCCTGGGTTATAGGTACACCCCACACATCCATGCACATTCCCTTCCAAGAAGCAGCAAGGTGACAGCCTCTGAGTGAGTGTCCCACAGCCAGAGGCAGATATCCAGACCTCAGTACACTGTGGTGGGCTGCAGAAAGGAGCCTTCCAGCTTGCCACGTTGCAGACTCCTCACTTTCTTGTGTATAATTAGTGTCAGGTGCATGGGCAGAAGCTCTACCAATAGAAAGCTGGCTCTTTTCCTGGTACTTTGTCCTCAAATTATGTGACAGCAAGGCTGCTGTCTTAAACTAGCATAAAAGGAAGGAAAAACAACAATTAAAAAAAACCAAAACAAAACAAAAACAAAAACACCCCCCCCCACCACCATTTTCTAGACTGGAAATACGCAGGCTTACAAATAATTTATTGGAAAAAGAGGAGTATCTTATTTGCTGGAGAAGTTGATTTAAGGGACATGAATTAATAAATTTTTGTGGTAATTTTAAGCCAGACATTATGGAGACATGCTACATATTTCCTAAATTTTACATTTGATTTTTTTGCTTCCTTTCACTATCCTTACTTCTTCCTTTTTATGAAAATAAACCCCAAACAAAACCAAAATCCTCCTTTCCACATGACATTTCTTTTTGTGCAGCCTTTCATCTGAAAGAACTGTTTTTCTTGGAAATGTTGAGCTAAGCCTTTGAAAAAATTAGATGTCATTGGCTGTGTGAAATGTCTTCCCTCTTTTCAAAGCCAGACGTCAAAGATGTCTTGTTTAGAAACTTCACATCTGCTTTATTTAACAGTATCCAGGGCCACACAGTTCAAATTAGATTTTTATTGTATTTTTATGGTTCTATTATTAATAGAAAAATATAAATCATCTAAAAGATCAATGCAGAGTGCCAGACACTTTGTATAGTTGCTTATTACTGAAATAGGTCCATTGTCTGGAACCCTTTGTAGGCTCAGGTACTACTTATTGTGGATTCTCATGTTAGGATCTGTCCCATTCTTTCCAAACATTGCACACATATGTAAATGCATGTTGTAAATACTTATATTTACATAACAGCTCAGCAGCCTTCCAATGTTTGACATTTTTTGGACTTTATTTATAAGTAAAATTATGAGTGGGAATTTTCAAGGCTAGGCCTTTTCTGTGTTTAGTGTTCTAGAAGAAGGCATGTGAGCAACTGACTGATGCATAAGTAGAGAAGTCAACTGGATAAAACAGGTTGCCCAGAGAAGTTATGGATGTTCCATTCCTGGAAGTGTTCAGGGAGTTCAGGGACAGGTTGGATGAAGCTCTGAGTAACCTGGTCTAGTGGTAGCTGTTCCTGCCCATTGCAGGGATGATCTCTAAGGTCCACACAACTCAAACCATTCTGATTCTATAATAAAAAATACACACTGTTTTCTCAGCCGTTGAAGAGGATTAATTGGATTTTTCTATTTCCACCTGCAGGATAAGTGTTATCCCTTCACAGTGACCCCAGTTTGACTTGAGGTTTTTCAGCAGTGGTTGAATCCAGGTGGATTTTACCACCCCAGGTAATGAGGACTGCAGGCCACCAGTGCCATTGTTGGTGCTCAACCATAATCCAGACCGCTTTTAGTCTGAAGTCACCACAGTTACTCATGACGAAAGTCAGTAGAAATGTGGTTTTGCAGCTAAAATTAGGTTGTAATCAATTTTATGGAGCATTAATCACTCATGTTAATAAGCCCCTCCAGTCGTGTTTAAATCAAGCTGCAAGACCTTAACCAGCACAACAAAAGGCTCCATAAAATCAGCCTGAGTTATCCCCTTATAGTGACTAATTATGTTAATTAATTCAAAGCCTGATTAAACAAAATTATGCTGAAACAGAATCATCTCCATGAGTCTTCAGAAATGCTTCTTTTATAAATAAGGAATGAATCATTTGCTGCTGTGGAAATTTGGGATTTGTACATGTTTTATTTTGTTTTGTTTTAATTTAATCTAAAATTTGCCTATTTAATTTCTGATTTCATAACAAAGCCTTGTGGCCTCAGGGCTTGCCCATCATGTGTTGTGGTAATGGCTGGTTTATTCTGGAAATAGCACATAGCTGCCCCAGCCTTTCCTAACAGGAGTGACTGAGCAGAAATTGTTGAAAACAGGGAGCACCAGAGATAACTCTGAGAAAAACCCTCAAGCCTGAAATTCCCCGCTGTTTGGCAAGTTTGGCTAAGGCATCTTGATCATTGAGGCTTGGTCATCCAAGCTAAAAATAAACACTCTCATCTACCAGTGATCTACAGAACTACTTTAAACTTGTTCCAGTGGAAATTCAGCAACTTGATGTTTAGCTGTTGCCAAGTAGGCTCTGTGATGCTCTCCCAGTCCAGGCTAATGCAGCTTGCCATGGCACCCCCAGCAGCACAGCTGGCGTAGCATGGCTCTTGGGGGTGGTTCCCCATTCCTTGGTACAGACTGTGAGGAAGCAATGCTCTGTTAATTAGTGTAATCAACTGTTGCTAAAAAAAAATAAAACTGTCTTCCAGGCAGGTTATGTGCCCCACTTTGCCCACATCCCAGGAACCTGTGTCAGCCTCTCAGGGCCATCAGCTTCAGCAATACTGCCAACAAGTCTGGGATCCAGGTCCCCTCAGCCCTGCCCTACCTGGCCACAGGCCCTGAGAGATGTCCAGTGCCCATGGAAGAGGCTGCCCCAATTCCCCTGTCTGCTTTGCTCCTGTCCAGGTCCTGGCTGCCAGGCTCTGTCACAATGGACCCCTATGGGGAACTCCCCAGATTCATGCACCTTCATAGTCCTAAGAGGAAAACACCCCTCATTGTCCCATTGCACAGGTGCACCATTAACAGCTTTGTTTTGTTAATTGAGGGAGTTATATCCCCTTCAACAAGGGTGGCAAGCTCATTCCAGACCATGGCTAATTGGGTATTTGCAGGGCGTGTGACCAGAAATGACAGACCTGCATTTTGAGAATTAACTATTTTGGGAAGTTAAGGTTCAACCAAGAAAAGTGAAAATACTGAGGTGCAGTGTAAAATTATTCAACATTAAACGATTATAAAACAGTAAACAATATTTCAACTAAACAGCAAAAATCCCCGAACATTAGTAAACAGTCACTGATATGATTTGTATCCTCTGTAGTCCTCTAAGCAGAATATTATTATTTTTAGTCCAGATTATCTGTGTCTGAACACTTTAAACCCCAGAAGATGCTAAAGACCTCAATTGCTGGATCAGAGGCATGGAAAAGCTGTATGTAGAAGTATTTTCTCTCTTGTGTATAACAAGTGAAAAAAAGAGAGAGAGTGCAAGAAATAGTAACTGAAAGGCATGAAATGTAGGAAATTGCTCAAGATAGTGAAATATACCAGGAAAAAAAAAGATAATTAAAAACAAAACACTTTACTCCTAGGGAAAGAAGAGAGCCTCTAGTGATGGGATATGTGATTAGGTGGGGATGAGAAAATCGTCAGTGATAGGGAAAGGCAGATGCATTGGATAAATATTTCTGTTTTGCATTGGAAATGAAGAATTTATATCCTTGTTTTAAGTGAAGACAGAAAATACTTTCCATTAGTAGGCAGAGCAACTGTTGAAAAAGTTTTAAGAGATAGAAAAATCTTTATATCCACACCTTCAGGGATGTTACAGGCCAGGGCTGCAAAGGACCTGGCTGCAGGGATCACAGGCCCACCAGTGATCCCTAATGCCAAGAAATTGCCAGACACTGGAAGTCCCCCATGAAACTGGGAAAAGACTATTTTTATGCCAGTAACTCTAAAAAGGGGAGTGGATGACTTGGGTTTCTCTGTGCTGCTTAGCCTGACATTTGTCTCAAGTGAAATAACTGAAAAGCTGATACGTAATTCAGCTGATAGGAAGAGTGGAAGGAGGGGAGTATAAGTCATATCTCTCTACATGTGGGAAACCCAAACAGAAAAGTGTATGCTTTTAGTGTCCATGCTTTAAAATTCACTTTTTAAGAACTGGAGCGTGGAGAAAACAGCTAGAAAATATTTCGTAGGGCGAAGGAAATTCCTTGCAGAAGAGACTCAAGAGGTTAGCTTGTCAGAAAGGAGATGGAATAGTGCCTGAATTAAAATTTATAAGTAACTTCACAGGGCTAAAATGGCAGACCCTAAAGGGTTACTTACCCTGGCAATGCAAGACAAAATGAGTAACAAAGGCTGGGAATTAAAGATAGAGCAATGCACCTGACAGAAGGCTCACATTTTTACCAGAGAGGAGAAGTGATGAATGTGATGGATTCTCCATGTTTTGATGGCTCCAGATCAAGACTGAAATGTCTTTTAAATACACAACCTCTTGGGTTCAGTGCAGGGAAAAGTGGCTAAAACTAAATGACCTGTGATATATACACAAGGTGCCAGACCGAACAGTCTTTCTGATAGTCCCTTCTGGCCTTAATATGTCAGCAATGCAAACCTGAAAGATAAATCTGGTCCTGTATGGTTTTTATAGAGAAATACCTTAATATATTTCTTTTTTATTTCCCATGAAAATAAAGACAGCAGGGGTGTGCAGTGTTCCCAGCTGGGTGGGTGACCCTCTGAAGGCCTCTCACTCAGAGTGTGACCCACCACACATGCTGCGCCTGAGCAGGAGGATGGATCTCTTGCAGCCACAGGAGGCCTGACTCTGCATAAAAGCTGTCCTAAGCTGCCTCCAGGGAGTAATTCATGGACAAAATACTGAATCCACCACGTAATCCCTGTGGATCTCCTGGGAAGGAAAGGCAGCTAGGGACAGGTTTTAGTTTGATTAAGCTGTAATAGCAGACCCTTGTGCTCCCAAGTAACTCCTTATTCATTGCAACCTCATGTCTGGACAAGAAATGTTTTAAAGACATCCTAGAAATTGCACTGTAGTATAGGAATCTGCCCTAATATCAAGCCAAAAGCATCTCAAACGCTGTTTTCTGCAGACATTCATTAGACATTTCTTTTGGCAGTATAAAAAGAGGAAGCAAAAGGAAGCGTCACCCCCATGCATGCACCCTGTACCAGGCCGAGGGAGAGCAGAGGGTGGTGAAGGACAGTGCAGCCCCAGTGGGCCAGATTCTGACATGGGCATTTTCAAGTCTGAGAGGAACTGCAGAAAGCACTGTGTGTCAATGCAGCCCCCTGGATATAGTCACTCAGGCATGCAGGTACAGCAATGCTCAGTGTCCTGTTGTTACAACAGATAGTATGTGGTCACTCTTTGCTCTCATCCAAGACACTAAAAAAAAATGCTTTAATGGCACTTAGAAACATTCTGCGCTGCCAAAAACCCGCCATGTTTCAATGCAAACTTGTATATTGTCAGCTGCACAGCTCTGTGAAATACTTTGCATGGTAAAAAGTGCCTGAGAGGGAAGATTATATGAAATGAGTATTTAAACAGAAGTGACTAATCCCCCCAATTCATAGCTGATAGAAGAGGTTAACTGCAAAAAGGCTTGATGTATGTAAAGCAAAGTGCTCTGTCCTTCGCAGTTTGCCATTGCTACTGCAGTTAAAGTAGTACAAGTTTTTCCATTTAATCCCATGATCTGTTCTTTGCTCAGGTGAGACATTTTCCTCAGTCTGAGTTCTTTGCCTTTCTGAATCTCTTTGATATCACTTTACAAATCTCATTCAGAGCTTCTTTTGGGTACAGTGTTACAAATATTTTAACAGTATTCTACTCTGCTAGATACTGTATAAATATATTGAACTACCAGGAATATTCTTATGATATTTTCTCAGTTATATTCCAGCTATACTACTAGAGGCAAGATGCAGATTTTATGGAGACAAACAACCTTCTCACAGGCTATTTCTCTTATTCTTCCCCCAGCTCCACTCTGTTTTGCACCTCATGCAGCCATTTACACGTGACTAAAGAGAAAGTGAAGCAAGTGTAAAATGCCACCCACTTTGCACGAATGGAAATCTCTGCTTATAGTGAAGGAAACAGGCCACAAGGAGGGAGGTATCACCCAGATATAGTTAACCTAAAGACTTGCACACCAAGATGTGCGATGTGAAAGTGCTAAAGACTTCTGGAGAAACAGTTGTTGAGGCTGCAGGACTCAAGCTGAGCTCATGCAATTATAACCTCTCCCATTTCACCTCTGTGGTACTAATTTTTACTAGTTTGATAAATTCTCGGCCTTCAAGGGACACAAGTGATTTAATCATAATTTAACCATGATATTTTTCTTTTCCCACCAGTTTTGATTCTGAGCATGAAAATTATGTTTGAGGTACACTTTCAGGTTCTGTATCCTGGAAAGTTCCTCAGCCTTGATCCAGAGATACAAAGTGACCAACTTGCTTTTTGGTAACATAAGCAGTGAACCTTGTTCTTAAGCATAAAACCTTCTTTTACTTCACACTGTGATCTTTGAAGCTTTCCAGTTTCCAGCAATCAGATTTCATTAAGTTTTTGTTGGGTTCTTTTAAAAATTATCCCCACTGCACTCTGAGGTGTTATTGTAGCCTAAACCTACTGTAATTCAGTAGTAAATTGTGCCCATGGAGCAAGAAAGGATGTGTCTGTCACACCAATACTGTTTCCTTCTGACATTGACATGACATGTTAATGTTCCCTTCACATGCTGTTTAGATATTGACATTTTTTTGCAACATCACACCATTAATATTAGAGGGAAGAATAAGGTAGTGCACCCATTTTATAACTTGTTTAATTCCTCATTGAAGAGCCTGACATAATTGGGAATGACTGCAGATCTGTTGTTATAATTAGAATTTGGTCTTTAGCCCTAGGCTTTTCCCCTTCAGGGGGGTTGATTGGAGCCCTAGGAGGCCTCACATCTCAGCATGCTATTTCCTGAAGCCTCTTTCATCCCTGCTGCTAAGTGTATACAGAGTGACTTGGAGGGTAAAGAATGAAGCTTTACAGGGTCTGCAGAAGCAGAGCAAATAAGTGATTTGTGCCAAGGCAGAGATAGACCAAAGCAAGCTTTCTATAGGCAGTGGAACAGCCAGGATTTTCTCTCACAAAGCAACATATCATCCGCTGGTGAACATTGTGGTAAACCTCTGGTTAGGACCTTGTGGGCAAGTACAATGGGAATGAGAGGGAGGCAAGGAAAATAGAAAATATTATGAGAAAGAACAACTTTCAGGTGTCTGCGGGAAGGAGAGCTTTCTGTCTGTGCAGAGGATTTCTCAGACTCATTTTTCTAGAGTTGGCCAGAGCAAATCCATGTGGACCAAAATGCTGCCAGAATTACCACCAGCATGTCATGGTCAGCTGCACTCGGACTACAGGAGAGAAGAGGGGGGAGAAGGCTGTAGTGTAGCCATGCTACCGTGTCCCAGGCACATTAGCAGGAGCAGTGCTGCTGCAAGTCACCCAGTTAGCCACCTCTTACAGAAACAGGGCTTTTTGCACTACAGTTGAACTTGAGAAACCATCTTTTTATAGAGTTTTGTTTTTGGGCTAGGAGTTGCTGAGGCACATTCTCAGCTGCTGTAAATTAGCACCACTGCATGGTCTTCTGTTACACCAGCTGTGGGCTATACCCTTATCAGAGTTTATTTACAGAAACAGGCATGATCTTTAAGAGCAGTCACACTACTGGGATAGACAGCAATGTGACAAAAGGTGCATGGAAGTGTGCTATGGTCTCTCTTCTCTGCTGAAGTGCACACAGGTGGTGCAGGTATCCATCAGTCCTCTATGAATTGTCAGGTACCTCTGCATGCTGTGGTCAGAATCACAGAGCTGCAAAACTCATTTCTCCCAGGGACATCAACATGTCCAAATGTTATTGGAAGTGCATGCAACAAACTTCCCACAGTGCGGCATGCTTGATTATGTGCTTGCAACACAGGTGTCTGCACGTGTATGTCCAGTTTCATATACCCACTCAACCTGGACCTGCAAAGCCTCTCAGCTTCATGGAAGTATAGTTCCACAGAGAGCAGAAGCAATTACAATGGGCCCTTTAGGATGTCTTGATCCAGAACAAAACTTCAGGCTCTTCAAAATATTTTGTGGATGAATATATCAGTCCTTCTCTGCTTCACTCCTTTTCTTCTTGCACAAACACAGGCATAACTTTTTGGTGACTTTGCTATAAAAATCCCACCACTCCTCTCCAGGAAGTCTAGACTCTGTGGATTTGGAATGTACGTTATTGATCTTTCAAGACATTATATCTGGCACTTAGATTCACATGTACTCTCCTGAGATTAGCTAAATCACTCTGTAAACTGTTAATCGGCAATTTCACAGACCCAGGTGTCCAAAGATAACAAGAAAAGTTCAGAAAACAGAGTGTAGCTAACTGCTCTGTGACTGCTGAGAGCTTGTAAAGCTTTTAAAATGGGCTATGAGTGAAGGCAATTGGTGAGGAGCTGAGGCAACCCAGATCTCTCAGGATATAATCCTTACACTTCCTTACAGTTGATTATATGTCACTCACTGCAATAACCTGGTGTTATTTGCTTGGCCTTTGTTCTTTGGCCAAACTCAGGGGGTAAGTTCATCAGGAACTGTCCTGTACTTCCACATGAAATTGCTGGATGAAGATGCATGAGGAGCTACAGGGCAGAGCGAAATAACTTCTCTTCCTGTGGTGAAGCCTGGAGGCTGAATTTCAGAGGATGACTGACATTTCCAGCAGCTCTCTGAGATCCCTGGGGATCCCTGGAAGCAAAGACGTGCTGAGCCATATGCTTGTTCAGGAAGCAGCCGAGGTCATGGTCTGTTAAAGAGAGAAGCATTGTCTATTGTGATTACCTATGCTCTCAGCCACACTTTGGAAACAGGCAGGAGTGAAAATGTCAAACTTGAGTGCTGATTGGGAAACAGATGCCTCTCCCCCCTAAAATATGATTTCATGGTCCCTTTGGGAGAACAATACATGAATCTCTGAGCAACATATGCATCCAGAGATGGACCCTGAACTAGGATCTAAGCAGGAACTTCCAAGGATGGCAAGGAGCAACAGAAACCACAGCTGGTCTGGGGTAGGCACCCTGTGACCACCACCACCACCAGGCTAGGATGACTGTGGGGCTGTGTATGAAGTCAGCGAGTTGTGCTACAGTACAAAGTTGTGCCCACAAGTCGTGCAGACACACAGAGGTTGCATAGGTACTACCTGGAAGTCACAGCAATGTGGAGTTCAATGACAGCCAAACACCAAGGAGTTTCTTCATGGTGTTCGCAGCTGGCTTGGAGCCATGTTGCCAAGCATGGGAGTGCCTGAACTACCTAATTTGACTCCTGCTGGGAATGCATGTACAAAATGCCTTTCAGACATACCCCACTGCTGCAGTGCCCATGCTGCTAATTTCTCCTCTGGGCTTAAATGAGTAACAAACAGCCTTGATTATGACACAGATGAGATTAGCTCAGTTGGCTGGAGATTGTGGGTTTGATCCCTGTATTGGCCATTCACTTAAGGCTTGGACTGGGTGATCCTTGTGGGTCCCTTCCAACTCAGAATATTCTGTGATTCACAGATCCAAAGAATTTGCCAAGCCTAAGCTGAAGTCCAGGGTCATATAGCTACTCCTTTATTCTCCAGAGAAATCTGTTTGACTCTGAAAAGTTTCCAAAACATATTTCTTGGCAAAGCTTGTATCTTCCCACCAGAAGGTCACTATCTTTTCATAAGAATAAAGGGAGGCACAAAACTCCCTAGTTCCTTGGCAAATAAACAGGCCTCCCTCAGAGATTTACTCTAAGGCCAAGGAAAGCAAAGAAAAAGCTGTCAAAGATATTTTTTCCCTAATTTATAGGACAGTTTGGCTCCCAGGTCTCCTTTCCTTATCAGTAGAAGCTCAGAAGAGTGGCTAAAGTGAAGAAAGTTGTCTTAGTGGCAGGATAGTCTTTACGTTGTCATGTCTTGTGCATCTTATTCATGCTTCTGAGGTCAAGCTGACCTCTGCAATTGCCCCTTTAGGTCAAATGGGAAGGTACCAGTGGACACTGGATTTTTCCTTTTACCCTTTGTAATGTGAGGCCTGGCCAATTTCCAAAGCCCATCTGAGAGTTTTACAGCAGGCACTGAGGACACTAGGGGTGCCTGTGATTGCTACTTCTCTCTTCCTGTGACACACAAAGGCCATGGCTTTTGTTCCTTGCTGTTGGTTTCAAGCTTGTTACAGAGCCCTGGGGAGCATTTTGTGGCCTCAGGCTGAAGCGATGGATGCTCTGGAGACCAATCTCAACTAACCATCTTCCTGTGGTTGTGGTAGACTGAGCTTGTCCTGAGACCTTTCTAATTCCAGGTTTGCTGCCTGGCATGGCTCCTGGTGTAATCAGATCACAGTGTTTCAGCCAATAATTCTCAGCAGAAGGAACTACTCTTCTTTGCTTTAGCAACAATACTACAGAGCCCAGGCATAAGGACTGCAAGGGAGTGCTCCCTTGCACCACATCTCTTTGTTTCTTTCCTTGTTCATTAAGGAGAGGAGAAGTGCAGGATAATGGAGATCAGCCTCTCTCCCACTGTCTGGAAGAAAGCAAAGTAGAAGTGAAGACCTCTTGGGCAAGGGGAGAGTGCCACACTATGCTAAGGGTTGCAAGGGATTAGTGGGGCTGTTCAGTACAGCTGAACCTAAATGTTGTATGTGGGATCCTGGACAGGGTATTTACACCATCACTGCATGCATTTCTTCTAGGAACTTAGCAGGCCAGGTGCTAAGGCCCAGTTTTTCTTCTTGCAGAGAGCTCTACAGAGTCACTGACTTCTGTGTGGGGCACAGGAGCCTGTGGTAGGTGTTGTAAATTTCACACCTACCTGTTCATCTGTACTTCCTCCAGGCTCCCAGCCTTCCCCAGGAACTGAGGACTTAGTAACATGGGAATGTCAATCCCTGCCAAGCAGAGATCCAGCCAGTGCTATTTAATGCCTCACTATACCCACCCTAGCCTTCCTCCCTCCTCTGCTCTTCGGTTCCTGCTCACTGTGAAGATGCAGAGGGTATGCGGGCTGCCCATCCCACACAGTTCATCCCTGCATCTCACACGTATTGACAGGATATGATATCTGCCCTCTGGAGGCTTCCCTCTGTGGGCAGCAGAAGTGTAGAGGAGCAGCACATGGTGGTGTTCAGACAGGAACTGGCAACGGCAAAACACAGGAGAATTCAGAATTAGGGGTCTGCAGCTCTGATCTTAACTCTCCCTAGCAGGTGTCACTGCATTAGCTGGAACCTGCTGTTTTTAGAGATGCTTTTTCATTCCATGTGTTTGAATTCCAGCCTAGCACTGCCACTGAGAGGTAGGAACCCAGACTGGGGCTGCTGTTGAAACTCAGGAGTCCTCCTCAGAGCAGCCATGATCCATACACCTTCAGCTACCTCTTCTGGCACTAACTTGTCACAGTTACAGCTGACAGTCTCCCCCAGCAGCCTGGGGCCGAACCCACGATATGTGCTTAGAGTTAAGGGCTGCCCATTTTGTTGGAGAGACAGCTAAGACTGCAGTCAGGATGGACTCCTACATGCCCAGGCACCTAAGCAAGGTGAAGGTGGCAAAGGACACCCTTGTCCTTAGCCTGTTCTGGATGAAGCTTGGCTGAACCCAAGAATCAAAACCAGCTGAGTAACATTAGTATAAAATAGCAGACTGTGGATGGGAGGATAGGAAAATTTGTGCACTGTTGTGTGAATAGAGAATAGACAAGAATAAAGAGAAAGAACAGAAGAGGAAGACAAAGGCTTAATGCTGCTTCCCCCCCCCCCGCCCCGATTTGACCCCTCAGATGCCTTTGTGTGACTCCAACTGCCCTTGGTGGAAGAGTTACCTTTTGGTTTTTTTGTGAGAAAAACTTGCATCATTAGGCATTGTCTGAACAGCCTAAAGTAAAGGCTGATGAAAGCTTGCCATTATGCAGTTAAACAATAAAAAGCCCAGATGGGTGAAGAGACATCTGTACTTATACAGATTTAAAGATGAGGCCTTATTCTGCAGAATCAAATTCCATTCCAAAGAAGCCCAAAGGTTTTGGGGAGTCAGTATCTTATTCCACATACACACTTTCACGACAACAGATAATTTCACTATAGGCCCTTGCAGGGAAGGTGCTGGAAGCATGGCAATCAGCTCTCCTCTTCCTCATAGTGGTTCCTGTCATCTCCATTGGAGTTGAATATATCAGTGCTACTGACACAGGCTGATAACCAAGGGCACATGGGCTTATCTACATAGCTTCAGTCAGGCAAGATTTGTGGAAAGCAGTGGATCTTGGAACTTGCTAGGCCAGCTAGTGAGAAAGTGTTAGAGAAGACACTTGGAGATGGCCCCCTGCCAGCACTGCATTGCTGTTGCAAGGGTGTGAATGCTCCATGGACTCTACACTCACTCTCCCGTGTAAGCAGAAAGGATACCTAGCCATGTGGCCAAGGTACCTGCTCCCTCTGGTTCCACTTGGAGTCTGTCTCCATGTGTGTGGTCTCTGGTAATCAAGAAACCATGCTCCTCATTTCTTTTGTAGGCATCTGCATTGTCTCTTTGTAATGGGACTACTACCTGGCACAAGCCCTACAGAAAATGGAGGTGCATGTACACTTGTGCTGCCAAAGTGAAAATGACATGCTAAGGCCACACAGTACGTTTGATGATTGTTTTTTCTGGAAAAAAAACAACTGTTTTTGCAGACACTGAAAAACATAAAGATGCTCTCCTTGGGGCATTACCTACAAGATTCCCACAAAGCAACCAGTGGGAACTCTAGTGGGAGGCACGATGGCACACAAACAATTCTTGATACCAGCCCACAGTGCTCCTAGACATAAACACTTGGTGTGTCCTCTGGTTCATTCAACAAAAACATTCTTGTATGTACTCACACATGATCCATATCAAATCCAGGAGAGCTGGGAAGGCACAGTTCTGGAATTAATAATTGTGCATCCCCAACCTCAGAGGGCTGCATAATAATGGTAGCTCAAGGACCCTGACAGCTCTGAGGAATTGTTGTGTGATGGCTGTGTTCTCTGTAAAAGGATTAGCTATAACTAAATGACGCTAGATTTATTAATTAAGTGGCTCTGTTCATAAGATCCTTTCGTTGTTTTGGGGCAGTATTCTCAAAAGTGCTCAGCCTTGCCCTAACTGTGCTCTCACAACAAGTAGTCAGGTGTTGTACCAGCACCTTCAAGCAGAGCAAAACCCTTTTGAGAACTTGCCTTCATTCTGAAACCCCTTAGCAGCTATGATGGAAAATGCAATGGATCTTGGATTCCAATGCAGCTCATGGGATATCTGCAGCTGCACAGGCTCTGTCTGCGCTCCCTACATGAAACAAAGTCAGCTTTGTGGCACAGCTAGACAGAACAACCCTAGGAAACAGCAGAGGAAGGTGTATGGGAGGATGTAGTTGGAGTGCTCCTCAGGTAGCCAGTGCTACAAGAAGGGGACAGGGGAGGGGTGCTCCAACCTGAACATGTGTTGCACGAAAAGCGTTCTAGGGCATGTGTGACAGTAAAGATCTCTTCTTGCCTGCATCCTGTCCCTCTTCCAGTTTGCTTAATCCTGTCCTGCCTTTTTGAAATGTCACCTGCCTTCTCAGTCAATGCATAGGCCTTCCTCACTTCCTATCCCAAATTGGTCCAGAGCTTTGCTATCCCCGGTAAAGTGACACTGCAGTTTGCACTACAGATGTAGAGTACCTTCCTTCCCTGTCATTTCTTCCATGAGCAAAAGGTCAAAGCTATCACTTCTATGACTGGGTAGGAGGGATAGTTGTGAGTTGAGTCATCCCACAGGCAAAGGGTGTCCTATGGATCTGCTATTGTCTCAGTAGGGCAGTGAAATCCAGGCCAGCAACCTCATGCCTGATGCAGCTTTTCCAGTGCTGTTGATATTTAAGACAAATAATTATTATTTCAGAAAAGCAGTGATTCCTATTCCCTCCATTTATCAGGAAGGCTGACATTAAAAAAGGCCAGAGGTGACTGGGAATTGTTCCTGAATTAGGAACAGTTTTTCAGAACTATGGCTGAATTATTCTCTGCCCTGCTTGCCATGTCATGGCACCCCATTGAACTCACTGGTTTTCAGGGTTGAATCTGGCCTGACAGCCTTCCCACAAAGGTTATGGAGAAAACAGAGCTGCCCTCTTTTTTAAGACTCCTGCAATACAGGAGCTTGATGAAATTAACAGCTGGCAAATGCAGAACGTGGAAAAGGAAATACTGTTTCAGGCAGCACTGTCATTGTAACCCTTGGAATTCAGGGCTGCGGGAGGCTTTTGCAGCTAGATGTTTTTTCAAGGACAGCAGCGCAACAAATGCGACAGTCAGTAACAAAAGCTCATGGAGGAAAGCGAGACACAGCAGGGGACAGGGAGGAATTGCCTTTCAAGCATGGCACTGAGTGACCAGAAGAAGAATTTGGGAGGTTATCTTACCCCAAGCTTTCAGAAATCCTCTGGGAATGGGAGGCAAGGCAAAATTGTCAATTTATAGTTTTCTATTACATGTCTGGTCAAAACCTGGAGAGTTTTAGTCTCCAGAGCCAAAAAGAGAACATGGGCCAATTTCTGACCTTTTTTATGTTCTGATAGAGATTTCCATCACACATGCAACTAATCCTACCACATCAAACCCTCTGACAATGAATGTCCTCATATTTTGGGTAGTATCTGCTAAATATACAACTTTTGAAGTTTTCTGCTTCCCTAACAAAGCAAGGCTTATGTGATTGCATTTCTTTCCATGCATTTGTCTCTCAAACTTGCCCCCTTCCTGCAGGAAATTTTGAACCAATTGACTAATGCAGCCAAATTTTACATGGTGTGTAGAGATCAATTACATTCCCAATAGTTCTGTGGAAACTGATGTTTGGGCACTGAGTATCCTATGGCATACGTAAGATCAGTGCCTTTGGTGAAGAAAAAGCTGCAGAGTGATTTTAGCACTATCTAGGCAGTTCTGCCTGCTGACTGAATGTGGTCAGCGTCCATCTGGCCAACTTGCAGCATGGAATCGAGCAGGGGCCTTCTTGCCCTGTGGCTTCTCAGAGGTTAACGTGCCCGCAAGATGCTGCAGAGGGGCTTGAGCTCAAGTAAGTGACTGTGGAGGGGGAGTCGAAGAATTTTGGAGGTGGAAAAGACGAAAGAGAACTTGACAGAAGGGTTACTGCAGTCAAAAAGTGTGGCCAAAAGGCTGGAGTATGTCACTGCTCAGTGACATGCTTTGCTTTCTGGATAACACAACTCTTAAAAATGTTTCCTCCACAGGGTGGGTTTTTTCCTAACACGTACACAGCTCTTGACATCAAATAGAAATTTGTATGATAATAATCTTTGTCCTTTGCAAGGTTGCATTTAATTAATTGCAAAGACCCAGTACAGATGGCAGGTGTGTAGAATGGATGGGACACCATTTCAGCTCACTGGTAATTTGAGTTGCTGTTGCTTCTGCCTGTTTGAGTGCCATTCTGACTTACAGTTTCATTATGATCTTAAATTTGCTTCCCACCTATGTAAAGCTTTGATTTCAGTAAAATTATCCCTATATTACAGCAGGCACTCAGGCTCAGTATTCAGATGTTTCACTTTAAACTCAGCAGAAACCATGTGTAAATTCCACTGAATCTGTGGGCTGTTGCCTTGTGTCAGTGGTCGTTGCCTACACACAAGGCAGACAGGAGCCATTAACTTTCTAAGGAGCATTTTGTGTTCACCATAGGCAGATGTAAATAATAGGTCATGGCAGCCAGAGGTCAGAATCAGGTCTGATACCTTTAATAAATACATGATTACAGGAGGCATCACAGCACTATATCAAGAACAAGAAACATGCATTGTGTCCGACACCTTAGATCAGCTATTTGTTGGAACTCAGTCACCAAATTAAATGCTTCTCTCTGGGGTAAGACCACACTTGGGAATTTACAGAAGTGCTTCAGGATCATTAGTCTCACTGGGATATGTGCATAACTGAGTTAAGTGCTCAGAGGTCCTGGAAGGCAGGTACTTGAGAAGCCGCAGCTCACTAGGGCTCCACTGCTTCTCAGAAATTGCAAAAAGGTTGAACTTGCAAGCTTAAAGAAAGGATGTTTCAGTTGTTGCTCTCACTGTGAATTCTACACATGAATACTTCATATTTCTTTTAAAAAGTTATTTCTTGCCTGAAAAGGGAGAATTGAGTTGGATTTTGGATGCACCACTGTCATGTAACACAGTGGGGCATAGAGAAAGGCTAGTTAACCCATGGCAAGGCATGGCAAGGTGCAGTACAGCAGTCAGGGTCCTACAAGCAGTGCGCTCCAATGGTCTTCCAGTTTGTTATACCTTGCTTTGCAACAGGAGTATTTTGGTCCAAGTGCAGGTCTGCAGTGGTGTAGCCATACGGCTTGCTCAGGGGCACAGTGTCACTTTCCCAAGGCAGGGAGGGGAGAAAGAAGGCAGCTTTTCCAGCCCCAAAGCTGTTGCTATACACTGTGGATCACACCATTTGTCTGAGGGACAACAAAAGTAATACACACAGCACTTAACTGCCTTAAACATGGCTTGTGTTGAGTGCTCTGCTGTGCATCCCAGCAGCATGAGTGTTGCCAGGTAGCCTGTAATTGTATAAAATTCAGTTTCTTGTAGGAACCAGATAGACATGGATAATCACTCACAGAAGGTGGTCACAATGGCCTTTACTAACAAGTAAGGGCAGAAACTGTTGCCTCTAGCCCCACTTTAAAAGGACAAAGCAAAGAGCAGTTGGCAGGAGGAAGAGGTGGAGCCTGTCAAAGGATTTTCCCAGTAAAGAAGAAGTTTTTGGTATTTGACAGGGTCATTGAATGTTTAGAAGAACAGGTTGACATGAAAATGCACTTTCTTCTGTATGGCTCAGGAAAGCCAGTTTTTGACAACAGTAGAACAGGCGGGATGGAGGACTGTCAGGAGCCAGGCAAAGAATATGGCGTAGACAAAGTTCTCATTTGGATTTTGGGTGCCACAGCTTCCCAAGGGGCTGAGGTGTCCACCTGGAGCTGCCCAGCAAAGATGTCCAGAGCTCAGCATGGGTCCCTTTTTAAATATTGACTCTGAAATAAACTGTTGCTTTACATAATATTCCCTCCCAGCCTGCCTCCATTATGTCCCATCCAGTAGTCTTTGTTTCCAGCAGTTTAGTGCTGCTGAGCAATGAGATGTTCTGAGTCCTTTCCTTCACATGATCTCTGAAGGGCCTTGCACTCAGTGTGCCACCACTCTCATTGTTAGCAATGCACAGAGTGAAAGAGGCAAGTGGAAGAGAAGGGCACTTTTGCGCACAGGAAGGACATGGAGCCGGTAGAGGTGGCCTTCCTCAAGCAACCAGGGGAGTGGTGGAGCTGGCCTCTTCAGGACACTTCCATTTCCTTCAGGCAAGAAGAAAAGTTTTGTAATGGTGTGTATGTGTGTGTGTGGTTAAATCACCTGTCCTCTCTCAGTACCCCCTCATCTCATGTCTCATGGATTAGGGAATACATCATTTAGATAAAATGCTCCAGATTCATCTCTTTGCAGCAGATCTTTCAAATGCTCTGTCTCCTAATAGCTCAGCCAGTGCAGAGTATTTACAAAAGAGTCCACTAGCCTTGGAGAGAGGTTATTTCTTGCCAACCTGCTTTTGTTTTGGATTTTGCATGGATGGGGACTGTACTGTCAACCCATTAATTGTCTCACAGTTAATGGCTTGGATCTACAGGCTTAAATTTGTGGGAATGGGATTTACTGCCGACTATCACGTGAGGATACTGTGACAATCTAGTTGAGGTATAAGAAGAGCAATCCTATTAGCTTGAATTGCCAATAGGGATCAAAGCTCTCTTTCCTCTTACACAAATGGCATGGAAGCAAACTGATCACTGTCCAGGTCTATCAGACCATGAAACTAGATTAACAAACTGGTGCCTCTGTGGCCAAATAACAGAGCAGCTGAAGGACTGTTGTACATTGAGGAAGAGAAAGGATAGGGAGATGATGCAAGTATGTGTCAAATAACCCGCTTTATAGAATACAATTAAGTAAGAGTGAAGGTACAGCAGCACTACCAGCTGAATACAAACTCTTTCCACTGTAGCAAAGGACAGATTCTTTGTTGTGCCTAGGAGAACCATCTCTGAAAAGAACCACATCCAAAAATTTGTCTTCACAGCTACAAGCTTGTGTAAAGTGCTGGGACATTTTCTTTTAGTGTGCAAGGAGAAGAATGTAAACCCCTTCCTGCCAGGTATGTGCCATACACACTTTGAAACAGCTTGATTTTTATTAGAGTTTAGGAAATAAACTGAGCTGGAGAAAGGAAAGAGAATGGTGATTGATGGTTATATGGTTGGTGCTAGCCATATCACTAATATGACTAGTGGTCTGAATGATTGTTAGGGCTAAGGGAGCAGGGCTTTTTAGTTCTAGGTGCTGTGCAAGCAAAACAAATCATGGCATCTGTGCCAGCAAATATTCTTGTTTCATCCCATACACCCGTGCTTCAAGCTGATAGCTGGCTGATGGTTCATGTGGAGAAAATGATAACTCACATCCCCTTGGAGGGGGACAGGTATCTAGCATTCAGTTCTTCTGCTCCAATTTAATACTTACAGAAAATCCTAAGAGAGAATTTAATCTTGTAGCAAATTAAACGTATTGTAAGGACCCAAGGTCCTGTGTCTTCTCTCAGATGAGAAGGCTGGGGCAAATTGTCCTACTGGCTCCCCACTTACTGGGATTGCAGTAGGTCATAGGCTTGGTGAGGACCAAACCGGCTTCAGTAGTCCACCTAGATGCGCTCCATCACTCTGTGGATTGGGCTAGGTCTAGACACATGAATTGGTTAATAAAGTAATGCCTGTTTGTTTTGCTCACTGTCCATGTTGACAGGCAGCGTTTGAATATCTATCTATAACTAGCTAAGTAATATGCAGTTCATTTGTTGGGTAGATGCTCTGAACTTAAAACTGACCTTGCCCAGGTTGTATTGATAAGTAGGATATTCCTGGTGAATACCAGCAGAGTTTTCACAAGATTCCCATACTTCTACAAGACAAAGTTTGCCCTGTGCTCCTAATTATTCCTTCTTGCAAACTTACCATAGACCAGAGATTTTGATAAAAACTTTAGCTCTTCTTATCCTTTCAAATGCAGTCTTTGCATTGGAAAATACAAAACATGCCTTACATTGGTTGAAAGGTCTTCAAAAGTTTTTGTCCCTTAAATCTGCCGAGTGGTATGATTGGCAGATCACAGGCATTTCTACTTGGCACGACAGTTTGCTTACTCCATAATTCACTGGAGTTGGAATTTCCTTCCCTCACAGGTCTTGCCCACAATCCAACCATGCAGCCGCAACATGTGCTGTTAGCAAAGGGAACTTTGCTCCTCCTTTTGCTTCTGCCTTTTGATGTTTCTTACTGTGAGCCAAGAATATGAACTCTTTGGTACACACAGAAATGGGGGAGGTACTCTGAGGAAAATATACATAAAAGTTGGCAGCCAAGACAACCATGTGTAGAGTTAATAACAAATACCCTCCATACAACCAACATAGTATTTATTGATTACATCTTATATGACAAGTTCCCAAGAAGTATTGGTAAGATTTTCCAGCACGGTAGTTACTAACCTGTTTTTGTTTCCCCTTTTTTGTTTTGATTTGGTTTTGACCTGATCCTGACTGGAAGTAAGCATTATTTACAGCTCTGGCAGAAATTCCTACCCACAAGATTTAGGAAATTTGCACTGTAATCTCAATTTGGATTTGCCATCGATGGTCTTGCCTTAAAATGGATCTGAATTGGAACCCAAAATTTGAACACTGCATTACTCTGTTTAAATGCAGGTTTGATTTTAATACTAATCCAAATCTGTATTTCAAGACTTGGAAAAAAAAACCCCAAAACAGTAGTACTAAGTAGTATCTGAAATAGCAGGAACAATAACAACATCAATAAAAGCAATAAAAACAATCATATCCATGCATTAGAGCTGCTATGCTCATAAAGAATGCATTTATGAGTGTTTTAAAAACTCTGCACACAGAGATCCTTCATCTACAATTGTCACACGTACACTTCTGGTGTGCAACACAGCAGCAGCAGGATTCCAGTGCAATCTTTAGGGGGGAAAGCAAGAAATAACATCAAATAATGTCACAATTGAAACAGAGGGGAACATTCAAGCAACGTATAATTAACCCAGCTGGAATCTGGTCAGGATGTCCAGGTTAACACCTCATCCAGTTAGTAGGCTGCGTAGTAAATTGTGGAATATTGTTGTTTAAAAGTCAAATAATTTACTGAGCTCTTTTCATGTGTGGAATATACAAGAAGGTCAACTGCCTTTTTAACATCTGGTAGCAGAACCCTGGTGATTTACCTGCACTCTGGTGATTGTAGATAGCCAAGTGATGGATGACTTTGCTAGAAAGCTCTCTCTCTTAACTCATACAAGCCCACAAGGAGTCTGATAACTCTGCTTTGTGGAAACATTAAAGGCTTTATCTGCAGTTGTGTAGATTGACAAAGCACCATAGATGTCAGTGGGATTCTGCTGATTTATACATACTTTGGATATATCTCTAAATCAGANGGGAAGGAGATAAAAAAATAGAAACTATTTTTATTAATTACTTATTAGAAAACATTTTACTCTGATTTTCAAATTACCAATCAAATCTAGGAGCTGGGAATAGCCTGGATGGGAAGAAGACGGGATAAGACAATGCCATGCTTACCCCAATTGCTTTGCTGCCTGACACTGGTGGCTGTAGGAAAACCAACAGGAAAACTACAGAAACAGCAAGCAGAGCAGTAGATGGTCTTAAGGAGGATCAGAAAACTGATTAGCGGCTAAATGTCCCCTTAGCCTAATGAACCATGCACAGGGGAGACTGCCTGCAACTCCCTATCCCTTTCTCGTTTTTTACATCTCATGTTGGTTTAAGCACAGCAAAACTACACCAATTGTGCTGATCCTTTCGAGCTGACCTTCCTCTCTTATGGAGGCATCTCTTTGATCAGCATATCTGTGTTCTGAGAGACTCTGAGTGCATTGCATTGACTGGCAAAAACTAGTTTTTCAGTCTTGCTGGCAAGAGGAAGCTAATATGGTTAGGGAAAAGGAAGGTGAGTTCACTCTGTTTTCTGCCTTATCAGCAAAACTGTCAGTCTGCAGTCACATCATGGCAACCGTTGGAAACTGAAGAGACGGGAAGGGCATAGCATTGCTTAATTTCTTCCCTATCCCTAGGCTGAGTTTGTACAACTAGCAATTAGAAAATTCATCTTATGGCTTAAAACTTTGCTTCAGTTTCATCCCAGACTTTAACAAGCACAGCACTCAGCTGTGCTTCTCTGCTGCAGCTGACTTGGAGGCAATGTGAACTGGATGAGTGTCCAACAGAGTAAAGGCAATAATTTCATTGCATGATCCCCCTCCAGATTGCTCTTGTTTTCCACAGATCTCAAGATTACCAGGGGATGCTCTACCTCCACTGATTTACTGTCTTGGCAAAAATCATGCAGAGCACAATCTATGCTGTATGTCACAGGGAGGCTAACAGTGGCTGAATGAGGGTAATGTTTGCAGTCAGGACTTTTCCTTTACAAACACTGAATCATGCTGTTGTGAAATGGGGACGGAGTGATGAATGACTCACTGTTGGCAGCACACACTGCCCTATCAGTAGGCTCTGTTCAGGGGATGTGGGGGCTGGTGTTTGATATCATCTCTGAGCTCCCAGCTCCCAGCATGCTAATGAGTAACACACACTGTGGCCTGTATTGATCTGTGATTTGCTTATTCACGAGGCTCTGCACAAAGGCACCCGCATTGCTGGAAGTCTTGTTATTCTCCAGCACAAAGATGTTGCTTTGGGGGTGTTTAAAAATGTCTCTCTTGTTTGGCTGTGATGTTTTCAGCTTGGATCAGTCTTTTTATTTTGAGGATATTTTCAGGTTGAATGCTTTGCAGCGATCAAATGCAAAACTTCGTTAGTAAGGGACAGAAGAAGCATGCATAGAAGATTCAAAGAAAGGAGAGTGAGATCCTTGGGCCAATGGTTCAAAGTCAGCTCATGCTGGTTTTGAAATAAGGGACACATCCCCTGTTTGAGTGCAGGTGATTATATCATATGACCCAATACAGAGGCTGTCTGTACAATGCTGGAAATGGGTAAATTGCCAGGTTGTGGCTCAAGAAAGGGAGAGGGGAAAATGTTCTTCCCAGTGAAATGGCATCAAGCTGCTTGTTCTGCAGACTATTTTCTAAACTGTGGCACAGATTAACTTCTTAAAGACTATGTTCAGGATGTGAGGCAAGGATCTGCATCCTGAGCTAGAAAGAGTTGAGAACCTTATTATGGGAGTTATCCATACTTAACTTGAGGTGATAAATATCCCTACTGCTTAAACCAGCACTGCACCCACTTCTTACTGAGACTCTGCACAAGGGCTGAAGTCCAAGAAAGTTTATAGATTGGTCTGTCCTCTCAAGATGAAAGGAGGTGTTCACAGAGGACCAGTGAGGCATGGGGAAGATTGGCTTGCCTCTGTCTGGGATTAAACAGGAGACTTCAGTCACTAGTTGCTGCTGGTGGGTCTTTAAGTACCAGATCTCAAGCTCACTGCAAGGCTCCCACTAACTTAAGCAGACTACAAATCAGGCTGTGAATAAGCAGCATGTTAGCTCAAAAAGACTGAATGGAATTTAAAAGATGGGAGATAAGAGCTCTTCCCAGGATAGGGAAGAAGCAAACAGCCTGGTTTCCCTTGAAGACATGCCCTGCACTAAAAAGTGTTCAGTACTTGCACCAAGGATGCATGAGGCAAAAATACAGGAGTACCTTTACACAATGACAGGAGTTAGATTGTGGTTGCATATCAAGGTGTAGGGATGTAACAAACCTGTCTTTCCATTAAATAACTGCAAGTTGGTTTAAGAGGGACAAGCTCTGTTTTTCAACAAATAAGGTAGTTAAGTTAATCAAGGAGAAGACAGATGCATTCAAGCTCTGAAGCAGTCAACAGTCCCCTCCTGTGAATCTGTGTCATGTGGTGGTATAAGTATGGGCTACAGCTAAGGTGTAAACAATATGATTTCAAAAGTAATTGGGAAAAGGGGCATGGAAACTGAATGAAGACCAGAAATATGTTCTGAATCCTCACCCCAATCACACTGTGGGAGGAACTCGACATTGCTGTAAATCAAAATGCATGTTTAAAACCTTTTTATAGTTTCTGCAGAACATTCTCCTGGGGCCCAAGATGGTTGTTGATAGCCAAGAATGCACTACACTGAAGCATCACAGGTCCTGGAAAATCCTATCAAATTTTATGGAAAACAATAACGTTCCTGCAAGCTTAATGAACCATCATTTCAGGGTTCTTAGGAGCAGTACACTCACTACTGAAATATATGGATAATGCATGCAACCTTGCAGAAGAGATAAAACCCTCTGATCGTCCTGTGGTGTTAGCCAAGCTAACCCCTTCCATCTCCAACAACCATGCACCAATACTCTCTCCTGACATGTTCCTATAAATATTCTGAGCCTCTAGTGAAACTTACTGGCTTCAGCCCCGACCTGCTCTGTAGGGCTTTTCTGAAAGGCTTTATGGTTTTACTAATAAGGTAGACTCCAGATTAACCCCCATTCTTAGATTTTTCCTTTAAAAAACCCCGCAATCAGCTTGGGAAAGCAGGAAGAAAAATAATGCTGAGCTCAAAACCTCTGCCCTGCACAGAGGTCTCTACCCAAACCACGGGCTCGTTTGCTTTCCTCGGGAGCATGCAGGCTCTGGGAAGGGGAACTTTGGCACGAAGCTGTTTTGGGAAGAGGTGAATGTGGGTGTGAAGCCAGGTGGCTCAGGAGGAGAAGCATGGAGTGGGCGCAGAACCAGACAAAGGCAGACGCCTGAGCAAGCACAGTGTGTGGCCCTGCAAAGAGCCCAGAGAGAGAGGACTTTTGTTTAGGGGTCTTGGCAAAAACAGCAGAGAAGGTTTGGAACAGAGAAACTCTCTCCTGTGACTTGAGTCCTGCTGTGTCAAACAGGTCGTTGTCTCTCCTTTGTAAATAAACAAAACTGCTTCCAAAAGACTACTGAAGCCCTGCACTGACTTTTCTTCTTGACTGGAACTAGCTACAAAATTGTGAATTTTAGACAGCCCAATGGGTAGAAGAGGAACCAGCAGGGTTTTGTGCAGACACCTAACTTAGCAACACATTCAAAGACACATATTTAAAGGGACATGCAGCAAAAGTGAACAAAAGAATTGAATGGCTAAGGAGGTAATATTTAGCAGGATTCATGAGATTCTCTTCCTTCTTGATGAAACAGTATCTGATATAGATAAATTCAAATAGTATTTTCCCCAGTTTCAATTCCCGAGTGTAGGTACAGGCAAATTCTTCTGCTGCCTCATTTTCTTCTGTGTATGCACCAAGTTAATGGGGAAGTGTTTGTGTTTCTTTAAGTAGCTAGGAGGTAGGTTACCACTGACATCCTTAATCCAGGTACCTTGTTATCTTAATTAAAAACCAAAACCAGCTTTGATCTCCCTACAACTTCATTGCATAACAGTTTCATTTACTATTGTTTAAGCTCAGTTAGCTTTCCATGATGAAAAGAATTTGTATTTCACACTGAGAAGGAAGTCCTACTTAAATGTTTCCTGGTTTTGAGCTCCTTAAAGGGAATTAAATTATGTTCCTGCTTCAAAAAAGTGCATAGCAAACAGATTACTGAGTCACTAGACTTGTCATACCATATGCCAACAAGGCAGCAGGCTGGACAAACAGAGGCTGAAGTTGCTCCATTCTCTTGCTTTAAACATAAAAGGGAGTGTGGAGATGGTTCAAATCTGAGGTTTGGCCCCCTTTTGTTGCAGTTCTTGATGGCTTTCCAGTCTGGTCTATCACATCAGCTAGAGACAAGTTCAACTCGACTTAAAGGCCTTCTTACCCTGTTCCCTTGTGTTGGGAACACGAGCAGGGTTAGTGGCAACTGCTCCAGTCACAAGGTGGGATATGGGAGACCACAACCAGCCCTTCCTTCTTCCTGACAAAATGAGTCTCAGGGTCCACTTTTGACTGCTTTAGTTGCTGTAGCACTGAAGTTGTTGGGAACTACCAAACTGGAGCAGCCCAGAAGCAACTGTCAGTTTCTGCATCCTCTGCTTTTCTCCAAGGGCAACTCCGCTGCTGTGCCCTACCTGCCCTAACTCTCCTTGGTGTCAGCATTCCTGGGAGCTGTGCTGCAGAGCCCTGATCTGACCAGCAAGGATGTCCCACCACCTTGCTCTGCTTCTGCATGTGCAGAGCACCAGGCTCTGCTGCGTGCCAAGCCTTGGTGGCAGAGGCTGGCTTGTGCCAAAATCTGTGTTAAGCCAACCTGCTGCTTTCCACAGAAGGCTGAAGGGAGCATGTGAGTTTGCTCCTGACGACCCAGGAAAAGGCTTTCTACCTTGGTGAGCGGCATTTTAAACCATTTAAGAATAATTTTCTTTGCCCTGCACTCCAAATATGCTCCAATAGTGTATCCTAAAGCTTAATGTTTCATTTTTCATGGGATCTGAGGAGGTTTACTGGTTGCCAGGTAGTCACACTCACAGCATGGCAAAGCACAGTACAGCAAATAGGACTAAAACATTTTCTCACTATGCATACCATATAAATCCAAGGAACTAGCTGCCACATAAAGCACTCAGCTGCCTGTTTTGGACAGCATAGTGGATTGAATTGCTTTAGCACTCTTTCCTCTTCATCCTGAGGCAAGTAAGGACCAGCTTTTGCAAATCTGAGACATGCATCTGGTTTCCTGCTGCTGCCTGGCAAGAGCTTTTGGCATTTGTGGGGGTGACCCAGGCACCCTCGGTGAAGGGAGAAGGGAAGCTGAGCTCTCAGGATCTGAAGTGTTCTTGCTTCTCATCTTACCACTCAAAGAAAGCAGGAAAGAAAATGATGGCACATTTTGCCCACCAGTTGCTTGACATAAAAACAGTTACCTGCTTAAGTGGTTACAGAAAGGCTGAATTTTGCAATGGCTTGTCTCCAAGTTAATCCCCTGTGCCTCCATCAATTGGTGTCACAGGAGTTAACAAGAATTCAGAAAGAGACAACAGGTAAAATCCAGATACTTAAAAAGGCAGTCAAACAAGCATCTATTTTGAGTGTTATAATTTTATATGGTTTGCTTCCTTTACGCCCTCCCCTGCCTAGAATATGATAATCTTTGTTTGCTGTTCCCTTCCTCTTTGATCCCGTCAGCAACTTGGGCCTCACAGTTTTCCCCAAAAGGGCTTCCCTTGTGCTTGTGCTTGTTTTATTGTCTCTTTCTTCCTTGCAAAAACTTCCATTTCCTTGCTGTTTTACATGGAGGTAGGATAGCAGCACTCCTGAAGCACCTCTGGAGTGTCAGGGCCCTTGGAGATGCTCTGGGTCACACAGCAAGCCTTCCGAGATGCATTAGTGCATGACTGAGCTTTAGTGGGTTAATGAAGCCCAAGACCCATTTATGGAACAACCTTTTCCCCCTAAATCACTGCCTGATATCACAAGCTGTTTGACTTTGGGGCAATTAATAGAGAGTAACAAGGTGCAAAATCGTGCTTTGGGTGACCCTGGGCAGGATCCAAGCCATGGGCTAGTCCTGTCTCAGCCCTCATTTTGACTGGTTTGGCCTGCTTCCCCCCTTTCTCTAATGAATCCTAAGGCCCTGAGCAACTGCCCTGAGTGTTCACCCTTGAAACCAGCCCTAAGCACAATTTGGACTAGGGCTGGACCCTTAGAGGCAAATACTTGGCTACTGTCTCCCTCCTGTGATGAATTCAGATGATGTGACTGCGTGCTTTAGTCCCATGAGAGGAGTAGAGTCCAGCATGCCTGCAGGAGTAAATTTTTGGCTAAATGGAGCAGGAAAAGTAAGAGCATATACAGCAATTATGTCTGCCTGTACAGCCTACACAAATGCTATGGGCCAGCTGGACAAGATTGCACGCAAATAAGAAATATACAGAGATATCTACCTGGCTCACAGACTCAGACAAGTATCTGCACGTACGAGTTCATGTGTATACAGCAGACCCAGTCCAAGCCAAACATGAATTATTCCACTAACTCCAATGGGACAGAATTTGTTTGTGTAGTTTCAGAGGCCAATCTGAAAACTTGGAAAGAATATTTTCCAGGCATTTGACCAGTTTCTGGGTAATCTGAAAAATGGTATCTTTTACAGAGATTTATATAGCTATAGGCACACTCTCACATATGCACATGTATGTATTTGATAGTTTTTCCTTGCTTTTTTGTTTGTTCTAACCCCATCCTATACTAATTGTAAATTTAGTCTGTAATGTGAAGATTAAAGGAAGTTAACCTGAGTCTCTCAGAGTAGTTTTTGGGCTACAAAATGAGTAGGAGGGTTTTCTGGGGAAGGGAGGAGATATTTTACTTCCTACATATACTTAGCATCAGCAGTCTACTAAAATGTAAAGGAAATACGTTAGCAAAGAGGGAAGTGCCTTGCATTTTTTTGAAGTCTATTATTAAAATATAACAAAAATCAGACAAAATTTGCATTGTGATCCATTGAAAGATCCCTGTCTTTCGGACTCCTGTTGGCAGGAGAAAGTAATTTTTTCCATATGGTTTGGGTAACTCCATTGTGCTAGAGCTCTCGAAGTGGTGGTTCACATTCTCTATGTTTGTTTTCTTGTGGGATGGCAAATTGCCCAGCACCTAAAGGCAGCTCACCGCAGCACTGTCACCTGAGGGGTGGAGTGTGCGGCTGTTGCCAGTAGCTATCCTGTTGCCACCTAAACAGTAGATTGAAAGGGCATCCAAACAGTAGATTAAAAGGGCATCCGAGTTTCTGCTTGCAGGATGGAAGGTGGGCATCCTCTCTCTCTTCCCACAAAGCTCCTGTGGCCTTGGGTTGACAACATGTATTTGCCTGGGTGGGATGCCCTCTGTGTTGTGGATACCAGTTTTTTTCTCCTCACACTAATCTGGCTAGCCAGTGCTCTCGGGTAATGGAAAACAGCAGAGGTCCTTGGAAGAAAGGCAGATTTTCATCAGCAAGGAAGCTGCCCTCCCAAGGCAATGTGGCAATAACCCAGCTCTCAGATGATCCATGCACATGGTTTACCTTTCTCACCTCACCTTCAGTTATCAAAGCAAGCAGGACATGACAGTACCATACACTCCTGTTGGAAATACCAGAGGAAAATCAAGGCTTCTGGAGACACCTCCTCAAAAGGGAAATTTGAAAGATCTTGTGCCCTCCCTTCCACATCCTTTTATCTCTGACTCACCACATGAAAATGCGATACCACTGGAAAGAATCCTTTCTTCTTTCCATGTGCTGTTTGCTTGTTTGTTTCTATGTGAATGGGGTTAGGTTAGGGTTAGGGTTGGCCTGGTAACAGAGGCTGTCCATCCACTGTGCTCTACCATCCCCTCCTCTTGCCCAAGTGCATGGAAAACATGAATATAGCTCTTTGCTCATCCTTCTATTTATATGTTAGAGCTAATGCAGTCATCTTGACTCAAAGGCTGAGGTATTAAAAAATTGATTGTAGGAAGAAAGCACAGCTTAATGGATTGACCAGTGATGTGTAGGTCAGGTGTTGAACTCCCAGCTGTGGTGACTCATGACTGACACTTACCACCACCTGACACAACTTTCGGGAGCAGAAAAAGTCTCACTGAGAATGACAACACCTGGGCACAGTGCTGAACACAGGGCACTCTGCTGGTCTCAGTGCTGCCCCGCTTGACTGATGAACCACAGCCAGAGCCCAGTGAAGCTGTATGTCAGTACAGAGAGTTGTTTGAGCTAAAGCAGCAAAAATAGGAAGAGATATACAAGAAATAGCTTTAAAAATTGAGTAATGCATCTTACTGGGGGTTTAATTAAGACAAATCATTAAATATACTGTGTGAGTTCTAATCAATAAAAATATGGGGAAGGGTGCTTTTCCTGCTCACTTTTGTGTTTGTTTTCCCCTTTATTCTTCCCTCAGTTCATCTGACAGAGTGGAAAAATAGATCAGTGACACAAAGAGAAAAAGAAGGCAAAAAGAATGCAAAACAAAAATGTTTTAAGGGGAGAAAGTATCTAAAAGCTTTCTAAGGGGACAGGGGATTTACCCTGAAATTGTTATTTTAAAATAAGTACTATTTGTTACAAAAAAAACCCCAAACTAAAAACACAAAAAAACCCCCATTTATTACAGATAGTTGCAGCCACAAAATGAGATAACAGCTGTGGTTTGGCTTTGCTTAATGCCTTTTACACCCAGAAGCACATTCCTGGGGGTAACAAGGAGGAATTCTTGGCCCAGAGGCATTGGAAGGTACCTGAGGAAGTCAGAGCTGGGAGGGGAATAGTTGCTGGACTAACATGAAGTTGTGAACACTGAGTCTTTCATACCTGCACCAAGGGCTTTGGATTTGCACTCAGCAAATGTATAGGAACTCATGGCATGCTGTTCTTGTTGCAGTGTAATAATATAAGCACTGATTTTCAGGCAGCATAAACAAGTGCGTGATGGGGTAGGTCTGTGTCCCCTCTCCTGGGAGGTAACGCAAGCAGTGCTATATGCCTGCATTCTCTTGGAGGATGGACAGGATTTGGTGACCTCCTCCGGGCAGAATGACAGATAACCTCCTTCAGCCTAAGGAGAGCCACTGCTAAGTCTCACTGTCACAGCATGCCACCGAGCCATTGGCAGCCCATCCTGCTGATAGCAGAGCTGCACAATGGCCAGTTCACTACTGTAGATAAAGAGTCTTACAAAAGCTAGAGCAAAATAAATTAAAGCATTAGGATCTCATTTTCTGCAGCATTAGCACTATGATGAATGTGAAATCTAATCCCTGCTGGCATTATCCATACCAAAGAAGACAGTGCTATGTGTCAAGATGGTGTTGTCAGAGCCCCTCAGGAACTGTATGCAGTGATCAGAAAACCTTGTGTCTCTTTCCCCCTCCTCACCAGCTGTCTCTCCTTACAGGAGGCCACCTCATTTCCCACCAGTGATGGACCAATAATACGATGGCAGGCCCATGCTGAAGAAAGAAGTAAAGATCTTTCTTCAGAGGTATTTTGGGAGTTAGCTGTTGCTTGGAAGCAGAAAGAGAATAGCCGCACTAAGAACAGTCACTCTGCTTGGATGAATTTATAATAGCCACTTTAACTAGTGACAGGAAGATGCTGAACTTCCAATGAGTCATTTTTCCACAGTCGTGAATAGAATAAACTTCAGGTATGCACTTTGTCTTTTATGATATAACAACAACAGCAAAATTTTGAACCCCTCCAGTTTTACCCACAGGGAGTGGCTATGCCCATTTTTCTTGTGTGGCTTTACTTGAAACTTTCTGTATTCTGCACAGGAAAGTCTAGATGTCATCTGGAAGACGATTGGTTTGAGTTTTCTGTTTCTGAACACCTTCACACCCAAATTCAATTCTGGTCTCTGGGAAAACCTTGCCATTGACAAGGGGTAGGGGTACTGGACAACTTCAAGCACTTGTAACCTTCAGGACAGCAGATGCTCCTGAGCCCAATGGCCAAGGCTGCTGCACATATCAAAACCTTCTTGCGATCCTTTTCCTACCTAGAATTTCTCCCATACGGGTTTACATGGGCTCTCTGTGGCTCCAGTCCTTCTCCTATCTCTATGCCTCTCCTCACATGCTTCCTTCAGCTCAAAGTTACCCGTTTCTCCATGTCAAGGACAAACTTGCCCCAGGGTGCACCCCAATTTCCTCTAATTCTTCCCTTCCTTTTTTCAAGCCTTACTAAACTTTATTCCTCTTCTATTATTCTTCTTTTCCTTCTGTTTTTGTGGCACAAAGTTTCAGGCAACACTTGGTTTAATAAGTATTGTCTGGGATGTGTAAGCCAACATCACCCAATAGCTTTGGAGGTGGCTATGTGTGTTTGCTCTTATTTTACTGTTACACCCACTGGGCTTTGTTAAATCTTACCAAAACCAATGTGAGGAGTGGCGAGTAGAACAGCCCCTGAAATTTTGGAAGCAGTGTGTCAAAATGAGTCAAAGCTGTGCTTTAATACCCAAAGAGCATGGCCTAACTGAGCATAATGTTGTGCAAACTCTGACAAGTAGGTATTTATGGCAGTAAAAATCCCATAGATTTTGCCGAAGCCTGGAAATCTCTTCATGTCAGGCCTTCTTGTCATGTGCTCGCAGAATTGAGAACAAGCAAAGTGGCTTAGATAAAGTAGAAACTGCTTTTAAACTGTCATGGAAGCTTTGTTGTGGCCCAAAGATTTTTCTCCATTAGCTTTGGAAAAGCTGCCATTAACTTTCATTCCTTTTTCTGGTTTCGTGCACTTGTGGCTTTGCTGTGCATCCTGAAGGATAAGGATCAAACTGTCAGCAGCAGGGCGCTGCTTATTACAGTTCAGACCTGCCCTGACAAAGGTGGGAAGGAAACCTTTCGACAGAAACACCTCTTTGGTGTAGTTCTTGTGCCTGTGGTTTAGCTTTTGGGCTTGGGGGGAGGGGGACCTTCTGGGTGGAGCTCCCAGGCTTTCCAGGGCCACTAGGGTGGTGCACTCCAGAAACTGGAGACCATCAGCACCAGGTAGTGAGGACGAATATGTAATCTTCAGCTCCCTGTTTCTGCCCTGGTTTGCCCATATTTCATGGCCTATCACTGTCTGATCTATACATTCCTGGTAGCATACCTCCCTGAAAAACTATACCTTTGTTTGTTGCTACACTTTCAAAGAGGATCCTCCTTATTTATGGAGAGAAAAGGCTAGCAGGGGACACGCACACACTGTGCTTTCCCCTCCACCCTGCTTGGTCCATTCCTGGGTTTCTGCCATCAGGCAGAAGGAAAGGGCAAGTCTTGCTTTGCCAGAGCAGGGGCCAGGCTGCTGGCAGCCAGGACCGGCAGCTGAAGACGAGGCGTCGCACCGTCGCGGTGACTGTAAATACACCACACATCTTTTTATTGTTGTGTCATAATCACAACTTTCCTTTAATGCAGTTTGTTTAACTGGATGACTTCAGTGCTAAAAATAAGTGGATCTTGCTGTTTCCAGGACAACCGCTATCCCAACGGCTTATCTCGGCGCCTCTCCTCTGTCAAAAGGATGTTCTAAACAGAGCTGCCCATGAATATTAAAAATGAAGCATGCACACAATAAAGCATTCCCTGGGAAGAACCCCATGTTTTAATGCTATACGTTATGCTAATAGGACAGTTGCCTCTCAGAGAGGTGCTTAATTCAAAGGCGGCACAGTGTGGGGTCAGATTGCAAGTAAGCAGGAATGTAATGTGTGTTTCTTTCTTCTTTTTATTTATTTTTTTTTTTTATTCAGTCTCTCTCTGGTGGTTGGAGTGGCCCACTAGGCAGCACTTTCTGCCCCTAGGCCAGAAATCCATACTGTGAAACCTTTCACGTGTGCCCTGAGCCCGCACAGTGGGATGGCTGCAGCGGGGACAGAGAGCTGCTGCCTGGCAGGTGGCACCCGGTGGCAGGGACAGCCTGGCTGCCTGTGGGCGCCAGAGTGCTGGTGCCTCTTACCCTGAGCCAGGGAAGAAACAGCTTGCCTCAAATGATGCTGGGTCTTTCTGGAACTGAAACTCAGCTGCTCTTCCCAGCTGGAGTAGAGATGGATTGCTCATTTGGAGGAGTCAAGATTTATAAAAACCCTCCTAGCAAGAAAATGGTTGCATTAATAGATGTCTGCATTTCTCCAGCTTTTTATTCTCTGTTCCCTTTTTCTTCCTCCTTCCCTCTCAAACAACCAAAAAAAGTCTTTAAGAAAAAAAACGGAGGAAGCCGCAGGAAATCAATGGGATAATTTTTAATCTCTGTATCTGGATATAAAGGAGGAGATAATTTAGCTGGTCGAATTGGTTTTCTGGTGCAGGCTGAGCAGAGTCTCTCGCAAGAACTGGTGAGACCCATGTCCAGATCATATGTTTTGAGTGAAGCAATTAGTTCACTGTTAATCGCACTGTTTGATTACATGATTACAAAGAAATGTTCAGGGTTACTGATGCAGTACAGCAAGGTCTTGTACAAAGACAGCAAACTCAGCAAATGCAGCCTCACTTCCTCCAATAGTATTTACTGAAAGAAAATCCTAAATTGATTTAAAAATATTGCCCATTTTCTTCTAGCTCTCCAGTTATATTTTTAACAGAACATTCTGTTTAACTGAAGACACATTTATGTAATTATTGGCATGAGTGCAGTGAACAAACCCCCCAGATGTTATACCCTGGCTAGGTTTCACTGTCCAGAATTTAATTTTAATCAGATGAGGATCAGGCCCGTTGTTAGGAGACCTTCTGAAAGCCATTGGTTGTTTATGAGGGCAGACAGCAAATACAACTGTTCAATCCTTATGCACTGAACCCATAAATTTTCAAGGTGACTGACTTGGCTGCAGGACAGATGCCATTTTGTGAAGTTAGTACAGAAGGCTTCAGAAAAGGAGCGGATCCTGAGCTCCCACTGAGACTTATTGTCTACTTCTTAATATTTTGTTGTTTTTGGTTTTGCTCTCAAAGCTAGTTTTGACTCCCTACGGATATTTAATTATCTTCATGATGATAATGTAGCAAAAATACATGCCCTCCTTTGGTCTGAAAATTTGGACTGTGACTCTCATATAAACAAAGTGATTTACTTTCCTGTTGCATTTCAGCATTTGCAGTTCTAGCCTCAGCCAGAGTCCAAAAAACAAAGATATCTGAAAAATAATGTTACCTGGGTGCTTTAAGATCTCAGAAAAGGCTCTATTGCAGTGGTGTTTAGAGCATAAAATTCAAGGGAGGTGCAAAGTCCTCTGGAGGTAATGCATATCTCACTTCACTGAAAATATCTTATCTTGGCAGGTTGTGTCATGTCAGAGTAAATAATGCTGAAATGTAGTAAAGAATCTGGAGACTGGATCTGTCTTCAATATGGAAGATCTGTATCACACCACTATTCCCATTTACTGCATCGCTGCATTAGAGGACATTTATTGTGAAAATCTCAGAAATGTATGTCTGGGCTCCCTAAAAAAAGAAGTTCTGGGGGGACAGTCTTGAAGTGAGATGATTGATACAGCCCAGGCTGAGAGGGAGATGAACTTCATGCTTGGAAATGTCATTCGAAGTGGTTTATTGTGGGGGGCGGGGAATAAAGGAATGAGAGATATTGACATGTCGTAGATGATGGTGGTAGGAGGGTACAGCTTTGGGCACAAAACTGGTTTTTAACATGCAGGCAAAAATTTCTGGTGCAGTGTCTGTTGTTTTCAGTGAACTTCTGTCCCCGCAGAATAAGGGAGAGTTTGACCCTCTGGTCCTCCTGTAGCAGTGGGACCATGGCAAGAGGAATGTGCACATATACATACACATGCAAATATATGTATGAATATTTCTATATAGACACAGAGGGAGTCTGAGCAAGGCAGTGAGAGCCAGTCAGCTTAATGAGGGACCAAGCAAATGAGAAAAAGAAGAAAGAAGACAACAAAGGAGGAGACAACATTACATCTCATTCTGCCCCTTCTATCCCTTCCCAGGATTCAAACAGATTTAAGACAGCCCATGTTTCCCCATCACTGAGAGAATGCTCTGTTCCCTCAGCTGAGATCTTAATAAAGCCAACTTGCTTTTTTGGAATTACGGAAAGAAATGCAGATGTTGAGTTGAACTGACAGCCCTTCAGGAAGCCTTAAAATCCCCAACAACTTTTAAAGAAAAAACAAGGTTTGCAATTAGTGAATGACAGCAGGTTAAACAGTCCAATTGCTATTAATGCAATTATAGTCAAGGTTGTGATAACTCCAGTGTCTTCTTGAAAAGTCAGGCCTCCATTTCATTAAGCCTTTCAGTGTTTTGGGTTTTTTTAATATTGCTTCTTGCATTTAGTAAAAGAAAATGTAAATTTTGGATCAAAAATCCTGCAGATGTTCCTCAATATGCCCTGAAGTGTGACTGTACACGTGCCTGGGGTGGGACTGGAAGGTATTTGAGGAACCTTTCGGTATGTCCTGCAGAGCGCATAGCTTGGTGCAAGAGAGCAGCAGCTTTATCTAAGGCACTGTAGTGGCTCTGCTGTGCAAATTGGTGCGTGCACATAGATACTGGGTTATTGCACCCAACTAGAGTAGTGTATAATAACAAGAATATGAGACTTCCTTAATATTGCTGTCTCCATCACTTGTGCTACAAGAATGCATGTTGTCTTTCTGCAGCTTCCCGTGTGGCAGACATTTTTAAAACCCCAGGTTCTACTGTTTCCACCTAAATTCTCCTTTTCAAGGGTAATGGGTGACCCTTTGAATCTTTCAGCTGCAACTAGCAAAGAGTGAATCACTGTCTGCCCCAGACTGCAGCCTTCACCCTCTAGCACTTTGTGTCACTTCCATCCAGCCACTTGTTTCCACAAAACCCATTAGGAGATTAAGTACTCTATGACCTGGGTCTGGCTGGGCTCAAGTGTGCCTATGGATTCAATGCTTACAGGCAGAAAGACAGAGGGACAGAAAATGATCTTTGCCATCAGTTGCGAGAAATATTTTGTGCAATAGCCTTAGTTCTCAGTCTTTGTCACTCAATAAGTATGAGTGTTCTGCACCTTCCGATGTTTAGGCCATGCCCACCATCCATTACTTCTTCTCAGTCATTGTCCTTTACAGCAAAATAAGCTCACAGAGTACTCTCAGTAGGTGGCTAATATTTGGGCCTAGGGCTTCAGTGCATTTGCGGTTTGTTCCTGGCTGTGTTGCTGACATGATTTATGGTATTTGCTGTTCTGATTAAAATGCCAAATACATCCATCAAACTGTACATAAAGGCCATTCCAGCATTTCTCTCTGTCTGAAGAGGTATTTTTGGCTAAGTACACCCACCAACGCACCACTTAGCTGAAAAAGAAGTGACTCCATACACAGAAGAAAGGATCATTGAGATCACAACACATACATCATAAACCAGAAGTTGTTTTTCCTACAAAAAGCAAAAGAAATGCTACATAAACTTATTTTGTTCTATTAATCTTAGTTGCATTCTGTAATTATTTTCCTGTAGTAAGTTCAATAATTTTTTAATTGCAACATTTGCAACATTTTATCTTGCTGCAGCCAGATAAGTAGAAAGAATGATTGATTTTTTCTGTCTATATTGAATACTAACTAGAGTCATCAGTGGGCAAAATCATCATTGAAATAGAGACACAAACAGTATTTCCCAAGCTAAGTGGGAAGAGAAGCCAGCATATCTCCATTTCAAACATGTCAGGGAAGTTACTCAGGAAGGACTGCTCTAATTCTCGTGGAACATCAGTGGTGAGGGGGAACATCCCATTTCCTCCCCCTCCCTGAGAGTGTGATGGTGGAGAGGGATGTGGATATGGGCACCTGATGCTCCCACAATCCTTGCAGCCACATTTTGCCACTGGAAGAGGGCCATAGGCAAGCAGGAGCTGGAAGTCCCACTGTAGACCTGCAGGCCATTAATGGTGTGGTGGGGGAGTGGAGCCAGGAGCTAACAGTGTGTTAAACACCTGGCATACTCCTGAAATGCTTGATCGTGGAGCTGGGAAACCAGAGCATGCACTCAAGCTGTTGTCACAGTCCACGGAGACAGAGTGTGGTGAGGTAACAGGAACGTAGGAAAGACGTCTTTGAGAAACTGCTTAAAAATACACCCTGGGACCAGATGAGAATCTCTAAGCCTTGCTTGAAAGCCTGGGCTTCACTGCTGAGAAATATTCATGGGTTCATATCCAGGGCTGTGGTGGCGATCCCTATTGTACATGCTTAAAAGGGTGCTGTGAAGGGGAAGGTGCCATTCCAAGGGATGTGTGAGATTTCACTTACTCACAAGTGGCACAGATGAAAATGGAGGGTATAGGCATGTCTGTGGTGTGTCCAGGCCTATTGGCAATCAATTTGGAAAAATGCAGGTTTCCAGATGTCTGCAAGTTCTGGTATGTGTGCTGTAAACCAAAGGTACAATAGTGAATTAGGTGCCTGCTCTCAATGCAAACATTTTTCCTACTTGTATTGTGCCAGGATGCTTTACTGGCTTTAGTCATCACTAGGTAGAGCACTGGTGAATCCCTTTATGGATTTGCCTGAAATCGAAAAAAACAAAGAAAATGTAGCAGACCAAAACCATTTAATCTGGATTGAAGTTAAGAGGAGAATGAGTTAATGAAAGAAAGGCAGTTGTTTAAAGGTGTGAAACTGCTGAAAAGAGCCAAGTTACAAGAGGTTATCCATAGATGTAGCCAAGTTAAACAAGACAAGCTGGTGACTCAGGGAGGCTCCACCTCCAGTGTCATTCATAAACCCAGCCTGTCCCTGGACAGCCACGGAGCTTTGATTGTGTCCTGTTTAACTTGGCCTTTGGATGACTAACTCTTCCAAATGTTGGCTCTTTAGGTAGGTATCACACCTTAAAACATCTGATCCTCTTTTATAGATGCAAAGTACCGTTTTATTTGATTTCTTTGTGCAATTTGCCTGCATCATTGGGTTTGGGTTGGTCTTACCAGTAGCAGACATGTTTCTCACTGGCAGAAGACAATAGATCCAGCAGTGACTAAACAGACAGACAGACTTGGACAAAAGTCCCAAAGGGGTCATTTCCTCCTTTGTAGCCTGCAGGCTTTAGCTGGAATCTGGAAGAGAGTGACAGAAGTTTGCAGAAAAAGAAGAAAAAAAACCAAAACAAAAACACATAGGTGGGTCTGATTTCAGAATTGAGATCCAGACACCAAGGCTTGAAGACTCATGTCAGGTGACTTCCTTGGGGAAGGTTTTTTTGCCAATGTTTTGGTAGCTATATAGAACAAGTAGTGTTGAATGTCAGCAGCAGCTAAGAAGTTATTTTCCCTCACAAGATTATGTGATGAAAATGAAGCTATTTAATTTTCACTGATATTTTCCATCAATTTTATGAGGAGACATTCTATTAATAACAAACTAAAAAGCCCTTTCAGAAACTCAGCACCAGCACTGTGCTACACCCAGAATTCACAAAGAATCCTGTTTTGACCTTTTTCAATTTTTTGACTAAGCCGAGAAAAACAAGAATGAGCTTTAGAGTAGCAAGACTGAGACTTACATTGGATTTTGCCATTTTGGGAACAGTTTATCATCTCCCTAGGGTGGCTGCTCAGGCTCCTGAATATCCAGATCTGAGCAAGATCTACTAGCATCTCAGACCGAGAGTGCTGAGCTACAGCTCTTGGCACTGGTGCTAGGGTGGAACATGCCACTCCACTGCCACTGAGAGCTTGGAGCATGGTTGATTGACCTAGTTGCTGCACCTCAGTGGTGTCTGTCAGGTAGGTACTAGCTTAGCATGAAAGTTGTCTTATTCCTCTACTACATGACAATTTAAATTGCCATGGCAGTGAGAGGAAGAATCTTTGATCCACGCTGACTTTGGGTCTGAAAACACCCACTGGCTTGATTTATATCAGCATGGTGGCAGGGCCCAGAAGTGATTGGGGTGACCTTCAAGGCAGCCTCACTTGCTGAAGGCAAGTCCTGTACAGGCTCCTGCTCCTTCCTCTGCCCTCATGAGGACAACTACAAGTTGGAAGGTGACTAAGGGTCAACTCATGCAATATTCCTTCCTTGGGGGTCGAATTGAAGAACAACCCTTTGTTCTGGGACAAGAGTTGCTGAGAGCCACCACTATAGAAATGTTCTGTTCTGGTCAGCAAACCACCGTCAGTCACCTTTTAACGCACTTGCAGAGTGAAAAGCAGTGACACCTCCTGTGCAGGCCCATTCTTGAGTGGGTGCTGGGAGAATGCTTGCACGTAATGCTATCTTTTGGGCAGGGTCAGCCTCAATAGTGCTAGCAGCGGGCAGTGTCCATCCCGGCTCAAAGGTAAAACTGTGAAGGATGGCATCATGCAGGAGGCACTTCAAGGTGCAGCCCACTGGCAGGTGGTATTAAGCTAACTCTGGTAGTGGATCAGCAGAGAAGCCCCCAAGGCTGAGTTGGTAAGGTGAAGAATAAATTCCACTGTAGTAAATGGAAAGCCCTCATCCACTTTAGGCTTGGTGTCATAGAGCTCCATGCTGGAAATGGCACAGCAATGAGATAAAGTGCAGCCACCCCAGAGTCTAGACTCTGCCATCTCCCTGGCCTGGAGCAACCTGGCATTTATATTAGGAGCAGGCTGTCGTAGAAAGCCCAGGAAAACCCAGGACCATGCTGGAGACTGCTGAGGAAACCATTGCCACAGACTGAGGCACCCTTGCTGTGGGGAAGGGTGCGAATGCCTCCCAGCCTTGCCCTGAAGCCCACCTTGTCTGCTCTTGGTTCCTGGTTTAGGCCACAGTCTGCATATAATTCTCCTTTCACCCTTCTACCATGATGATTACCATATCCCTCTTTTCACTACTTAGTGTAGGTGCTGCTCTTGGGCAGGAGGACCCACCTACTGCTGGGCGTTCCTGTAGTCAGAAAGTTTGAGGACAACAGCCTTTCCCCTATGTAACTTTCAGATGTCACAGGACATAAGATTTTCAGAGTCATGGTGCTCAGAAGCCCACTGAGGATCAAAAAGGGCTGATAGCTCCGCTGCTCTGGAAAACAAGTCACCACATCACCCATGCTAGTGTCTGCCCTTCAGGAGAGCAGGGACTCATGCCATGCTGCAGGGGATCCTGCCGTGGGCACGGGAATGAAAGGGCAGCAATATCTCAGGCAGGCTGGCAGGCAGCAGTTCAAATCCCTAGAATCAAACCAAAGGAAAACAAGCAAATAAAAAAGCATTGCTTCAGCTTCAGCCAGGAACCCGGAACAGTAAATAGAGGAGGCTGGAAAGCCAATATATTGTACCCTGAGGGAATTGACTTGGCTTGAGCCAAAGAGGGAAGAAATGAATATAAAATAAAGAGCAAAGATGAAAGCTATATATCGCAAGAACTAACCACCACAGCTATGATTGGCAGTTTACATATTACACTTTATAGCATTCCTTTTCTCCTTCTCCATATTTTCTTTCTCCCCTTTTCTCTGCTGACAGCTCATATACACGCCTTGCACTGCACAAATAAGTGCTCTGCTCCTCCCTCGCATCCTGCTCAGACTTCACGCCAGTCCTTCCCCGAGTTCACAGACCACCTTACCACCCCAGCTGCGTGCAGAGGAGACAGCAGGTCAAGGTCTGAGTTGTCACAAGTCCAATGAAAAGATTTCCTGTTATGTGCAAAAAAACCCCAGCCCCTCTCCTCTGGCTTATTTGGTTTTAACTGAATCCGGTCAAATCACGATTTCCCCCTTCTCTTTCAATAAACAATCAGCCCGTGTCAACTTGATTACGAGCTGCTGATGCAGCATTGTTGAATCCAAGCCCTGAGTGTATGTTTTGGCAAAAACAGTGCTATTTTCAGCTAGGCGTACAAGGTGGCTTGCCAAGAGGCTCAGCTTTCCCAGCAGACCCAAGGTTGGTTGGAGCCAGGGCTCCCACCGGCTGCCTGGGCAGCAGGACCAGGTGCCAGGTCTGCACAGCTCGGCACTAGCACTGCTGGCAGGGTGTGCACCACCTTGCTGCTGCTCCTATAGCCTGTGTCTTTGCTTTGCCTTCCTCTCCCCATCTAATGGGTTAACCTGTGCGAAGAGCTGTCTAGATAGGTCCTGATAGTTAAAAGTGTTTTGTTTTGAAAAGGTACCACTGTGATTTTGGAGCTTATGGGCTCCATGTGTGTCCATGCTCCTGTGTGTTGAGATGGTTCTCCAAAACAAGGGCTATGGTCCTTCCATGTTAGGCCCTGAATTGATCCAGAGCAGGATGCCATCAGAATCAGATACACTGAGTAGGGGGAGCACAAAGAAACCATGTGCAAGTTCTGACTACTCTGAGCACAACCACTTGGCATGTTGGCTCCCAAGGAGGTTTACTTTGCCTCCATGCAATGCATAGAGCCCTTTTGCCTCTGTGGCCAGTGTATGTTCCTGGCATAGGAGCTCTGCAAGCCCTGAGCTGTGGGGTAGCCAAGTGACAGGGACACTATCTCTGCACCAGGGCAGGTACCCTCAAAGTCATATTTTTTATGCTCTGACAACACAGCCTTCATGCCATTCCTCTCTTTAAAGGGTATTTATTTCTTTCCAGGGCTAGAGTGTATCCCTGTCCTCCATTTTCCTCTAGAGCCACTCATGTTTTTGGTGTCTATTTTTCCTATGGATGCTTTATTTTGGATATTGTTTCATATGGATTCAGTGGGCATAGGGGCCACGTGTGTGAAACACAACAGTGAAGGCACAGATGCAAAAATTAAGTGAACTGCAATCTGGGCAAAGTGATTTCCTATTTGTCCCATGCCATCCTTTTTACAGAAGTCTCTTTTCCCCAGGTGGAACAGAAAAATTGCTCCCTACTATGTTCATTGCATTCAGAATCCACAAACTGACTATCTATACCATTCTTCTTTTTCCAACCAAATCCCTTCTTTTGCCCAAAGCAATGCTGTAGGGGCAGTGCACCTCGGCTGGCTGGCAGTGGGCAGGGCTGGCATCTGGAAGTTGTGGGCAATGGCAGACCCTGCTGATGGAAGGGTGCCGCCCTCAGCAGAGCTGTGCAGTGGTGGCCATGCATGTATGTACCTGCATGTGAGCGCCTGGCTGTGCTGGAGACTGACTGTGCCTGTTCCTACGTCTCCTCTCGCTGAATTCCAGAGGCATTACGTGTCCTGTGGAGAGAAGAACTATTTATGCCACAGGCATAAATAAATCCACGGAGCATTTGCAATAACACAGGTTGCTCAGGGCCTGAGCTCAATCCCACTCTGGACAGGGACAAATTCTGCCTTTGGTGGAAGGTGGGTAGGGGCCTGATGCTGCTGGGAAGGACACAAGGGTGAGTGTACACACAAGGTGTCTGTTGTCTCCTTATTAAGTGGTAAACTCTATTATTTGCTAGCGACTGCTGTCACAAGCCATGGGGGTGTATCTCTGCCTCCTCATCACATAAGAAGCTTGAAACACTGCATGTTTGTACTCAGCTGAGACAAACACACCAGCACCTCTTCTTGTGTGCAGGCTTGACTCAGTAGAAAGCAGTGACTTATTGGTTCATGAGAGACACGTGGTTCAATTATCAAAATGATTTTTTAAAAAATGTAGTTATTACACATTTAAATAAATATACATTGTTTTCCCATATTTTAGAGGAAGGGGATGGCAACACTGCTTTTATCATGGACAATGTGATGCAACCAAGCAACACCTGCACAGAGCTGACATGACTTGGTAGTTGTTCTTCTTTAGAAATACATCTCTGATGCAATTTGTTCACTGACCTTTAAATATATATAATGTAAGTATCCAACAGTTGAGCTATAGTCAGTGGAGAGAAACAGGTAACTGTGTACTAGTCACCCTCACACTGTAATGCACCTCTAACATTAGGCAAGTGAATTGCACTTTACTGGTGTCCCCTTCTTTCTCTTGATGCTAAAGCGAACCCTGAGGTCAAGCTCAGACATAACATTGCCAATTTGAAAATGTGTGTGAAATGATTTTATTCCTGGTCTTTCCTGGAAGACTGTGATGACCATAAACCTGTGATATGTAAAACCTCCATCGTTTTTCAAACCTGTCCTATTTTCCTTCTTTGCTGGCTGAGTGACACTCTTGTGCTCTGGCTGATTCACCACTCCCCTGGCTATTTCCCAGCATGAAACTGCTCACAGCGAGTGATGAATGAGTGCTCTGCCTTATCTCTGCCAGAGCAAAGGGCACAGGCCATACACACCACAAATTTCAGAGTGTGATGGATATGAGTTTTTACAGAAATCTTTATTACCTCACCTTCCCCATCCTTGGAACTGAACCTCTCATATGCAGTTTTCAATTTAATTCAGCTTTCCTGAGAAGAAAAAAATTGGCAAATCAGAGTGATTCTGTTACAGTGATTTTAAGTTGGTGTAAAACCCAGCTGTGAGGTACAATGGGCTGCTCAGCCAGGCAAAGTATCAGCACACCGCTGGACAACCAGGGAAGGCAATGGCATTCCTGTGCTTCTAGCAGCACTGACTTTCAGGCTGCTTTTCGTACACCTGTAGGACTGCATCCATGGTGAAGGCTGTTTTGGAAACAAGTTGGCTTTACAACTCCTGTAAGCATTTGCTCTTGATTAGAACTTGGTATACAAAGTCTGGCATGATCTTTTAAAACAAATAAAATTTAAAAAAAAAAGAGAGAGAGAGAAACTGATCTTGTTTTCTGTTGTAACAGCAACAGAATCTAGTAAAACAAAGGAAACAAAGTTCTCTGGTGTTTTGTGACAACAGCTCCTGTACAAAATCTGGGTGAGACAGTTGCCCTTCAGAGTTGGAAGGCAGGGCTAGAGTGGGTGGAAAGCAACTGAATAAGGCAGTTGCAGAGCAAAAGCATGACCAGGCTACAGCTTTGGAAGATGTCGGATTGGTACTTGGCAGAGTTGTCAATCTTATATGGTACTGTGGCCCTCATCTGTAAAGGGGAAACAAATTTCTAAGCTCTATAGGGTCTGACCTTGTAGATAGTTCTCTGTGTGTTTGCGTGGAGGAAACCTGACCCTGGAGAGAACTACTGTAATACAACCAGCTACTGCAGCTGAGGATGGGTGCACAGGGATTATGCCGTGACACTGTCGTCAGCAGAAAGCTGCTCATGTTCTCCAAAATGCATTTACAAAGGCTTTGCATGGGATATGTCTAAAAACATGGGTGCGTTTTTGCCTTTCATACTCCAAAAACAAAGTGCAAAGGTCAGTCATGTGTGGGAAAGGTTTTCAATAGTCACAAGCACCCAGGATTTGGGTTTGCTGCAGTAGAAGAAGTAGGGAAAGAAGAGATGCTTAGAGCAGGTACAAGGAATAAACAACTATAAATCTGAAGGCAGGTAACATACTAACATTATAGCATGATTATGTCAACAAAGCCCTGAAACCCAGACTCACCTTGGCAAGTTAGATGGGTTTAGATGAGTTAATGGAGTCCAGCCACGTTCATATGAAGAGGTTGCTTGAAATGTCTTTGGATGCTTGGCTCTCTACCCAGCCAGTTGTGTGAATGTAAGTGCATCCTCACACTGAATGCCAACCACTAGAGACAGCGTTATGGACTGATTTTGTCACCCTTGACCTTCGGTTATCTAAACTACTGTCTAGCCTCCAGGGATGGGCCTCCAGGGCTTGCTGTGGAAGGGAACAGAAAAGAGTATCTAAATCTTAACCCAGCCTTGCTACTCCTGCTAACTCAGATTTTTTTGTTTTAATTGAGGCTGAGCTGTGTATAATCAATATCCTTGTTTAGACAAAGGCAGGAGAGGAAAAATTTGTAAAAAGGCCCATTTAACAAAGAGCGCTGATGGACCAGCCAAGCATCCTTCTCTTAAAAAACAAGTCATAAAATGAACAAACAAGGCGAGAATAACAACCTCATTCTCATGCAAATTATTTGCCTGCAAGAGGAATGCACAAAACCTGATAATTGGCTAATGGCCATTTGCTTATCCTAGACTATCTCAAAGCACCTCTGAAACACTAGTGAAAAGCATTTTCCTAATCAGGACTTCACCCTTCCACGCTTTCCTGTACAGGTAAGTGCTATTTGCCAGCAGAAAGTGAAACTGCAGGTTACAGCCCCTATCGAATGAAGAATCACAGCTTCCAGAGGGGAGCACCAAATACTCTCACAGCCACACAGTACTTGAGAGAAGCAAGGAAAGTAGCAAATGACTTGCTAGAGGTCATACAGGGAAAGAGCAGAAAAGTTTGAAATAGTGACTGATATCCCATCACCCTCTCAAATGTCCCTCAAAGCTGGTCTAAGGGCATCTCCTGAAGAACTCACTGTGAATATTTGCTTGGTTCTGAGATGGCAGGGTGGTACAGCTTCATAGCTCCAGAGCATCTGGAGGGCAGGTTTGGTATTTAAGTTGTGCCAAGTCCACCCATCTTCCCTGTGTCTGACTCCAGGTGTGCCTTAAGTACCCCTCCCCTATAGCCTGCAAAGTATTTGCCTCACTCCAAAAGCAGCCAAGTCAGGGGGCAATACTTGTTGGATTGGTGAAAATTTTTAACAAACTCCTGCTTAAGTTGCATGAGGAATATGTTGCTTTTCAAGACTCTCAAACTGGTTTCTGCTCATCTCACTGGGAAATGTGAAGGGGCATGCAGACAGCAGAAAGCTGAATTAAATTGACGGTCTTTACCAAAGGTGTTAAATGATAATAATGTCATATTTAATTCTCACTGAGAGGAGCCGAAAGCCACTCCAAAGGGTGTTTCCAAGGATCTAGTTCATCTGCTTTGATTCCAAGTATGTATTTTCCCATTGGTAGAACTTTTACCATGTGCATAATGAAGGTGTAATTTAACAGTCACAGGAACAGGAATATTAGCGATGATGGTTTCAGCCAGTCCTGGATCTGGCAGCCCCTCTGTGCCTTGTGCCAGCAGAGTGGTAGGGAACAAACTGCTCCCCAGCATGGCTCATCGCACTGTTGGCTCTCTGGGCATTATGGGGGCAATATGAACATGTCCTTCATAGGGTTCCATGATGGCTTCTCTCCTGAAGATCAGTGTTAAGGCTGTGATGCTGTCTGTGGGCAATCATGGCAATGCCATTGATTCACTTGTCCTGAGTTTCTACTGATGCTGCAACCAGTGGATCAGGAATACCCCATTAAATTGCCATGTGCAAGCAGAGGCAAGGCCCCCATAGCTGAAGGGGCATTTGTTTTCAGCCTTTGCTTGTTATGCTCTCAAGGACCTCCTCCTGGAAGCTGTGGCCAGAAATTCCTCCCCTTTTTTTTGTCCACATCTGCAGCACAAAGATGAAAAGAAGTGGGGGTGGCACTCTAAAATCCCAGGCTTCGCTTTGGTCAGATTTTTTAATAGGTTTGTTGCTGATGCAGAGCCCTGTGCTTGAATGTTCCCTTCTTCTCCTGCAGACAGCATCCTCTGGTGTCATGAAGGGGCTTTTCTGTTTTCATGGTGGTAGTGGCGGCTGCTGGCTGGATCTGATCCCGAGGGAAGCAGGTGCTTGCTCAGAGCTGCCCATCCCTGAGCTAGTGTGCCCTTGGCCAGCATCAGTGGCAATGCTGTGCTTCCCTCTGAATCTCAATGAGCACCTTAGGATGTCAGGGGCAGATGGGATGCACTGATTACTTGGGTCCTTCCTATTTTGGGACATGATGAGCAGTTCATTTCCCCCCTCTCCTTTCATGTTCACATAATGCTTTACACTGATTTCCCACACACATATTTATCTACCAGACAGAATAGTAGAGTAGGGGCCAGGGAATCTCTGGGGCTTTTGTAGGGGTTTGATACTGCTGAGCTGTGAATGCAGAGAGAGGCAGCACATGTAGCTAATAATGCAATACAATACCAGTCCTTGGTGGTGGATGTCAAATTTACTAAATGTATGACTGTTTATTGTTTGCCTGTGTAATGATGTGCATGGGGCTCAGGCCAATTTGGAAATATTAATAAACATGACAGCATTTCTGTAATGCACCAGATAAAATCCTCCCATTGCTTCGAGGAACACTAACATGATATGTTCATAAATGGAATGAAAGAGAGGTTTCTTCTGAAATTAAAAAGGGCTTTCTATTATCTAAGTAGCAGAAGATCTTGCTAGGTTATTTGCACTGGTACACTCTAACTGTAGGTGGGTTCATAAGCATCTCTCTGATTAAATCAGTGTAAGGGACAAGAAAGGTGACATTAGCCTGTGCTGTCACTGAAAGGACTGCGTCTCTATGAGGAGAAATGGGCTCATGATTTACAGGCCTTTCAGCTCAGGCAAAACTGAGAAGTCAGTTTTACCTCAGCCTTTTCTCCCCTGTCTTATGGCAGCAGCTCTTTTATACATCTAGGCCCCCTGTATGGTGGTACATCTGTGTTACCAGCACTGCAGAGGGGGATATTCAAAAGTAACCATGCATGAATATTTATTTCCCCAAATCAGTATATTTGACATGCACAAGGAAAGCTCCCTCCCGCCCTTCCAGCTTGAGTTTTGACATCACAACATTTTGGTAATGGCCTATTAATCACCTACTGCCTGACACTATGAATCGTGCCTGGTTTCCTTCAGGATACTTCATCATCTGCAAGCAGGACTTGGACCAGGCAGGGATGCCTTCATCCAAGCTCCTCCAGATGCCGGTGCTTCGAGCTTGGCCAGAACTGCATGATTTCTATGCGTGCCATTGGACTGGGATGATGAACAGCTTGGCTGTGAGCACATGGAGTGCAAACCCTGGTAAAAACCTGGCTACTGGCCCCAGTGAGCGAGCATCCTTACTGCCTTACAGAGCTGCCATCTGGCAGGTCGGACCTGGTGTCCTCACCACTGCAGCTTCCCAACCCAGTGGCTTTTTTTGTTTGCTTTTAAATGGAAGGAAATGTTAACCTCAGCCCATAGATGACAAAGCGCAGGGCTACCAGCAACACCTCTTTGCATGGGGATTGTTGTGATGAAGGAGCTAACTGAAAACCAGGTTACTCCAAAATAGCCAAAGCAGGTCAGCAGTGGGGTCTTTTTTCAGATGCAAGGGAAAAACCCACCTAGCTCAGAGAGCAATCAGACTGCAGTTTGTGGTGCAAAGCACACTACATAGTGCTCCATGTCAGTGGGCGCATGGTGAGGCTGTTTGTCTTGATGGCACTATTGGCTCCATCCCAGGAGCAGTATGGGATCCCACTGCTGCATTTGGCAGGAAAGGGGCTGCTGTGCCCCCCACTTTCCCACCTGTGAGACATGCACTGCAAGGACCTTCATGTGGCACTAATGTGTTGCAGCTATTTCTTGTTTCCACTGGCTTCATGGGGGGAAAAAAAATACAAGGACAATCCAGTTGGTACAACTGGACAAAATCTGGATGAGGTTTGTTTAATTGTAGCAACAATTTTTTCTCCATTGCCATGTTGTGTGGCCTCATATGTTCCTACTCCATCCCTTCCTTACAATTGGGTAAAAACTTGGAAAGAGGGCATGTGCTCAGGAGCAGCCTCCAGCTGTGCCATAGGACAGTTACAGCAGAAAATAAGAATGTTTGAGCCTGAACCCAAATGGCTGGTAACAACAGCAGCTGCCCTTCTGGTTCCCCTTGGTCATTTCCCTTCAAGATACATAAACAATCCTGGATGGTAGAAATGCAGAAAGATCACGGTATCTGCTTTTGCATCTGAGGAGTAAAGAAACCAGGCAAAGCTCATGCATGGGTTTTTGGAGGGATTGCATGAAAGCCAGGCAGTCTCAAGGGCTGTGGCTGTGGTGCACATCTTGTAGGGTGCATTGGCATTGACTGTCTTTACAGCTTGCAACTCCTCCTTGAGAAATGCTGCCCCTACAGGCTCCTTCCCTTTCATCTCAACACTGATGAAGCTTTCACAGAAGTGGTTTTCAGGATGGAATGTGCCACTTTCCTCCAGCAGTTTGCTGCAGGGGTTCATCAGCTTTCTGGTTGCCCTGACACAACCACGTCTGCCCATTCAGCACTCTCACCAGGGGATCATTAGTCTTTTTCTGGCATCATCGTCTCACAAGTTCACACTGTGCTGCTTTTGCACAAGGAAGGTAAAATTACAGTTGTCTTGCTTGCTCTTCCACAACGTGTTTTTTTTTTTTTTAATTTTATTGAAGAGCATTTTGTCTGAATTACTTCAGCTTTCTAATTGTCTTCATTGCCTGGGATCATCAAACTCCCTCAGCACACTGCCAGTCCCACAGCCGCCTGCAAATTCTGTCAGTAGCAATAGTCACTTCTTCCAGATCACTGGAGGAAGATACTGGCAAGTGTCAGGTCTAGAGGAGATCCCCACAAAGCCCCACGTGTGCCACCAGAAGTGCTCCCAGGTGTGCCACCTCCATTAGTGCCTGTCAGCCATCCAGCCCCTCAGCTGTTTTACGTGTTGTCTAGATCTGTTGCAATATGCTTATTGTCCCCCAAAATTGCTGTGTGGTACCTAGCAATGCCTCACACAGGCATCGCCTCCAGGCAGCTGCTAGTATCAGTCACTTTTTATGAACTCAACAGAAAATTAAATGAGACCTGTTTTCCACAAAGTGCTGTTAAGTGGCACCGATGCTCTCTCTCTTTTATTTTTGTTGTACTTGAATCCCATGTCATCTTCTCTGTTGTTTGGTCCGGGATTGATGTCAGATATTTCCATACTGTCTTTTTTTATAACACTGACATACACTTAGACCTTTTCCAGTCCACTGGAAACTTGCTAGCCCCCCTGGGGTTATTAAAAATGAATGCAAACAGACCAAACATCTCCCAGACAGCTCTTTAAGGACTTCAGGATATAAGATATCTGGGCTTTGCAATTTAAAATTGTTTATTCTTAACAGCTGTTGTCTGTCATTTTTCTCAGTGATGCACTGGAGAGCACTTCATCATCCTTATGTCAGCTCAACATGTCATCTTTTTCTTTTCAAGTACAGAACAAAAACATTAATCAAAATCTTCTCCATTATCATTAGCTGTTTCATCAGCTTCATCTAGAAATGAGCTAATATTGTTGTAAAGACTCATTTTTCATTTCTTAATGGATATCTTTATGGGACTCTTTGAATTTATTTATTGGCATGACAATTGTCTGAATGTTTCCTGATTTTTGAATATGTGTAGTCAGCGTTGTCTTTTAGATACATCATTCAGATGTGCAATTTGCAAAACACAAATTATTCAGGATGCTGCTCAGCCACACAAATGAAAGAGTTTTTCAGTCTGGATCATTCATCTCACCTAGATGCTGCTCTTTTCAATGTTACTAAGTCCAAGTTAACTGAAATGGAAAACATCCATCCCCATACAGCAATGCTTTCTACAGAAATGGACGCTGACTGGAGAGATAAGGGATCATGCTCTGATTCAGGAGACAGATTTTGTTGCTGGCTCTGTTACTAAGTCTCCTTGTGCAGGTCACTCACCTGCCTGTGCCCCAGCTCTCCTGCCTAATAGCAGGCAAACTACTGTTTCACCTCCTCTAGGAAGTGGGCAGGGTCCATGGAGGAGGGCATCTTCCCTGAGCAAAACCTTCTGCCATCAGGTGGCTTTAGAGGAGTCTTAAATGGACAAGATTAGTGCTTGTTTTGCTCTTCTTTGAGTGTCATTCACCTTGCCATTCACATGTGGAGTGTTTAATTGTAATTTACTTTTGTCTTGAAATTTATGGGAAAGCTGCCCAAAGCACAGCTAGGACTTTGGAGAATGAAAACAGAATCAATGCTTGTTGATCTTTCAATAAACTCCCTTCCCAGAGAGTGAGGTTTAGACCTTCACAATTTCCAGTCTCTTCTTTCAGCGAGTGGAGTAGGCGGAGAGGAAAGCTGAAGCCAGGAGGGATTTGTTCCTTGTAGAAAGACCAGCTTTGGTTCAGGCTGCTCCAGCTGGTAAAACTTTCACTCTGTAAATTCAGTGTGAAACCAAATGTGTTTCTTGAAACAGATCCTTGGAGGACTTTCAAAGACACCAGTAGGTCAGATGTATCCAATTAGTAAGGGCCTGTGACAGCAGGCGAGGGCCCTGAGGAACAGGGTAGGGAATCTTCCCAGAACATCCTGCCTGCACCAGGCTGAACTTCATTGAGGTCACCCTGTGGGTTAGGGCGTGAGGAGTTCATAGTGGAGCTTTGGTGGCAGAGCCATTTTTGGGCAGGGCTTGCATAGGCAGGGTGGGGATGGAGGGCAGCATAGAATGATAGTGTGGTCATGTCAGTGCTCAGGGCTCCTCTTGCTGTTGTGCATGCACATACGGTGTCTGCGACCATCCTCACTTATGCATCTACCCACACAGCTTCACACGTAGTTAGAAAATGGGGATAGAGGGACATTTCTATACTTAGCATTTTAATGTTTCTGTCTTGGCTTGTTGCTGTTTTCTAAACATGTCTTCTCATGAAAGTTTCAGCTTGACTTTTCTTTAGCCATGCTCTCTATCATCTGGGAAGGTTTTACCTTTCGTGCTGTATCTCACCTCCTTCCAGGAGAGTTCAAAAACAGGCCTGTTCCTGTTTAGAGTCCCTGCAGGTTATGAGTCCAGGACCTTGCCTTGGTTCCTTGTGTTACTGGGGGAATACTTGACCCTAGGTACAAATTTTCTCTAAATCTTGGTTCTTTGGATCAGCTTTCATTACAACACAAGACCAGTCCAAACTTACCCTGAGAGAGCTGGTCACATCCAAGGGTTTGAAATGAGACTTCCATTCATGACTTTCAGCTTCCATGCTGGAGTACTCACTGGCTAAACTAACCAAAGGGAAGTTTCCCATAGAGAGGTAGCACCCAGGGTCTTTCTCCTGAGAGAGTTTTGGGGCTTTTCACAACTCTCACGTACACCCCGCCGCTGTAGAGAGGCAAATGGAAGCCTGAGGCACTGCACAGGAGAAGGGTTTGCAGTTGCACTGGACATCTGGGCACAATTCTCCCTGCTACAGGGCTTGAGAGCAGCCATACAGAAGCGGATTGAGCTTAATTTGTAAAGCCTCAAGTAAGAACTAATGAGAGGGAAGGTAACCTTGGTTTAAGGGGTGAGATGGAGCTTTCCAATATTGCCATGGGCAATCCCCAGTCATTTTCCAAGCTGGGGAAAAATAACACATCCCAGCTGACTTCAGAAGGATGCTGGGGTGCTAGGTGTAGTATGAAAGGAGCTAGCCCTCTAAAGCGTGGATCATAATCAAAACTACATCAGAAACAAAACAACCCACATTTGCTATCTATGTCTTAATTATTTGATCCTCATCCTCACCAAGCATCAAACGTTCAACTGCAAAAACACTGGCCAGACAGTTCCTCATTCCTGTTCATAAGCACCACTCAGGTGCCAAGGAATAGGGATGTACCTGAGTTATCAGTGAGACTATTTTACCAGCAGTATTAATTTTGCAACAGCTGCCAATGACATAGGAACTACTCCAGATGTGTGGTGTTTATGAGGTGATTTATGAATAAGAGCAGGATCACAGCATCTACCTATAGTAAGGGTAAGTATATAGAAGTGGACGGCTGCCTCCAGCTTCAGCCCTGCAGATGCATCCCACTTTATAGCTGTCTGTCAGTGGAGGACAGAATGAGGAATCGAAGTGCAGGAGCCATTGAGGAAAGGATGAACATTTTGCATTTTAGATAGGCTTTAGGTTAGAAAAATAATAAACTTCAAGCATTTTAATAGAAAGATCAGCTCTAATGTTGGTAATCTAGCCAGACAGCAGTGGGATGAGGAGAGACATACGGAATGTTTGATGTAAAATCAAGGTCGTGCCCTGAAAATCAGACACAGACGTGGAGAGAGGTATGTGAACCATTAAAATGAAAGGAAACCTGAGACAGTTGCTCCACCAGCTGCCAAAGACGCCACGCTCCCTGTTTGTGCACGCTGGAGCCTACTCTCCTCCGCATTTGGCAGCTTGGCAGATGCTGCATTGTGGTACCATCAGAGGAGAGGAAACCCATAGAATAAACCAGAAGTGACCCAGGAACATACTTTAAAAATTCCTTTCTACTCATTAATCTAATGTGGGAGAGGGGACTCAAAGCTCTCAATGAAAGGGAAAGTCTTGGCCCAGGAGTTTAGGGGGCTGAAGCCCTCTGCTCACTTGCTGAGCTGACACGGGGAGCTCCTCTCCTGGTCAAAGGCACCAGTGAGCAAGAAAGAGCTGCTCTGTCCTCAGGTGTGACCAGCCAGCAGTGTCTCTGCAGATGTTGTCAAAATCCACAGTGCTTCTTCTTGGGAATGCCAAGGCACTGCAGAGACCAGCAACATCTCTACATGCAAGTTTGCATATCTCTGGAGGAGCATGAAAGCTCTGCTGCTCCTTTACTTAGGTGCAGGCTGCATCTGAAAGACCCTGAGGCTGACAGGCATTTTACTGCTGGTTTCACTGTGTGCTGTGACATCCATGATCTCTACAACATCTGTTGTTGCAGCACCAACCTGCACTGAGCTTTCTGCTCTCAACTCCCAACAGGGGGTACTGGATCCTCCACCTCAACACCTTGGTGCAGCCTTCCCCACCACCCCTTGCCCAGCACGCGCCTCTCCTGGGTGAGCGTGACAGGCTCCTGACAAGGAGAAAGCAAATACTCAGTAGGGTACTCCGGTGCCCACCAAGGCACTTGCATGTGCAACTGGCATGGACCCCACCACCACAAGGACAGTGTTAGCCCAGTTGCTCTGTGAGAGAGGTACAGGCTACTCTCTAAGAGAAAGACAAACCTGTTTGTGTTTACATTTCTACAGGGATCTCCCAGTGCCATTTCTAGGTCCAAAGTTGAGCAACAAACAGCAGAGAAGCTGAGTCTGGGTGCAGCTGGGGCTGCAACTTTGTGCCACTGCCTCATGCAGCTCGGCGTTGTGTGTCAGGATAATGGACTGTCACCACATTCTAACAGCACGTGCCATTACCAGATTCCAATCAGTTTCTGTGCCCAGCCTCCAGAACAGGAAAGCCAAACCCATGTGCAAAAGGATGGAGCACGCGAGTGATGGCATTCAGTCACTGCAGTGCCATCAGAGACAGACGAGGTACTCCTGAGAGAATGAGCAAGTTGCAGAATGTCATAAGTGTTGGGACACTGCTCCAAGTTGGCTGAGAGCATGCAGACATGGTCTTTGGAATGTCTTAGCTGGAACAGGTCCTTTGGTATCCAGGGTGGGGAGGCAGGAAGGTGAGAGGTGGGGAAGGTACCAAACTGCCCTTCCACTTCCATGACTTCCTAAGTTCCCCGTCTGTCTTCGTGTTGTCCTCACATGTCACCGAGGGTTGCCAGCTGCCGACAGCCTGGGGTTGTCTCCTTTACCCACAGGCATCTGCCAGCACTGCCTGTAGCTGAAGGACAGAGTTTTCCAAGGAGCACTAGTACAAGGTTTCTTTCTCTTTGTACTTGGTCATCTAAACAATGGCTCTGATTAAAACCAGAAGCTGCTGTAGGCTCAGCCGTGTGTGGTGATCAGCCCAGCTATTTGGTCAACAAAATAAAAAGCAAGATATTAACTCTGAGCATCTGTTTTCCTGCTTTGTTCTTTTTTTAATTTTGGCCGAGTCCCTGTGAGATTGGACCATTTTCCTGACAGGTCAGCACAACTAGATGCCTTAGAACTTTCTAAAGATTGGTTCTTTTACTAGATGATGACCCAGAAAGCCACTGGGGATGTACAGTCAGTATCCACCCTTTTTGGGAAGAGGAGAGGGTGGAAGGGGAGAGGCCGTGGCTCTGATTTGCTTGGCTCGGCGTTCAGGTCCGCCAAGTTTTGCCCTGTGCCGAAGCCATGTGATTTGTGTAGCTGTGACACAAACCCATAAATCAATCCAGTTGGGCTAGAAAAGTTCACGAACCCTTACTGAACTTTTGGACGAACCTGGGTTGAGTTTCAAGCTCATAAAGAAATCTGAAACCAGGCAGGCTTCAGAAGGATTTGCGTATCACAAACCTTTTGTAGAACTTCACTAAAAAGGTGGTGGTCAGGAAAACGCTGGGTTTGGATAAGAAAAAAGGTGTTAGCATGAGAGCATTTAAATAGAGCAATGCTGACTTTATGAAATAGTCCTACTACAGTTAGTGAAAAATTATTATTTTTGAAAACCACCTCTTGCATGACACTGCCAGGATCTACCTCCATGTCACAGAATTATACAGCATGGTTAAAATACCTGCTGGGAAGACCCATCTCAGCATATTTTTCAGATTTTCAGAGCAGTTTCAAATCTCTTATTTTTAAACCTACTAAATTGTGCCTATCTGTTCAAAAATTCCTGCATTTTTTGAAAAACCTCATTTTATAGGTATGGAAGTTTCTAAAAAACATCCTAATGCAATGCTCACAGAAGATTTCAAAGAGTGTCTTTATTTTCAGACAGGTCAAAATTCCTCTGTATTACTCCCTTAAATCTGAATGCAGAAATGAAGCCAGAAAGGGCTCCCTTGTCAAGTTCACTATTGCTTTTCTAGATGAAGGGGCTTGGGCTCTCCTGCTGCATCTCCCAAGAGGGAAGATGTCTCCAGAGGATTAGTTTGAGTTCAGATTTTGAATAAGCCTTTGCAGTGTTGCTTACTGCAAGTGGGTCAGGGCCAATAATCAGGAGATTTTAAGATGACAAGATTTCAGGTCCAGTTTATTTGCCCTCTTCTGCTTGAACTTTCAGGTTTCATAGTTTGCAACCTTTTCCTTCCCAGTGCACAAGACTGAGAAAGCTGAGATCTTCAAGCACTCATGGGGCTATACAACCAGCTTCTTAGGAAAACAGTAAAAATACCATGGCTCTTTCAGAAAATAATCAAGAATTGGCATCTATGCCTCCAGAAGAACAAGTGAGAATCTGACTCCTCTGAGTGTTGTTTTTTGCCCCTTCACAGTACAAATTAGAAGAAGCTGTACTTTATTTTTTATACTTTACAATTTGTATTTCAAATAAACATATTGCATGCTAAGAAACTGCTATGGATATCCAGTCCAATTTTTTGTTAAGGATGACTTTTGCTTTTGTATTTAATTGAACCTGGAGCTGTTCCCAAATTAATAGAAAAACAAAACAAAAGCATGGGATTTCAGTCAGTTTAAACAGCAGACATACACAATAAATACTGAAGCTTAAGCAGCTTGTCATGGACAACTGTGTCTCTCATTAAACAAACTGTGCTGGGGCAAACGACTTACCTGTGTAGAAAAATAACAAGAAGCTCCAGTGTTCTTCTTATTGTCAACTTGATTGTGATTTAGAGGAAAGGGCTAAAAAAGTGAGGACAGTGATGCACCTTTCTCAGGAACAAATAATGTGACTCTCAGGTTCTGAGTAGTGATTTTTATTTGGCCTGGACAAAATTCAGTCTGGAAGTTAAAGGGAATAATGAGCTGAAAAATTCTGAGCTATGTACAGCTGTCCCAACAAAACCAATGCTCTGGGCCAACTTCTGCTTTCACAAAGATGAATATGATACACCTTGTGTAGGCTGCTGCGGGACTGAATCCCTGTGATTGAGAGCAGCATCTTGGGGTACTCTGGACCTTGCTGGATGTGGTGGTTTGACCTAATCAGAGAAACCCATGACACTGGACCATATCTGCATTCTTGAAGATCTTCCTTTCTGTGACTGAGTCCTGTGGGCCCCCACTCTGACCTCTGCCGAATGCATGTAAGTCCTGAGAGTCCAAGGGAAATCACAGTGGGCTTATAGATTTACAGCTGAGTTTGGAAACTGATTTGTGGCTATAAAATTATAAGGTCTCAAAAATGAGAAATATTTTACTCTGTGTGTCAGAGCAGTGGATTCAAGTCCATTTGCCAGAGGGACCCCAGGAGTAAGGCTGAGAAGGAAGTCAGAGAAGGCAGAGAAACAGGACAGGGCTTGATAGGTAATATACAGCAGAAAGACAATGTTGCTCCACAAAGTGGACAGGGAACATGAATTCTTAATGTCAGGAGGTGAGAGACCAAGAAAAGCTGGAGAAAAATCATCAGACAAAGGATATTTCAGCTAGATGGTAGGAAAACTTATCGAGCCAAGCAAGTTGCAAGTTGCTAAGAGTGCCATGGAGTCATAACGCGCTCAGGAGTGGTAGCTAACAGAGAGCTCCACTGGCAGAGTATCATTGCTGTTAGCACCTGTTCAAGCTTTCTGTGGGCCACAGATGAACACAAGTGCATGCAGCACTCCCTTATGACCTACAGCTGCAATGCCAACTCAAAGGGATAATACACTGCATCAAAAAATCTTCAAGCCATTGAAGTATTGGAGATTTGCTAGAGTAGAGATCAAGCTGTTCTGTTTCCAAGAAAATTTTGCAAAGGCTCCCACAATGCCAGTGGTGTCACAGAATTGATCACAGAGGGATTAAGGTTGGAAGAGACCTCTGGAAATCATATTGTCCCGTGTCTCTGTTCTAGCAGAGCCACCTATAGTAGGTTGCCTAGGAACATGTCCGAATAGTTTTGAATATCTTCAAGGATGAAGACTTGACTACTTCCCTGGGCAACCTGCAAATCAGTGATATAAAATAGGCTTCCTGCCTGTCATGCACCCTGTTCACACTTTATCCTTGAGCAAACTCTCTGTGTACGAGATCAGCACTTGCTTCAAGCAAGGCCAAAGCAGATGACTCATTGGATGCCACTTTTTTCCCAAAGCATCCATGTTTTAGTACAGCAACATGGTTAGGAGCTGCCACCCTAAATCACCATTTTCCAGACTCGAAATTTTCCAGGTGGAGGCAATTATTTAATTTCCTATGTATGAAGGAGCCAGAGCTCTGATTCTGAGATTCAGGTGAGTTCCACTTCATCAGAAGAAAAGAGAGAGCAATTCTGAAGGTACTTTCACTGGGAAGAGTTTAATATAGAGAAAATTTTTCCTAGGGAGCTGTAAGAGTGACAACTGTGCCATGAGAAGCTGTGTGAAGACATTCATTTGCTTGGGTAAAATCTTGCTGAAGAGTAAACACTCATTTATGCTATAACTTACAGCAGCAGGATCAGGAACAAGATGAAGGTAAATCCTGTATTTCACAATCAGAGATTTTCTCCTCAAAATTCAGAGTCCTGTGCGCATGGGACTTTCTGAATATGTGTGTGTGTGGTCCACAGCTCTTTGTTGTATACTGTGATTTTCCCCACTCCTGTACAGAGATAAGTAGGTAGGAAGTAACTGTTTGGATAAGTCAGCAGCAGGCGATAAGATTGTAAGAAAGCCATTGGACAGCAGTGGAAACTTTCTATGCCACACGCAGGACTTTTATCAGGGGTCTACAAATTGTCTTTGTTTCATTTTAAGGGCTTAACATAGCTCATCCTCAAAGCAAAACGGCCTCATCCTTCCTGTCATCTTCCAAGATAGAGGAAGTGGTGAGATGTGTATATGCTCCCTGTCTCTGGATATCACCTTACTGTAGAGCCTGGAAACAGGTTTTTTAATCAGCGTTTTGGATTTCCTTTCCTTGTTTCCCTCTGTCTTTGGTTACTTGGGCAAAGAGAGCCTCTATTTCCTTCTTTGGTCTGCTGAAACAAACTGCAGAATTCAGAGATGATGTAAAATGAGGCTATACAAGCTAAACCAACCCTGCTGAGACCCGGGCACAGCCCCTCCCATCCCTGCACAACCCCAGCACAGGCAGTGTCCCCATCCCCTGCCCTGATATTGGGGAAATTGCACAGGTATACTCCACGTGTACGCTAAAAACCTCGCGGGTTTTAGGGTGCTGGGCACCTATTGAGGTGATAGATCAGCCAAGGCTTGTGGACTGGCGTGTATCTACTTAGCTCTCAGAAATTGCAAAAGCAGAGAGACTTTGAGCACGACTGTATTGACTCATTGGAGAAGGTGAATCAAGAAAAATAGTGTCAGAAAACTGACTGATGAAAGAAATCTTTTAGCTGGGCCTTTCAAATGATGGAGATGTTCATGAAGGAATTGGCATGGTAAACTCAGGGGACTTACACTAGCATGACCCACACCAGAGATGCGTGCAGGCAGGTCTGGAAATCCCATGTGCTGCTGTATCTGTGATGAGCACATCTGTCCTGTCACTAAGGAGATCATATAGCAACTAGCAGCGCATAATACGTAACATTTCCTTTAAAAAATTGAAAACTATCAAAACAAAGCAGTAGCTTCTCAGAACTGTACACTGCTCCTCTGGCCCTAGGGATCACTTTGTCTCCAGAGTTCAATTCTGCCTTGCAAAGCCAGTTGCTTCCCCAGAAGAGTTTGCAGCGTATTTGGACAAGACACACTAAGAATCAGAGAAAAAGGGCTCATTATTATTGTATTGGCCAAGGAGACTGAAGAAACAGAGGAACTTAGATGTGTTCCTGATTTACTTCATGTATGCCCCTCTTTTCCAGCAGCCAGAGGTCTTTCCATCCATCTCCTTAGCTTGTGCCAGACAGAGGCTCTTCATCTGCCATCAGAACAGTCACTGTGGGGTCCTTCAGGACTGCTACTGAATGTTAAATCCTCATTCTGTCCTAATCCACATGGCATTGCAAGCATAGACAGGCTTTTTCAACCTGATTTAGCCAGGTGAAAGGAACTTTATAGCAGGGTAACCTTACTCCCTGCCCATCCAAATGATAGCCCAGTGTTTAACCTCAGCTTGCAGTTTACTGAAAACCATCTGTTGAAAGAGCTATGCCAAATGAAAACTACCCAACACTAAACACAAATTTTGTGACCAAGAACTAAATTAACAATTGAAAAAACTGGGGAAATGTCTAGACCACTTAGATGGATTTATGGACTTAAGAAAGAGTTGGCTTATGTTTTTACTAGCAACTCACCAACCTCAGAAGAAAATACTTTAAGTCTTTTGTCTACGTGATTTTTGTCTGGGAATGAAGAGATGAAACAAAGAGTGCATCTCATTAAAAACCCCAATCCCAAGCCCCGAAAAACCCAGTAACAGTCTACAGACTGCTTTAAAATTTTCAAGAACATTTCTGCGTAAGATTTGCTCATGCTTATTAGACATGTAATGAAAAAGATGATTTACAAGACCATCCTTATACACACAACCTTCTTTCTAGAAAACAATCCTTGTTTGTGCAGTGCTGGGAGAAGCGTCTGAGTTGTGAAGTGGTTTTAACTGCAGGGAAGTGAGAGGGTGACTCAGTTAAAAACCTTTCAACATCTTTATTTTAGTTCCCTAGTGAAAGGTCACTAAAGACATGCTGAACAAAGGCAGGAGAAGACAGTCCTCTTCCAGCTGTTGATGGCCCTCGAGTTGCCTGTGGTGAGGAAAGATGTTCAAACTTGCTCAGGTGGAGGAAAATGCCCTCACTGACAGCAGGGAGAGTGGCCTGCAGCCACATGGAAGCTCCTCACCAGATTCACTGATGTGTGTCTTTGTCCTTATATTTTGGTGGAAAAGGTGGTCATAATGCATCCTAACAAACCAGAAGGAGACTACTCCTATGTAAGACAGCCTTCATGGATTACTGAAGAGACCTGGGAGCTCCAACAGGGCGTGGCAGTAGGAGAAAAGGCAATGAGGGAGTGTCAGGCCACTGATGAGCTTCATGGACTTCTTGCTCCCTCTGAGATGGCAAGTCCAAGCCAGCCTGGGGCCTCTCTGGACATACCTGCAGAGTCCAGATGACTCATTTTAACCAGGAAAATTGCAATGGGCAAATCCCCTTGGAGAAAGAAGCACTGAGGATGGCCGCATTTCTCTCTGCTGTCAAAATGACCCCACACAGGAAATTCTACAGAATATGTGTATATGTACATGTGTACGTACATACATGTGTATATACTAAAATGATCTAAAACTGCTTACAGATCCATCTAAGGGCCAAGAGGTGATTTTTGAGTTCAAAAGCAGTGTGCTGAGAGGATGAAGAGAACACAGGCTAGTTTTAAAAAGAGTTTAGGACCTATTTGATTAAGGTTTTTTGGGTTTTTTTGTTTGGTTGGTTGGTTGGGGTTTTTTTGGTTGGTTGGTTGGTTTTTGGGTTTTTTTGCATCTGTGACTATCATTTAGCAGTTTCATACTTTGGCCAAGCAACTCTGGGTGTAGACATCAGTATTTTTAGTTATGAAGCAGAGACATTGTGGTACCCACATTCTTTAGATTTCCTGTCACAAAGGTATCGCTATTGAACCTCTATTAGTTGCTGTTGAAACAAGCACAACACTACCATTACTTTCAGTAACATCAAGGCTGGGTCCATTGCAGACAGAGATCCATTAAGACCTTTATGTGCTGGCCAGCCCTTAAAACATTAGCCTGGCATTCTTGTTCACTCCTCCTGGCTGCTGTTAATCAATTAATATACGAAATTGCAGAGTCAAATGGAGATGGGATATTAATATAGAGTGCACTGTTTCCCTACAGGAATTCATGTAAAAGCTGTCATTAACATCATGCATATACATGAATCTAACAGAAAGCTATTACCTTATGTATTCATCCAAGCAGGCTCAGTAAGTGCTTTACCATCAACAGTCTTGCTGCACTTGAAATTAAATATGTGTGTCAAGGTTAGTGCTTCCTGGGCTGAGAAAGTGAACCAGAAGAATATTAACAGATGTTAGCAATATGTGTGTGTGGGAGGGGAAGATCACACCTGAATCTAGTCAGTACTGAACAGTATTTGGAGCCTGGAGCTAATAATGTAGAATAAACTTCACTTTTAATGAGCACAGACGGAGTTAATGTTCTCTGCTGATGCCTTTCTCCTCTCAGTACATTCAGATTGACTTTCTGATGCAGTAGTTAAACACAGTCTTACCTCGGGCACCCAGGAACCAGAATGACCTCTTGCAGCAAGACAAAGCCATCTACAGGATTGTCTCTGGCTGACACAGAATTACCTACAGTCTCCACCTCCCTGCAGCAGCCCATTGCCCAGGGATGGAACAACAATTCCTGCTCCCTGTCCCCGAGACAACCATCTCATTGGAAGCAGAAGTGTTGAAGCCATGTTCAAGGCAGATGATTTAAGCTGGTTTTAGTTTACAAAGGCATATTCTTTTTTTGAAAAACAAACAATCATTAGTTGTTGCACAAAATTATTAAGACAATAGGTAATGGATGTCAGCAAAAGGCAGACTTTAAATGCTGTTGGAGAAAAGAGCCTGCTCAAGTCTGAGATCATACTTTCAGCTGTAAAAGAGAAAGCTCTGTCCAGAAATTAACCCAGGATTTACCAAGTGGCAGAAATCCACCATGATCCCATATCGCAGACCACATAGTGTCTGAGGGAGTGTGCACAGGAATCAGGGAAGCAAGCAGTCATATTTTTAAAAGGTCCAAGGATGGAAAATGCTACATGAGAGCTTGGAATTGGCAAAGATTGCTAATGTAAAATAAAATAAAATAAAATAAAATAAAATAAAATAAAATAAAATAAAATAAAATAAAATAAAATAAAATAAAACAGACTAATAGGACAACCTGTAATGCAATGGCCAGTGAGCTGGATATCTGTTATGGAGAAAAGGCTCGGGAGCCTTTTCAAGAAATGTAGTAAGAGAAGAGTGACCAAACCCTGGCTAGATTAGAGGAAGCCAGCACAGGCTGAGGCACAGAAGGATCATGTCATGCTTAACTACTCTTCAGGAATCCTTTGAAGATACCACTGCCATGACAGATAAGGGCAATTTAGTGGGTAGCAGAATATTTTGATTTTCCAGAAGCATTTGACAGTTTTCCATACAGTAGATTAATGGCTTTTGTACAAAGACATTAAAGGGAAGATAAAACAGTGACTGGAATGGGAAAATAGCTTAAAAATAGGAGACAAAGGCAGAGAAGGGAAGGAAGAATTTCTGACTGTTTCTAAAACTGACACCACTTCTATTTATAGTGGACTGAATGATATTTATGTTGAAGCCAGTGGTTCTTTGCCACTGAGATCAGATTTGCAGAAAGACAATGAAAATGGGTGATGTCCTGCTTTGATCTATGTACCTGTTCAGAACAGCCTAAAAATGGGATGGTAAATCACCTACTGCATGAGCTGCAGGCAGACAGTGTCTGGAAGCACTGGTGGCTTCACTTGGAGAGTCTGGCATAGTTCCCCCAGGAACCTGTGCAGAGGGGACTGGAGAGGTCTGAGCAAGCAACACTAACTGGAGTCAGGCAGCATGGGTACTCGTATCCAAACCCCTACCTTACTTATCAAGCCAGAAGTATTTCCCAGAAAAATGCTATGGGAAGACCTGGAAGCATTCTGTTTGAAGAAGCAAAGGGGCTTTTCACAGTCTATCCTTAATGCTGTAGGCTTGTACAGCAGCATCCTCAACAAGTACCTGCAGCAAGGTTAATCTTCCTTCCTTGGGAGTCCTGGTGGGCAAAGTGTCAGTGCTGGCCCCACGGGCTGAGTGCTGGCCCCACGGGCTGAGTGCTGGCACTCAGAGTCAAATAGGTCAGAAGAAGTTTAGAAGACACCCCATGAGTCCCCAAAAGCCCTGTGCATGCATTTGTTCAGCAACAGTAACTTCCCAAATCGGTTATTCCAGTCCTCAACTAGAATGATGGGACAGCTTCCAGCCACCTCTCTTTAGACCACAATATGCTCATTACAGGTAGAACAGTGAGTAGTCCTCAGTGAAATCCTTCGATAACCAGTGCGCTGTAATGCCTAGAGGGAATGAAGGGTGAGGGGCAGAGGAAAGCTGAGGTCCTGGCTCCCTGTAGCTCCAAAACTCAGGATTTTCTCAAAGGAAACAGAATTTGAAGTATCTAAACTCTTCCCTAGACACTCCAGATGACTGTTGGAATGTATCGCTGTCCCCATGTCAAGCTTCTGGAGCTGTACCAGTTGATATGCATTGACATTGGGAGTTAAAGGAGACTTCATGAACAAGCACCTGGTGTCACAGAAACCCACAGCCAACAAGCTGGAGGAAACTTTTGACCAAGTTAGCACCACATGAAGGTTTCCTCCTAGTCCCAGCTCACTAACACTAGAGTAGGTCAGGCTCAATGCCTCTGTCATTGGTGAATGGGTCATTAAAGTGAAACCCTATGAGTTCAAAATTAGCACATCTTCAAGATCAGTAGAGTTACATTGTCTGTTTAGCAGAAGGACATACAGATATATCCCGTTTTTCAAGTTGGATATGGACTCTGGAATTGTGTGTCACCTTCTTCTTAGGCAGAACTGTCTTTTGTGGAATGTGATGCTCTTTTGCTTTGACAGCTATTTTCTTGGTTAGATCCACAGATCTAGATATATGTAAGAGATCCTAAAGGTATTCAACTTGTCTCCACTGAGTATCTCTATATTTACACTCAAGTTATAGTAATTTCTGGACACAGGGAGCATCAGTACATCACTAAACATTTTTTTCCCAAAAACCTTCATTATCTCTCAGCCCTAAAAGAAGCAGTCTGCAAAAGAGAAAACCTTTCAGCTCATTTTACCTGAATACTCTTTCTATTCCTTTTCAATTTTGCTTGTAGCACTTTATCCTGGCTTTCAGAGTGGGGGAAAAAATACAGGAAAAAGTATATCATGTTCGAATGCCTGTGGGGAAAACAAACAGCATTTGAAACATGTTGTTTTAAAATATAACTTCCTACCTGTAGTCTTTGTTTTTTCTGGAAGTGGCTGGAATCCTTGATGGCACTTGAGTTCTTAAAAGCAACTTCAAAAACTTACTCAATGAAAGTAAATCAAGATAAGGAATACATATGGTAACAATACTGTCTCCTGCTTGGTTTCAACTTGTTCCAGCTGTTTGCATGATGGTAAATTGCAGAGCCAGCAATGCTGTGTTCATGACCCTGTTACTGGAAGTGGCAGACAGAGCACTTGGGCAGGCCACTACATCCGTGCGAGCAGGTAAGGTAACAGGTAAGTCAGCATTCACCTTGCGGCAATCAGAAGAGTTACTTCGGTATAACAGAGGAAAATCCAGGTCTTCAAACTCCTTGAGGCTGCCATAAGAAAAGGTCATGTTCAGAAAACAAAAAGAAAATAATATCTGGGTGTTCAAAGTCTGCCTGAAGTATCATTTCTCTGCCAGAAAACCCAACACTAAAGTTTAAGATAACATTTGGAGGGAAACAGATGTACTTGGGTTGTTTATTTGAAATATCTCCTCGTATCTCATAGCCTGACTTTGTAAAATCTTTCTCTTACTTGAACATTTAATGAACTCCTAACAGCAGTAATCATTAGTGATACACTGACAACCATCCCAAGGGAGATGTACTTTACACTCCTGCTTGTAATTGACAGTAACAGAAGTTGTATAAGTGTATGAACTTAAACACACTGTGTTGAATTCCTTATTAAATAATGGTATGGAATCCTTGCACAATGTTTGCTTTTGTTGCTGGATCTCCCCAAAATGTCCTATCCCTTCCTTTAGTGATACTATGCAAAACAGATACGTCACCTGCCATGTAATGTACATAAATATAATGGCACTATCAGCAATAACCACCATTTAAATAAATGGCTGCGCATATGACTGTGCTCCTTCATTCCCTGATTTGTCTGTAGACTGGTTGTCAGGGGAGGAAAGGAGTGTGTGTGGCACTCGGATGTACTGGAATCTTTCATCAGTGGAGCAGAGTATTTGACACTGAAGGTTATCACCTGCTATATGTCTTCCTGGGATTGCCCAGGTATGAAAAACTATATTTAAACATTCCTTTAAACAACCCCACCCACTGCCCCATGTTTCCTATCGCAGAAGTCCTTCAGGCTGCAATAATGTTAAAACCAGGATTAAGTCTGATTACTGAAATTAATTGTGAGATTAGCAGAAGCAAGGCCTGAGGTGGAGCAGCTTTTGTGTTGCAAAACCAAGAGTCAGCACACAGCTAACATCACAGCCCAGGGGGGACGGTGGAAAAGGTGAGGGTTCAATGGGATCAGCTCCAAAACTGCTAGTAGGTTGTATGCCGGCACCTAAATTTCACACCATCTCCCTTGCTCCTGCAAAGGGAGGAAAATCTACTTCCAAAGCCCTCCCACCCAATACTCCCACATTGCCGCAGCACCCATCTTTGTGGGGTGTATCTGTTGCTGCTGAATCCCCCTTGGAGAGGGCCGAGGGAGCTCTTTTTGCCATAATTGTAACTTTTTTTTCCAGGAAGCCTGGGCAGAATACTGGGGAGCTTTCAAGGGGAAGTGGCTACCATGGAAAATCTGTGGCACTGAGCTCTCCTGAGCAGTGATACTACAAGGACAGCAGGACATGTAAGTCTGTCCCTGGTGCCGTCAGTGAGCACATGAAAATAGTACATTATTTTCCCTTCTTGCTGCCCCTTTCCACCTGCTGTACTGTAGCTACCCAATCTAAATCATGTGGTCTTATGCGCTGTTGCTGCCTTTCCCAAGGATTTTGGAGTGTACATGCAACAAGAGGCCCCAGTCTTTGCAGTCTGGCACTGCTGCAATATGGATGTTCCACTGGATACCCAGGGTTTTCAGTCCTTCCCCTGAGCACAAGTGCAACATTCACACTTGAAAAATAAATTTGAAAAAAGTATTACAAATGCTTAAAGCTCGTCTTGTACTCCTCTGCAAATTTCTCACAGAAGAACAAATAAATAGAAATAAATGGAAATATTTGAATATGATCAAAGCTTAGGAAGGCTGTGGTTTTTTATCTGCCACTGGGCATTACAAATTGCAGAAGGAGACCTTGCATCCGTTCAATATTCATCAAGGAAAGAAGAATTAAGCTTAATGAAATCCAGCTGCAGAAATAGTATTTAGGCAAAGGATTATGAAGAGCTCTATTTCTGTAGGAACAGGTGCTGCAGTGGAGCATGCAGTGAATGGAAGCAGCCATCTCCCCTTCACTGGCAGTATCCAGGAGCAGATTTATCTGTGGGTTTGGGCACACCAAAGGGGACCTTGTCCCTGTGGGTTGGGGTGTGAGAGTGAGTCTGCAGTGTTGGTGGCACCAGAGGAATCCTTACAGAAGCTCCAGAAGGAAAAACTGAGATCAGGTATCATTGTGCAGTGAAATCTGTGCTCCCTCCATGTTTCTAGGTTTTTAGAATAAAAATTTAAGACAATGAAAAAAGGTTTTAGGGCCTATAGCCATAGGTCCCAGACCTGACCTGCTGTTCTGTGTATGTAGCACACAGTGGGTAATAGCCTCAGTAAACCTGGCCAACCCACTAAGATAAATCTCTGATTCCAGGTAACAATAACATTTTCCAGATCCAGGTAACAGAAAAAATTACAGGAACAGGAAATAACACTGCTTATTCCTGCTTTGTAAGGGAGACTGGACAGGTAAATAAAGAGACGCTGCAATGTGAGCGCTCACTAACACAGCCTCAGAGCAAGTTGAGCTGTGATGGCATCGTCACAGCAGCCTGGTTAGAGGCACCAACAAACAGAGGCCCATAGCAACTCAGCTGCAGAACAAGTCCCTTCTTCCCATGCCCTCTGTGCCCAAGCCACACATGAGTGTAAATTAAGACAATCCTCCACCAGGGGAATGAGGATCTCCCAAACAAACACTTGACCGTGTAGTTGTTTGTGCGAGCACATTTGTCGGATCCCTTCCTTATCAATTGGCTTCTGAAGTTCAACAGACACTGTATCTTTGCTTTTCTTTGCAGCTCTAAACTATGATTATGAACATGATAAAGAGATGACGTGACATCTAGAGCTAGGTCTTATGGTAAACCAGCATTTTTCCTCAGAATTAAGAGAGTGCAAAAGTGCATGGTCCTTCTTGGTATGAGCTACCACAGCTTGAGAGCATAATCTTGAGCAGTCTCTGTCCTCACTGGGCAATTTCTTTTCTTGGGATGCTGCTGCTTATACCCCACAGCACCAGCATATGCATGCTCTAAAGCAAAGAGGTATAAAAATGTATTGAAAGTAGCCCAATGAGGCTGGCCAGGATCTGTGAGGAAGAAGAAGCTTTGAGCAGTGCTGTAACTAAAGCAAGGTCTCTATCTGCTTTGAGGAAGGGGTTTCAGAGCTGCCTGATGAAGGGCACAGGCACTTAGTGGTGCACAGCAGCACTCAACAAGTAGCCCTGCCCCATCTCTCACACCCAGTAGTTGCCAGAGCACTCTCATTATCTCATTTCAAGAGTGAAATCTGATTAGATTTAAACAACAATTGGTAAAATTGAAAACATTCAGAATTTCCACGCTCAGGTGAGCAAACCCTTGGGTTCCAATGTTACTGTATGGAGAATACAACTGCAGTCAGCTGGGTTTTCCCCACCCAACAGGACAGGAGTAGACTGTGGACCTTCCATGGAGCTTGCCTAGGCCCCTCTGCAGGAAGTCTGCATTTATGGATGTATTTTGTCCACAGTGGCCATCAGGTTGTCTGTGACCCATCAGAACTTATCACCTGAAGGCTTTTGGCCATGCTCTAGTGTTACTGAAGTCAGCAACAAGATTCCAACTGCTTCAAGCAGGAACAGAATTTGGCCTGACAGAAGCAAACAGAAAGGCTGAGGCAATGAGCCCTCTCAATTGCTCCAAATAATCTTCCAGCTGATGGGCATAAAACAGTGTTTACAGAAAAAAACAAGTTAATTTTCCATATCTCTCCTGTGAGGCAGCCCTCTTTCTTGTGCTTGTCTTATAAAAGCAGAGAAGCCAACATTCACAGCACTGCTAATATAAAATAAATCAACAGATTGAAGGCATCTTTCCAAATAGACAACTGTGTTTATTAGTACAAGATACTAGTAAAAGCACTCTGTAATGACGATTTCCTCATTTCTTTGTTTTATGTTTATTATAGCCTCTCCTCCATGCAACAAATAAAACTGACATGAGGATTATTAGAGTCAGTGGCAGACATGGAGTATTTTTTTTAATGTGCCTGGGGTAACTAACACAACAGAAAGCAATGTAGCAGGAGCTGCAAAGGGAGTAGTTGTTTCATGTTACAAGGCAGACCAACACAAATTTATGTGGGTAGTTTCCTGGGAACTGATCCAAAAAGGAATGTAGATGTCACCATCCTCAGCTTTGCAATGCTGAATTTTCAACGTCTGTTCCCAGGGCATAATCTCCAGCCCCAGATTAGGTTTTTAGCATGGACAGAAGGATGCAAAAGGAGATGCCACAACTCAATACTGAACACCACAAATGATCAAGCTCCCTGCAAAGAAGACCCCAAATGTCTCTATTTAGGCACGGAGAATAGAACCCACAGATTAGTGAATACTTTATATGAATAAATGTTTAAAAATTGTTTCTGTATCAAGAGAAGCTGATTAACCTTGTACTTCTGGAAAAGTGCTAAGGGGGAATATGAGAAAGATATTCTGTGCAATTTTTTTTACATCAATAAAGGGCTGAAACATATAAGCCTTTTCCAGGGTTTTAGAAATGAGCTCAGGTTAACAGCCTGAAGCAAAATAACCCATCTGGTTGTTATTCTATGGCAAATACCCTGGGGCAGCATGTATCGGTTTGTTAGTAAGCAGTGGAAGTGCAGAATCAGAAGGCTGATTTTAAAAATTCCCCTTTCTGATTAATCAGAGTATTTTGTGAATTACTTGCTATGCAAAAATATGAGTTTGAATATAGGAGGAAAAAAGATCTCCACTGCATTTATCCTCTGCAAGAAATAAAATATGAAGAACTGCCCATATTGAACCTCAGCCGTGTTTGCATACCGCAGTGTTGCCAAAGGCAAGAGTGTGAAATCTGCGAGACCCACATTCTCCCCTGATGTTATTCAGCTCACTCTGGTGGAGATACAGCTGGGATAAGTTTGTCTCAATAGAGATAGAGCCACCTGTCAAGAGTGAAGATCAGTATTCTGCTCCTGGGAGAAGTGAGAAGATACCAGCCCTTGGCACAGGGAATACCATCTGTTTCTTTCAAGTGAAAGTACGCACCATTCCCAACAGCTGGCTGACCCACGCAGCTTCAAATCCAGCTGTGGGGTGGTTTCCAGCATTAACACTAGCTGGCTATATTTTCCCACCTGTAAAACAAGAATAAGGACTTATGTGACCAACCAGGAGTCCATAAAGAACATGAGAACAGGGCAAGTGTAGTGATATTTCCCTGAATACATTCTTCCTTCCTCCCTGTGCTTTTGTGGTTCAATTTCTCCAGATAAGGCTTGTCTTTAAATTTCACAGTCTTTAATGGATTTTTAAAGAAAAGCAAACTCTTCATGGAAGCACGTCACTTCCAGAGCTTTCTTCTTGCACAGACTCTTACAGTTCCTGCCTGATGGTCCCAACTCCCTACCAACAGATGCAAGATGCCAGTTTTATTTGTCCCCCAGGTTTCATAGGGATTAAGCTTTTGATCCCACACATGTACATGCATTTGACTGCCTGGTCTTTCTGTTCTGTCCTAACAGCCCTTGCCTGTTCCTTCCATGGAAAACATGATGAACCACCTGGGACAAAATCTGCATTGGATCGGTACCCCTTCACAGTTACGTAAATGTTTGGGAAAATTTAACCTGAGAGCCAGTGAAGTTTATGCTGTGCAGGCCTATGTTTGCTGATGCTTCCAGCCTTGAAATCATCTACCCCAGAATCCTGCTGTAGCACAGATAAATTGGTCTATGCATTTCTAATGCACCTGTCATACAGCATGGAGATACCATGACATTTGTGACGGTGGAAGGCATCAAACCTTTCCAATGTGTGTCTGCTGTGTTCTGCATTGGAACGAGCTAGCAAATGTCAGAGCTAGGACTAGGGTCGTGGTGCAGTTTCAAGCATTCGTTGCTTGTAGTGGGGTATTTTGCAGAGCACCCAGACAGTTAATTTGTTCTGCTGCTGTAGGAGTCCCTGGCAAAGAGGCAGGAGGAGCAGTAAGGCTTATCTGAAGGGAAGTTAGATCTCACACAGCCCAGTAAGCTGGGTTTCTCAGAAAATGTTGTTGTTTAGCTGATTGCCATCTTGTTGTTTAAAAAAAAAAAAAGTGAGAGAGCAAAAAAGACAGAAGTGTGTGGGAAAGAAAACAGGGCTGATTTCAGACATTTGGTATAAGAGCCAGCTCTGTACTTGACTAGCTTCATCTGTGCGCTGCCGGGAGTTTGGGTAAAACTGACACAGATTTGAATGAAAAAATTTGGACAAGGGGATGAAATGAAGTGTGAAAGCAATACAGGCTGAATTTCAGGACCTAATGTTTAAGTGTGAGGGAATTTTTCTAACTAAATATGTTGAAAAAGAACAAAATGTCCTATTACTTCCAGCATCTGCATGCAGAGTAAGACAATCTGAGGAAGGTGCTGCTTCTCCCTGCCCTGTTCATGCCCATAAGCATCCCAGAGTCAAATCTCAGGGAGAAACAAGTCCACATGTGCACCATGGGTACATATGGTCACACAACATGGACAGACAGATGAACAAGGAGGCTGGGGCTTCACTGGGCCAAGACTGGGTCAGCTCGCATAGAATTGAAGAGATCCATGCTGCTTTACATCAGACCGCAACCTATGTGATCAGTATTTGCAGTGAAAAACAGACTCAGTCTAAGGAATTTAGATCACTGTCACCTAGAGCAAGATACTGTCCAAAGAGCACATCCTCCTCCATCAGGAGCTCATCTTCTACATGCGGCATCAGCTCTGAAATCAAAGATGGAACTTAACACAAGGAGGCAGGTGCCAGCTCTAGATGTCTGTGCCACTCAGGCAATTAACTGACAAATATAAACCAGATCTCCACATTTCAAAGCTCATTTGCATTGCTCCTGAGACAGTCTGTCGGAAAAGGATGCAATTAGGTTGAAGCTGACAAGATTTATGCATGGGGGGGAAACCAAAAGAACAAGAAGCGAATCCATCGAACACAGGGCGAGTGGCAGCACTGGCAAGAGCATCCTTTGGAGGAAAGCAGTCAGCAGGGCTATAGCAGCTGAGAAAGCGGCGCAGAGCTGCTTCCCTCCCACCCCCCAAAGAACCATCAGGGAGGGGATGCTCACAGCGATGAGCACTGAAATGTTGTCCTCAGCCTTGGTGGGAGGTTGCTGCTAGCAGCTGAGCTGCTATGTCACCAGCCCAAGCTGCCATCCACCCTTGGCCACATGAGCCAGGCTGTGTGCACAGCTCAGCTGAACCTCTTCAACTTCTACTCATCATGGATGATGCATGTGGGCCTGAGGGTCTAGAAGATGTAGCCCTCAGATACGCTCCTGCTCTAAATAAGAAGGTGGTCATCCCAGGACCTTGTGCAAGTTCAGCAGTCACCACAATAAATGGACCTGCAGATCAGACGTCTGAGATGTTCTTCCCTCACTTTTGCTTAACTAGGTTAAATGGGAAGGTGCCAAAATCTATATGACTGTCTTCCCTCAAAAGTAGGCAAACTCGAAGTGGATGACATACCAGTTATTTAAGAGTAACATCACCACAGTAGAATCACCTGTTCAGCATTCAACACTAAGAAGATGGAATTATTGTGAAATTCATACTTGTGAAGAGGAAAAATAAAGCTTTGCCTTACAAGCCATACTTAATTCTGCTCTGTGGTAAAAAGATTGCAATAATTACATGATTAAAGTATTTTAATGGTTGTTGGAGATTGTTCAATTGGTGTGGAAAAACACATTCCTTCTTTCCATTTTTTTTTTCTTTTGGCATTACTATGACAGAAGCTAATGATGTCTGAGCAGCTCACTTTTGAGTCTGGTCCTTTATTTGCTACTGGGCAGACATTTCATCAGGCTGTTAATAATAAGCACTCCTGTTTTGATTCTTTAAGCAGGATGGAGCTGGGGCAGCCCTACAAACTCTTCCCTGCTGCCACAGGCAAGCCCGAAGCTGGACCCTACAGCTGTGTTTTAACACAGATGGGGAAAACTGTCAAGAGTCCCCTCCAACAACTGAGTCTCAACAGCCAAGCATTTGCATGTGAGTTAGCAGTAGACAAGGAGAAGTGATCAGTTCTGTTGCCTTTGTCTTGCTGGCTCCCCTCAACAATGGTTGCATAGCCCTAGGGCTTGCAGCAGAAGAGACAGTGAGCTGTTGATTTCTAGCCATCCTCACCATAACACAACTTTCCAAATCTTTTTTTGCATCCTCTTAAGTGATACCTTTTTGAGGCTTAACAGTCCTAACCAACCCAGTCATTGCATGTATGAATACCTTTGGTTGTACTGTTTGCAGAGAAGGGCCCAGAGCTGCACAGGGGTGACGTGGGACCCCCTCTCTAGCAGCAGTACTGGGATTCCTGTTTCATGCTCTCTTCATTTCCCAGTAGGTCTCAATATTTAATTTGCTTTTGATTGTCTCTGTGGGTGGAGATGCTCTTCCTATGGACCTGTCTGCTCAGAGCCTGTCATTATACACACAAATAAGGGGTTCTCCCTGCCCCCACTCCATATGCACCACTTCACACACTGATGCAAACAGTTTGATTCACAAATTAGATAATTTATCCACAAGAATTTGATTTGCTTTTTTATTGTCAGTCACTTTCATTAGATCTTCTTGCAATTCCTAACAGTCTGCCTTCATTTCAATACCTTGAACAACTCCATATCACCAGCAAATACTGACTCAAGGCTCCCTTCCATCTCCAGATCATTTATGAACATATCAAACAACCCAGACCTGGCACAGATTATTAGCGCAAGCAAAAGACCTGCACAGTTCCATTGATAACTTCCCTCCACTGTGGAAAATTACCATTACCATTTACTTCCACCTGTAGCTTTCTACCACTTAACCAATTATTTGGGTGGATTAGGACCTTACCTCTTGTCCCCTGATTACTTAGTTTCCAAAAAATCTTATGACAAGACTGTTGGAAGACCAAAGGGCCTATGTCACTGGCATCACATATTAGCTGATCTCACCAAAATGCCCCTAGAGGCTTGTTAGATAGAATTTCCCTCTCAGAAGCCAGGTTGACCCTGTATCACTTGCCTGGTTTTGTCCAGATGTCCACTAACTCCATCCCAAACCACAGTCTGAGCTAATCTATCTGGCACAGATGTCAGAGTTATCATTCCCTAGACTTCTCCCCACTCATCCCTTTGGCATGTGATTAAAGCCACATTTACCTCCCTCCAGTCTTCAGATGCCAGTCAGTGAGTGTTAATTGTCAGTGAGTGTTGATTTCTTGACTACAACCTAAATGTTAGATCGCATTTATTTTTTATAGATTTTCATATATAGATTACTTATAGATTTGAAGATCTCCGATTCTACTGTTAAGATTTTTCAGGATGAAGCGGAGACTTATGCAGGTGCTGGATTTCATGAAGGACTTAGTTTTACCCAGGAGCATGAATTAATTATGAATTCACATGGTAAGCATGCATATGGCCTTTTTGCCTAGCCACACAAGTTGTTAGGCATCCAATTTACATACAGCAGGATTTTGCTTGCACAGACGCTGCAGAGCATGAGCTAATGTATTCATTTACTGAAAAATCCAACTTGCTACATTTCATTGTTAAGTACATAGTGATTTATGCATAGTTTATTTTGTACTTTCTTTTTATTTATATCTCTTGTCCTCACTACTCAGTTTTTTTTCCCCAAAAAAATCTGTGTTTGGAACGGTTATGTTGATGATACGTTGAAGTCTTGAAAGTAAAATTGACTCAGCCCTGATGAAATCAGTGGAATATTTGACAGAGATTTCAACATTATGCCAGTATGTCATCCATTCTTCTGCTAGTACTAACAGCAGAGAAATACCTTCCCTCGCAACCATGCTCCAAGGGTAAGTGCTATCAGTCCCAAAGAGCTTCCTCAGTAACAGTGAAGGAGCCCTGAACTAGGATGCTGAAAGAAGTAGCAAGAACTGAAGTACAGGTCCATTGCCAAAAATTAACGTGAAAGCATGAGAGCTACATGCAATGACCTGGTGCCAGCGAGTTTTAGGGGAAATAGGGTGTCTGCTTAAGTTTCCCCACTAAAATTAAAGATCTAAGCTTCCTGAAACAGATTTCCATGCCTGCTTTATGTGTGTCCCAGACAAGCAAATGAAGGTGAGCATGTGGGATATTGTGAAACAACTCTGAAATTCTGCATGAAAGTGATTTTTCCTTTTGTTAGCCATTGTCCATGCAAACTACTGCCTCTCAGGCACCTTACTGAGGATGCTCCTGGCTGGCCTCTGATTTATTAATGAAATCCACTTCATGATAGCAGGACTACTTTCCATGGGGGATTGTCATGCTTTTGAAGATGGGACAGAGTGCCCTGAAATGTCACTTGAGGCATTCTGTCACTGCCCAGCTGTGGGCGGCAGTCCAGTCATGCTGTCCGAAGAGGAATTGCATGCCCTTTGTAACACCCAAAGCAAATTTATCTTGGATGTAACTCTGTAGCTATCAATCAAGTTGATCTAAGCCGAAGTCTGGCCCCATATTTCCATGAACATTGTCAGTTAACAATAATTTCTCACAGTTTGATTAATTCTAAGATTTCTTTCCATGTGAGTTCACAGCTAATTAAGTGGTGATGGATCCTGCTGTGGCCTCCTTTGGGAAGAACTCAGTTTTGTGGGCTGATGGAGATGAGGCAGCTGTGATACTAAAATCCCACCTTGTACACAGTCAGTGTGAAATTGTGCTCAGCACACTTAGCATCCTCCAAAATTTGACTAGATTGACCCAGGGAAAAGAAAAATATTTCTGTGAAATACAGGCAATTGTTTGCACCAGCTTTGACCCAAATGGGCATCTGAAGGAAGTACATGACCATGAGAAGAGAGCATCTTGTGCAAGTGTCTCTGTCTCCTGTAAGAGCTCATTCAGCTGCCAAAGGGTAACCATTTCTAATCAAATCTTCCCAGGCATAGACACTTAATTAGTTTATTTGCAGAAATATTTTGGAGTTTCAGAAGGTTCAGGATCCATTTACTTTCTTCCCCATCACATTTCACTCACACGCATCCACCTTCCCAAGGTCCAGCCAGAATCTTGAGCAGAGTGCCAGACAGGCATGTGTGTGCACTCAAAGAAGAGAAGGCGCTCAGAAACTTTTGATTAGCCAGGCAGCGATTTCATTTACAGGCAGCAGTTGAGCATCATCCAGGAAAACGAGTTAACTGAAACATAATTAACTACATGTCAGCAGAGCCAGTTGAATTAATCTGTTGTGGAAATGAACAGGCACACAGATACAATAGGGCTTCCAAAGAGCCTATAGAAATAGAATAAAGGGACACAGTGACCAACTCAGATTTCAAATTAGAGAAGAAAGTGTGAACAAAATACAAGTTTCGCCCACATCTTTCTCACCTTTCACATGCCCTTTCGCAGAGGGATTTCCTCATGTGGGAATGTTTCAGGCACATCTAGAATTTGTTTAATCCAAAAGTTAAACCATGTTGGCAAGTTAGCTCATGTCATTTTGAGCAGACGGAGGCCAGCTTCTGAGGCAGTCAGTCAGGCACTTGAACTAAAGCCACGTGAGTTAGGAGATCGGCCATGCAGAAAAGCCACTGAGCTCCGCATAGCAGCTCATCAAACGATACTCAGAACACTCAGCAGTCAATCCTGATGCTGAAATCCAGGATCAAGTTTCAGTTTCAAGTAAATTCAAAGTTCACAAGTGAGGATATTTTCTCACAGGTAGCAGTAAGCCTCCTTATTCTGCCTTCATGATCCCAGGTCAATTCTTTGCCTTGGATAATTAAACCCAGTGTGGGGCTGAAGGGCTGTACAATAGGGCACACCCTGGAAAATACTCCAGAGGTGTCTGCATGGCTGCCACAGAAGTCTCTTCCCCAGCCTCACACCTGCATTCAATTCAAAGCCCCAGAGCTGCTACCCCGTTCTGGGCATTTCTGCAGTCTGGGCTCTACTGACGCGGGAACTCCTTTGCCCTCAGGGCTACAAGCCCTCCTTTGGCAAGGAGGAGACACAGTGGAGCTCCAGCTCTATAGCCCTCTCACTCAGGGATGAGAACTGTGTGTTTTCCTACGGATTAAAGCCCTTTCCACCTTCAAAGGTAAATACAAGAATACTCTTTCCATCAGCTCCGGTGCACACTAGAGGTTGTCTTTAGGGTCAGACACTTTTCTCAGACAAAAGCACGTAATTCCCACTATATACCCAGCGCTTCAAGAACCAAGACATGGCCTTTTGTATGCTGAAGTCTTCACCTTCCACAAAAATACAAGCAAAGACCCAAAACTTAGCAGCTGCTCACCCGGAGCCCTCCCTGGCTGTAAAACTGATTTCACAGCAATGTGTAAATGGCCAGGTGAACTTAAGTTCTCCTCCTCACTTTTATTCATAAAATCATGTTTGCTATTACTCCTGGTAAGAAAAGAAAAAAACAACTTTCCAAACAGGAGTGGAAAGCAGCACTGTTTTTCTGACACGTTTTGCCACAGTCTCAGGTTTAAAGCAAACCTGAATGACCATGCTTGTTATTCTCCTGTGGGCAATGAGGAAGCAGTTTCTCAAGCTAGAGATGTAAACTGGAGTATTTGTGCTTTACATGTCTCCTGTGCTTTTTCTAGCCAATTTAGGTAAATATGGTATAGGAAATTGGGTTCAGTATGAACAATTGCAACAATTACTGTTAAGAGCCCCATCACTTTTTGCTTCATTTAATATTCTCTGTAATTATGTTAGTCATAAAGAAAGTAATTTGGTATTAATGCGGGTGTCACATGCCCTTCCACAGAAACCTCAGCAATAATTAATGTTCCATTAACACCTTAAGTGTCTTGTTATTATTTATTCATTTAGCATTAAAATTGATGAGGTTGTTTTAGGGAAGACTCAAGATATATTGTATGAAATTCATTTTTTTTTGGTGCATGACCACACTTTTCCTGCAAGAGCCACAGGACATTGGTTTAATGACAAATGCCAGTAGGTCTGTAGCCTTAACTATTCTCTTCCCTGCCTGCTCCTGTGCTATAAATAGCTCAAGCTCAAACAGGGAGATACGCAAGACACTTCAAGGAAACACCAGAGGAAAATCAGGAGATGTTGACTGGCAAGCCTTTTGGCAGAGAGACTGAAGACCCGGTAAAGTTTCATTCTGTTCCCATCTCTATCATACTTCCAGATATCTGTGTAAAAGCCATGAGATTAAGTCTTCACCCTGTCAGAAGGTCAGGCTCTCAGTTCAAGAGAGAGCATGGGGTGCCTTTTGTTTTCTTTTTTTCTTATGGCCAGAGATCGAACATGAAATATTTTGTTCAAGCATAATAGAATTTTTGGGGGGTTTTTTTGATCCACAAAGAAAAAAAAATATTTTTCTGGGATCAGTAGGATCTTCTCTGTGTTTTTATTTCCTCTTTTGCTGCTGGGGAAAAAAAAAATCAACCATTGTCTAGGCCCAAGCTTCATTATGCCTTTTAATTTAGCATCTCAGGGTGTCCTCCGGACCCTAGCAGATTATCCTTGGCGGGTGCCATGTGTGATCTGCCCATGGTCACAGAAAAGGAAATCTGTGCTGCTGACAGAACCTGTGCTACATCTGGGGTGTGGTTTCCAGGTCTCCCCTATCCCATCCCTGTGTATCACTAGTGGTCTCATCCCTCCTGCATTGCTGTCTTGAGCCCAAGGGCTGCTTTAGGCACTGCATCCGGAGCAGAGTCTCTGTGTTTCCCTACCGCTATACTGCCTGTAATTGATTTTCTTGCTATTGCCGTCATGAACAACCCTATTAACAACAGACATCAAGGCAAACAGCAATTCCCCTTCTGGCTGAGTTTAACATAGGCTGAAGTTCTGCAATTGAATCTGGGCTGAACATAGCCTTGTCACACCACAACTCTGAAGAGCTTTTTCTTTCTTTGAAAAACAACAGGGAGCTCTGCATGCTGCATGACCCCCAGTCCCCAATTAAGCTATCCCACAGCTGTTATGGACTTCCAAAAGTGGATCTGTCAGAAGTGTGGTCTTTGTGTTGGGATCCAGCACCAGGGAAAAGAAAATCTGACAGTGACTTTTTATTTTACACTCTCTCCCATCCTACACACACATATATATGTATGTGCGTACACGCAGAGTATCTTGGTAATAATGTCTTGTTGCTCATTGCAAAGCCTCGGTTATATTAGTCAGAGCCGTATGTTTTTTGCATACGCTGAAATAGCATATACTTAAGCTGCTTTTCTAGTTTTCCTTCCCCACAGGAACAGCAGGTGCTGCCTCCTTTTTTCCCTGTGTTTTGTTTTCCTTCCTCTCAGTGTCATCTGCTACAGCTTCTCTAAAAGAAGCAGTTCAAATAAAAGAGGTGCTCCTTGCACTACTGCTGCGACACACTGCTTAGCCTTTGGTTGCAAGAGCGTTTCTAAAAGGGACTGAGGGCTCACCTCATGAAGTGATCCATAAAGAGTGTTCATTACTGACACTCATCATGTGCCCAAGCTGCCTGACCATGGCATGGGACTTCTGCGGCTTAGCCGTGGGTAGCTTGGAAGGTAGGCCAGGCAGTTCATCACTTCCCACCACCGGAACTCTCTCCATGCTGCTTTTCCTTCTACCCTAGATATTGGCTGAGATTGCTACTATAAAAAGGCAAGGTGCATACAAACTGCAAATGAAAAGTTAATGGTGCCATCCTTCGGCACTCCATAGAGAGTAAAGGGCCATTAGCCTCATTAAAGCAAGGAAAAACATTCTTTTATGCTCCCATTTTCCTCTTTATTGCAGTGTATCTTCATGAGCACACATACATATCTGTGCCTTGGAAGCCTTGCTTTGAATTATAGTTTCTCATTACATGGAAGAGGCTTCAGCTTAAGCTTTCTTTGCAAAGCATTTTTCTGTCTGTCCTCCACAAAAAAACCCTTGCTAATTCATCCTGCTTCTATACAACCATAAAAGACAGTGCAAGGAACCTGGGTCTGAACTGCTCACCTCTGGGTCTGACCCTCACCATCACTCCTGGGGGTTGCATTCTCTACTCCTCTACCAGGGAGTACAATTCTCTGCTCAGAGTCAATAACTTCTTCCTTTCCATTTCATGGGCTATACTTACCCATGGCACAGTAAATCAACATAATTTGACTGCTCCCTCACCGCCTGGTTTTCTGTGGAGATGAGCGCTTCCATTTTTGTGGCTTCTTTCTTTCTGAAAATAAGGGGCTGGATTTTCTCCTCAGTCATCTACGTTTAGTAAAATCAATGATATTTCACTAAGTCATGTGGACATGGTTTTCACTGAGGCCATGGACTGGTTCCCAATCTATGTCAGTGTAGTGGAGATTAAAAGCAGGCCTGGATGGCCGGTGACTGTTGACACCAGTGCTCCTTCATTGTGTCATCGTAGGGTCAGGACAGCCATTATCTTTCTGCTTTGATGTCAAGCACTGAGGATACATGAGTTGCCCCAGTTTGGGTCTGGGTTTGGATCTGAGTCTGAATTTTCTGTCAGAAAGTCAGGATTCAGACCTAGATGAGGTTCTGTTGTGACAGATGAATTGCAAGGAGGAAATCCAGAAATGCAGAGGAAATGGATACAAATCAAATAGAAGAGAAGGTGGCATTCAGCTGAAGTAATTTCACGTTTAAACATACAGACTTTGGGATGAAGTAAGATTGCTAAACACCTGGCTGGTAAGTATTTCATTGACTGAAGACTCACAAATGATTACATCCTACCAAATTTGTTTCACTTCTACAAAGCAGCAGCAAACAGATACTCGAGGAGTCTGCTCTGTTTGCTTACGAGCCTTATAATGGCTTCTTCAAACTCTCTGCCCTGTTCTTGATTCAGCAAGTGTTTAAGCACATATTGGATTGAATTTTCATAAGAAAAACCCAATTTTGCTCACATCTTACTCCCCATCTTCCCCCCAACCTACCCACTTATCCTCCTACCCCTGCCAACACTCTGAGAAATACCTCATTTACTTGCAAGCCAGGAATTAATGCTTTTGTGCCACTAATCTGATTTTCCCCATCCTCTTCCTGAGGTATCAGTCCATCTGTAGAAGTCAGTGGATACTGGCTCTGCATTTCCCAATGAGCTTTCTGCCTGGGAAAAAAGGCTTGCTAACAGAGTTTGACTGTCAGGAAACGACTGCACAGATGCTTTGGGTAAGGAGTCATGACATGAAAGACGAAGGGATCACTGCTAGGGCATCTGTTACCCATCTCAAGAAAGGAGGAAGGAAACATTCCTGAACCATTTATACAGGAGCTCAGGAGCTCAGGATACAGTGCTCCTGGGGCCTTTAATTACCTAGACATCTGCTGGGTATGATGTTCCTCAGTCCTAAACCAAAATCATTCTTTTATTCCAGATAGGACCGTTTTATGATATAATAAACCAAAACAAGACTGAAATTATGCAACATTAAATGATACAGAGGGAGGAATAAACGCAAAAATTTTCGGAAAATAGGAGGGTCTGCAATATGGACCACAGCTCTCTTGAATTTGGCCTATATAAACTAACAGACAGTTCCGGGAGCACACAACCCTGCAAAGGGTTTGGAGAGTGAAAGTGCACATGGATGAGAGTCAACAGGCCAAGCAATATAAGCATGTAATTCATTCTTCATGTTTATGCTTCACTCATTTTACATCATAAATTTGCAAAAGATTGCAATCTTTTAAAAATGAATTTGCTATGTGAAATGACTTGTTAAATAATTTGAGCAACTAAACCAAACCAATATTCAAAAATATGTCATTGAAAAAAAAACAATATTCAAAGCAATACTCAAAGCAATACATAACTCAGATTGTGCATTGGTGTTCCCTGACCCAGTGAGTGTAATAACACAGAAGTGGTATTTGAACCCTTTTTAGCAAAGATGTGACTTCTTTTTTAATGCTCCTTAAAGAATTGCTTAAAATGCACTTTTTGGATTTATTTTTTTTTTACCTGCTACTAAGGTTAACCTTACCATTATTACAGTCAAGTGCACCAAATGAACTCTAAACTTAGATCTACCCCTAAATATAGGCATAGCCTCAATGCCACTTGGGAAAGGAGGAAGCTATGAGCTTTGTCTGGCACTCAGCATCTTTCTAGGGAATTGCCAAGCCTGGTGTTGTGCGTACCAATACAATAAGCAGGCAAGCTTGCTTAACTGCTCACTCAAACCCTGCTTTGTCTCACCTCTACTGTAGTACAATGACAAAGAGTAGCCAAATCCAGGCAGGAGTTACTCCATGAGGACTTTAGGTATGGAAAGCTAGATATCCTACTCAAGGAATACAGAGAAACTTCAGGGTGAATCAGAGGAGAACTGGAAATTACACTAAGAGGTACGAGCCTAAAACTGGGGTATAATGGCAAAGTAACTATGTGCTACAATTGTTCAGAGAAGCAACTGGAGTTATCAGGCTCGCTGTAGAAGAAAAAAAAATAAGAGTTAAGGAAAATAAGATCAAGCTTTACAGATACTGGGAAAATGAAATTACTATGAGAAACAAGTGAAGAAAATTTTAGGAGAATAAAATCTGACTGGAACAGTGAGCTGCCTCTTTAAAGGCTCAGGCAGTACACCCACAGAGACTTCATCAAACTTATGCCTCAGTATGCTCTTTCAAAGATGTTGGATCCTCTTTTGAACCCATCCCAAAGGTTATATGGGTTTTATTTGTACTTCTGGTCCATTAGACTCATATGGTGAAACCTCCACTCTGTGAAGGACTTGGCTAATACTTAACCTTACCAATGCAAGCAGAGCTGAACAAGTCAAGGATGGAGAATTAGGAATGTAACAATGCTTAACTTCACTACAAAGAGTATAGCTCAATTATTTCTGTTAATTAGATCCCCCCTCCATGCATAATCAACCCTTACTTGCTGGAAAGGTGCTGAAGGGTACAAGCTGACAGACACCATCAGGTGAATGTGCCTGGTTAGCTGCCTTGCAAGCCATGAGGTAAATCACTGTAAACGTTATGAACTCTCACAGAAATGAAAGACGCAAATACATTGCCAAGTGCTGAGCCTCAGACATATCTCATCTGCAACCTCAGAGGAGTGTTCAAACAGGTAGTAAAAGTGCACCTTAACAAAGTGCTCTTCTAACAGAGCAAGGAAGGCCGTGTTAGCACCTCTGGGCATATCTGGTGTACCCTCCTTGGAGAAGGACGCTGCAATGGGTGGTCTCGGGCATGACTTTCCTTGTGCCTGACTTGCACAAAGCCTTTTTATTTATTTGTAATGTTCTTTACGTATTTATTCAAAAGCCTAATGACATTTAAATGAAAAATCTCATGCTGATTAAAAGCAGGTAGGGGAATAGCTGGGAAAATGAAATGCACCATACATAATCAGATCCAGATGACACGCAGCCCAGGGTTTTGAGGGAATGAAGCTAATGAATATAGTGAACCTCTGGTAATTAGATTTGAACAGCCATGGCAAGGGAGAAGACGGGGAAAAAAGGCAAACATGGTATAGATTTTAAAAAAGGGGAATAAACAAAAGGAAAAAAGAGAGTTATACTTACAAAGGCTTATAAAAAGCCCCACATCACTAACTTTAACCCCCACAGGGGAGGACTGTAAAGTGTTTCTCCAGCTTTCCCTTTCAAACTTTCCATTATCTTTTCAATCCCTGCTTCCACAGTTGGCTCTTTTTTGTTTCCTCTCCTTTTCTTCTGCATCCTACCCTCTGCTTTTGCCCATATCGCCCATTTTATTCCCTATGAGATCTGTAGAGTTTTTCAGGATGAAGAGTCCTTCCCAGACTATTCTTGTTTCCCTTTCAAGGTACAATATCTCTGTCCAGCTCTATGCAGTTACCTAAGCTGTAGAGCTCCACATTGTCCCTTTCCTTCTCAAAAGCACTAAGTTAAACCTATAATCTGGGTGAAGTACTCAAAGATGTGCATTTCTTTAATATGTGAGCAGTCCCACTAAAACAAGTGGAGTAACTGGGATGTTAGGAACCACAGGGTGTTTTGCCTGCCCAGAAGAGAGGTTCCAGCATTAATTCTTTTTCATTCCGAAACTGACTTTATCCCAGCCGTTGCTGTTGTGTTCAGGCTCGTCTCCTCACCTGCACACAAACCCAGGCTCCTCTTGCACTGGTCCAAGCAGACACCTCTCTCTAGTCAGTCTGACCTGCCACCTCCATGCATCCCTGTGCTTGCCTTTCCCTCCGTGCCCGTGCATGGCACCCGATGTTGGCAGCACTGGCCATCCCAGGGGTGATGGGCTGAGTGCATTTGTAGTTCTCAACTGGTCTCCATCCCGAGCTGATCATGCAAAGGGTTTTTGTGCAGCCCCAGTTGCCTCCGGACACTGACAACAACCCCCTTCAAGTTGCAGCACACCCCGAAGTTAGGAGCCATGACAGGGCAGTGTGACCAAGTGAACCCCACTCCACTGTGTCCTGGGCACCCATGCGAGGGGTTACAATGAGTTACAGTTTACTGAGAGATTTTTTGGTTTTGGGAGCTTGATACACTGCACATCAAGCCTCATTGAGTGGGTCTTTGGAGGAATTCCTGACATTGCATTAGAATTAAAGCAGCAGCCCAGGACAAAATCCTGCCACTTGCTTCACCCAGGCAATGCCCATGAAATTGCAGCATCCTGTATGTGAAGGAACTGAAGGAATAGTGTGACACTTTTTCCTTTTGTGTGTGTGTGTGCATGGATAAGGAATTCTTTTCAATTAGTCCAAGACTCAGCATCACTATTTGAATTGTATGTTTTTACATTGAGTACAAAGTCTTCAATGTTTTTCCAATGGAGAGTTATAAAGAGTAGTAAGAGCTGTCTCTTAGGCAACAATTCCACTGGAGAAGCAGAAACTGAGTTTAAATGACAATAAATGCAGTACTTTTTTCTTTTTTCTCCTGATGTCTACACTAAAGAGTAGAAGCCTCTCTTGGGATCTGTTATTTGGATTATAATGTGCTACTTTCTGTCAGAATACTGACTTTGTGGACCAGAAAGATCCACACTAGCTAGCACTGAAAAAATAAATTCCTTTCAGGAAACTTAACACAAGCCTTTTTCTTCCCTAAGCCAGAAAACCCCTTTAAAATTATTTTAGTAACTCTAGCAACCTAAAGCAGACTTTGCACAGATTTTGAAGAGAGCAATATCTCTTTGCAGCACAGTTTGTTACTGATGGGTCAAAATGATTTGCTGGATCAGAAATATTTCCCTCCCTGGGAGATGATGATTGCAGCAGTAGGCTTCCCATTTGCATATCGCACAGCACAACTCAGTTAGTTGGGTTGGAGGCAATCAGATGTTAAAAGGCAATTTGGAGAAAATTGCATATAACTTCAGATGTCATTCAAAAAGGATGGGGTAGTGGCATCTGTTTCTCATAACCTTTGAAACATTACACATGTTTCAGAATGGTACTGTTTCTTTAGAAGTAAACCATATAATTTCTGGATTCCTTAAAATTAAACACTGTACCTTTAATTTAGGATATTATTATTCTAAAAAAGACAATGCTAACCTTTTTTGACCTTCTCTGCATTGTAAGTTATTGTTGGCAAGATCACGTTTGGTTTCTCTGTCTGATCCAGGAGTGTATTTCATGAATTACCTTATAATTTTAAGTGGTGACTAGACCTTTATGTTCTAGATAAGGTCAAAAAAACAATTTATCCAAGGCATTTGTCAAAGAAAGGAAAAATTGCCCACTTTTCCCATCAAACATAATTACCATTCACCACGTCTAAATGAAGCAGTTGTTACATCTTTACTGGAGAACCAAAAGCCACTATGAATTGGTTTATTTGTCCATTAACTGAATTCTAGTGCAGGAAAAACAGAGGAAATGGGCTTTAAAATTAACGCTCTTGGTGCTCCGACAGAAAATTCATAGATCTGAAACTTATGTCATGGCATACTCTTCTCTCTCTTTTTCTTTTTTTTTTCTTTTTTCCAATGAATGATGGAAATCCATGAGGCATACCTATCCTTCTCACTGGAACACAGGGTCTGGCAGTGGGCTGGAATGATGACACAAGGGCAAGAGAACAGGCAAACCCAGAGCCAGGCTCTGCGAGTTTATTCAATTAGGTATTAAATGTTTGGAACAAGGTTTCATTTGCCAACAGCTGTATACAATCATTTGTGGTTTTGAGGCCAGGGTAATTGGCATGTTATGAGCTTTTGCCTCAGCTTTTGGCATCTGCCTGAAAACCACATGGGAAGAGGGATGGTTCTGCATGGGGCTCACCCAGGAACCGTTCTCAGGGAATGGAACTTCAGGAGCCATCATGAACAAACCTCACCCAGGTCTCACGGACATGGGCAGATGCTGCCCACCAGCATTCCTAGCAAGCCCTGATGAGCAGCAGAAGGAGTCCTTGCTAGGCTGCATCCTATCATAGCCAAGATTGCTTCACGTGCATAGATTTTTGCTTTTCACTAGAGACAACTGTTTTCAGGAAATTGACTGAAGCTGCTTGTTAATTGGAAGCAGTGAGGGAATTTTATTTTCCATTGTGTGCTTCAGTCCTCAGTGATCCAGCACTCAGCACTAAGTTGTTACAGTTCAGAAGCTGCCACCAGCCTTTATCCAGTGGTGACATGACATTCTGGCCTTCCTTTGAGCGATGCAGGATGCTCTCTCTTCTATGCCATGTTTCCTTTCAGGGCATACTAGAATTGCACACACCCTGTTCCTTGTATCCTCTCCCCCCATTCTGCTCTTTGTTTTTTTCCTTTCACCAATTCATGACCCCTTTTCTATGGGATGCTCTTTGGGGAAACAATAGCCATTTGCTACACATTTGTGCAATGCCCAGCACAGCAACCCTTACCTAGGTCAAGACTCTTTGGCACGATTGCAACACAAATGTTAAATGCTAATAGTGCTGTGGTGGATCCAGGCTTCATCATATTATCAGTATCACTAGATAGGATCAGGCTACCCCTTTTATTATCACCTATTACTGCTTCCTATTAAAGGCAAGTTAGCCTTGAACAGTTCCTCTCACTCACACTGTCATAACCAACATCATGTCCTGGTTTCTTAATTGTTTACACCTTAAAGGGTAATCTGTAGAGAAGCTCCTGATACCTAATCATTAGAGAAGAGAGCTGAAACATGCAATGCTACTCTGTATTAGTGTTCTTTAGTTATAATAATGATTGCTTTTTCCTAGTAGTTCTCAGATCTCTTTACAAAGAGGAACATTGTTGTTGCCATTTTAGGGGTGGAAAAGCTTAGAGTGCAATGAAGAAACATGCCTAGCCCACAGATAGACAGCAGATCAGTGGTAGTCACTGGAACTATATACAAACCCACCAAAAGCTGTGTCATATCCACACTCCTAAGTGAGAACTCAATGCCGTTACTTAGTAATAGCAAAAAGTATAATTTATCCCATATATGTCCAAGAATCAATGCCAGTTGTTCTGGCAGGCACTCACATGCTGTTTAGTTGGGGTAAGCCTGTTCTTAACACATGCTCAGCTGCTTGTTAATGGGATGGAGAGATGCAAATGAAAGTCCACAGGCTACCCAATAAGCAAACTTTGTCCCTTGATCACAGCACAGTGTGTCCTGCTCCTGACAGTTGAAGTTTTATAGTGGGTCACATGGACAACAGATGTTCACCTGCTTAACTACAGTAGCAGTAAAACTCTTAAAACAACTGCTGAACAAAAAGGGGCCATCTACTCTAGCTGCTTTGCAATCAGGCAGGAGCCCTTCAGATGTATTTGTCTATAGGTCTCATCTAATTTCCTCTCAGAAAACTCAAGCAGTGGAGCCTCTGCTCTTTTCTTGGGCAAATAGTTCCTTTCTGCGGTAAGACCCTGCTCCTCTGATGTGGCTTTCCTCCCCCACCCAACGTGGCTAATTTAACTTTTCCCTTCCTACCCATGCTCATTGCTGTGGATGCAATAGGCACGCTGAAATGTCATCGCTCCCCCTCACAATTGCACTGTTGTACTTGCTCATCTGGGGTCCATCTGTGGGGTTTTGGTAATGAACTCCTGTTATGCTGGAAAGAAGGAGGATGGAGGGCTGAGAAGCACAGGAATCCTGACTATTGCACCAAGATGGGTGATCACATTGTTTATTGGATTCAGTACTGGGGCAGCTGTGGGAAGCTCCATACTCTGATACTGAAGAGGTCATCTCACAGGATGACCTCACAGTCTAGTCTAGTGGAAACCCTATGCATCTTTTGTCCACCTTTGGTGCTGTTCACTTTAGTGACTCTGCGTAAAACCTAAGTGACTTCAGAGTTTAGCATTCAGAATGCCTGTGCCACATTGAGAAGAAACAGGACTGAAGCAAACATCCTTGTTGATCCACATGGGTCTTCTGTACTTAGTGGTCTCTGAGAAGCTCAGATAAGGAGGCTAAACAAATAGGACCAATGATTTTCTCCAGAGATTTTATACTGCCTAGGCATCTGCTGCTGTTTACTATACCATGGAGCTCATACTTGCAAAAGCATCAGTTTTAGTGAATCTGTATGAACAGAGGCTGACTTTGATGATCAAAGCTAGCATTAGGGAGCACATGGAGTTATGTGGGACGTGAGCTGGGATTTAGTGGACAAACTGTCTGCTGAAGCATCTCTCTGAAGCTCAGGGAGAGGCTGATTACTATTAGTCTCATAGAGATGTGCAGTGATGCTTGCAAAGCTTCCCACAGCAGGGACACTGACCATGGGTGAGGCAGAAAAAGCTACATGAGGTAGAGATATTGCTATCCATAGTGAGATGAAACCCTTGCCTAGGAAAAAAAAATTAAGAAGGAGTTTTTCCTTTGTGTATTTCATACTTAGCCTGAGTTTTCTGCTGCTCAACAGAGAATGCCGAACACATTTCATATCCTCCAAAGGAGGAAATTTCATTGAAAAATAAAAAGAGCTAGACATGTTGTCTCTGAAAATCAATAGGATTTATGCATCCCAATCTCTTTTTCATTTTGAGACTCTCATCCCACACACAGCACTTAGCTATGCTTTTATGACCAGTTCCTTCCTTGTTACCCCTCCTTTTGATATTCATCAACAATGGGGATCAAAACTAGCCTGCAACCCAGTGAAGGCAGGCTTTATGTTTGCCTTCTACATCTTTGTTTAGCCCTCTGACAGAGCTCTGGCAAAAAACCAGGTTACAGCCTTTGCTCAGGGCTGAATGAATAAAGGTCACTATGCACCAGGATGGAGGTTCATTGTCATACAGTGAGACAGAGATGGCCAGCTAAGCTGGAGGTGGTTTGAAGAAAAGGTACAGCACTCAGCTGTGCTCACCTTCAAAGATGCTAATCCCACAGGCTTGGTTTTGCCTGGAGAAAGCAGTATTGTAACTCATGTCAAATAGTTGGAGCAGGATCTTATCCATGATGCTTCTGTGGAAATGCCTTTTCTTACATGCTGGGGAGAAGGAAGAAGAACACAAGGGCTCACTTCAGCCATTGGGGTTGAGACTTTCAGTAAGCCATCTGATGATTTCCTTGAGGATGAGCTGGTTAAGCAGGAAAAGCAGAGGAAAAAAATGATGAGGAAGTGCTGCTAGCTTGGCAAAACAATTAAAGAACTGATAATTAAACAGACTTTTTGTGAATTCCTTTGCTTTGGTTTTACTCATGTGCCATTACTATTCCCCTATCATTAAGCAATCTCTGGAAAAGCAGGATTAAAATCAAAACCAAACCCCACCAGATAAGTATGGAGACATTGCTAGAAATAGGATCCTATCAGTCATGACATTTGCAATCTCATCTACTTCCTTATAAAACCAACACGATCTGCTCTTGCTCTGCCCTGCATTGAAGACCTTGTGGAGTTGAGGATGTTCTTCATGCCTAACAGGACATGCTGCATTTTGACTGCATAGCCTCTTTCTTCATCCCTCCTAATCTTCCTTACTTTTCTTGCACTTGTTTGCATTCCTTTAACTGCTTGTAGACCAGAATTCTGGCAGCTAGCATATGAAATCTCATATAGATTGAGTATGAGTTTCAAGAGCAAAAATACAGAGGTCTCCTTGCAGACCTCAGGTCCACTGAGATAGCAGGCTGAATTATGTAGTCTTCTAATTTTGGGGCTGTAATAGTAAGCTGATAAGTCTTTATACTGATTTATACGATGGGGTCAGAACTGTTGTTAAAACCTAGCACACAGGAATTCTCAGATTATTCACAGATGAAAAGATTGGGTACCAGGATTTGAACTAAAAGAGGTCCTTTTTCACAACATTTAGTTTAAACTCACTGCCAGAGAAACTGCAAAGACATATGTTTAAGTAGTCTCAAAAAAAAGATCAGCTGAACTTGTGAAAGACTGGCTCATGGGCAGGGGTTAAAGAGAACAGTAGAGATGGTCAGAAGGAAGAGTCAATACACAGAGAGCTCTGGACAGGCTGGAAGTTTGGGCCAACTATGGAAGCAAAAAAGAACTGGGCTTTCCTTTGATGAAAATATTCATGACTGGATTTGACAGAGCACTGGATAGCTCAACCTAGGCCCCACTTTACATAGATCAGGTGGTCCCCAAGCAGGAACCCAACCCAGACTTTCTGAGATTCTAGAGATTCAAGTCTGAAACCAGAAAGTGAGGCTGAGGGGAGGATCCTTCTTCCTTTGTCTTGCTGCTTTTCTTTTCCCAGGTACCTGCTATTGCCCATTGGCAAAAATGGCATGGTGAGCTGGGTGAATCCAACTTGAAATTGCATCAGTTACTGTATTCTTAAGATTCCTTTCCTGTAAAACTCTGTCTTCCTTTCCAAGGAGGATGCTGTAACCCAAACTTCAACTCAGAGGTATTGCAGCCTTTTGACACAGCCACTGGGATAAGCTATATTCTTCAGATGAGTTGTTAACTCCTGCACAGGGGAAAAAAAAAAAAAAAGAATCAATGGAAAGCAGCTGGGAATAAGAAGGAAACAAGGGATGCATGTCCTGAACATCACTGCTTCCATCAATAAAGCTGTCTCTTGTACATGTGCATGCCTGCATGCCACGCACTGCTGAGCTGGAGCTGAGTGCTTAGAAGATAGCGTTACTTGCAAACCTGCTGCCCCAAAGGACCATCTCCAATCAATCTAAAATGATTGTGGGTTCACTCAAGTGCCTCATGACTTACATTCACCTGAGGTGGTGGCTCTCTAATGGCAGCACCAGCACGTGAGCAGGGAAAGAAGGCAGCCAAGTGGAAGGACAAATGGTGCGAGTGGATCAGCACTGCACACACTGCATGGAAGAAGCTTTTCACAGAGTGACCTTCAGGCCACAGAAAGATGGGCCCTCAGCATGCAGGAATACCCTTGTTCCGTTGGTCCCAAGGGATCTGCACTGAGTTATGTGAGCTAGAGGTACAACCTTCTCTTACACTGCCTTTGTTAATAATATAGCTGCTGCAGTAGGTAGCATCCCAAGCTCTCAGTCCTCTTCCCGTCAAGGCCTTTGTCCTCACCGGGGCAGTGATCTGGAACAGTGATGTGCTGGGTTTGTTTCTGGGCCAAACAAAAGCCTGCTCTGTGGCGTGATTCATGGAATGCCGCTGTGGCTCACAGGCTTTCATCTCAGGATCTACCTGTTCTGTCAGCTCTGCCTGCAAAGCCTGCATAACTCTTTGTGTTTGTTCTCAAAACAAGCATGCAAATACAGTCTTGTATTTTCTTTTCCATAAGAGAACCAGAGCAGAAGAAACCTGTGTGAACAAGCCAGTGGGAGCACCCTTAGCTGAAGGAAGCCTACAACAACAGGGGCACCACTTTCAGACTTCCTCACAGCTCTCAAACACACAGCACAGAGCAAAACAGCAGCGTGGAAACAATATGGAAAGAGCAGCTGGTACGGTTTGCTTTATTAAAAAATTAATTAAAAAATGCTGCCCTTGGGTCCTGTAGAGACTGGTGACAGTGAAGCTGAGGACCCAGCTTTCCCCTGCTCTATCATGGCCTTACTTCACTAAACCTAACACAATTCCTTTACAAAGTGCAGAGATCAGTGTTGCACACAGGTGACTCCTATATGAAGCTAGGAGAGGAAGGATGTCTGGGCTTCTGACAATTTTCCTTGCCTCTCTTGAGTTGCACAGAGCTACTGGGGTGAAGGGATAGTCCCAAACATATGGGGAAAAACTTCCTGCCACAGGAGTGGGGGTAGTCGAACAGGGTCCCCATAGAGGCTTTGTGAGGCCCTGCTCTGAGCAAGGCAGCCTGAACTCAGCAAGGACATAGGTCCTAGTCCTGGATTCACAGTCACTAGTAGATATACTCTGCGGTCTGCCTCATACAGCCTATGCCTTGTGTTCTCTGCCTGTGTCCTCCATTTGTCCTCTAACCTCTTTGAACTGTCTTTTAAAATGTCTAAACAGTGCTCAGGGTGGGATTCTCACAGGATTAACATCCAAACTATAATTATACCCAGACACAATATTAAGGTTGAAAAGTCAAGTACTCAAAAGCTAGGAAACAATTGAATTTATATTGCCTCTGTATGTTAGTACAGGAAGAGCAAAACCTTTCCTCAGCAGCTGTTGTGGTTTCTGTGCAGCCTGTTTGCTGTGAGTGGGAGAACCCCGGGATCCATTTTTTGACTGTCCTCCGTAACTCCCTGCTGCACCCACAGGGAGTCAAACACAGGATGACACTGCATCCTCCCACCGCAGAGTGGTCGTGCAGAGCTGGCCGAATGTGTTGGAGGTATCAGCCTTTGTCCCTTCCATGTGCCTTGCAGCTGTGGGAGCACAATGCTGGATGGCCAACAGGGTGGAGGAGCTGGTGAATGGAAAATACCTCAGCAGGAGCTAATGATTATTTCTAGCCCAGCCTGGAGGTGTGGTACAAGGGTGAGAATAAGAGTGAAGACTAGGAAAGAAGAAGGGTTTATGTTGGCTTTGTTCCAAACAAAACACTCTTCCAACTTATGCAAACAGTAATGCTTGCATGACACTCTCTCTGACACTCTTTCAGCCTTTGCAACTTCTTTGCCATTGTTTTTTTTTCCCAGGTTACTTAACATGTTAAGCAAGGATGGAGGCAGGAGATCTAGCAAAGAGAAGAGAGGTCATGGTTCTGAGCGGGGGAGTCCTGCCCTGGGTAATAGGGTTCTTCCTGCTCAGCACCTCAGAGTTGTTAAACACATCACGCCATCTGTAAGTTTCTCAGGTAGTCACTGCTTTGCTTCCTCATTTTCTGCGTACTTTGAAGTCCTTGCTCCAAACCAGAAGAGCACTTGGACTTTGAAGTATATGCCGTCAGATTTTGTCTAACAGAGAAATTAGTCTCTAGCCTTCTCAGACACAGTTAACCTGTTTCACCAAAAATTCAGTCTGGGGCAACCCCCAGGAATGTAAACTTTCAGCCCAAAAAGTGAAGTGTTGGAAACACTGATAAATACCTCAAATCAGGCCCCTGGAATGAAAAGCATTTGGCAACCTTGTAAGAGGCAAAACCAATCCACAGCACTCAAGAATAGAGCTTGTCTCTATAAATAATAAAAAGGAGCAGCTGTTATCTAAAAAAGTCAGAGCATGATGCAAAAATGTCCTCTGGGGTATTTGCATACACTTGGAGGAATTGGCATACAGCTGGAATGGGTGTACAAATTCCTGTCTGAGTCTAATTAGACCTTACCTGTGCTTTGACTTGAGAGTGGCTGGGCTTCCATGGGCAGTGTGGAAGGCTGTACTGCTCCAGCACTCCTCTTTCCAGGTAAAGCGGTGCAGAAATGCGCTGTCTGAGGCCCATTATTCCATTTGCAGAAGTGATTCAAGCATCTGTGTCCCCACGGCATAGATTCAAAATCTAATTGACTAGGGTTCTACATCACTGCAGGGGGTCTGATTCTTCTACTTCACCTCTCAGCTGAAGCTATAAAAGTGACATAAGTAAAAATGTAAAATCTGAGTTTACTCCAAAACTTGGGGGAAAATAGGCTCTGGGTAGTAGTATGTGTTAAAGGTGATATGCTTAGTATCCAGCAACTGTGAAAGACAGGCTGTCAGATTGAGTGCTTCACAGTTGGTTCCACAGCTGAGCATGTTTGGCCTGAATATCCCTTTCTGTGGCTGATGGCAACACTGAAAAAGGAGTAACTCCTTCCTTTAAACATTTGGGAGGGAACAGAGGTGAAGGGAAAAGACACAGATCACATCAGCTCTAACCAGCAAAGTCCATTTATCTTTCTCAGCCTCCCTGCCACCAGGGCTAGAAAGCCTTGTGTTGAGATGGGGCTCCTCTCACACTGGTCAACCAGCCTGGCAGAGAGACAGGCTTACAGAAAAAATGGTGCTGGACACCCACAGTAAGGGACCTCCCTGTTGCTTGCAGACTTCACATTTTATGGTGCTGCTTTCCAGCTACTTGGGACTTGCTTGGAGTTGATCTTGACTACATGAAAAAAATCTTGCTATTCCCTTTTACGCACTCTCTTGTTGCTTTTCTTTTCTTCCTTCGCTTCTTGCCTTTGTTCTTTTCCTTCCACATCATAGTCACCACATCCTTGAGGAGGGAGGAGAGAAATTAAAAGAAAACATTTAATACCTCAAGTGTTTTTAAACCATCAGCAATTGGTAGAAGCCTGAAGAGGTCATCCCTGAAAATAATCCAGCTGGTGAACTCCATATGCATGTCACCTTTTCAAGAGCAGTGCCATTTCCTCATGAGGTGTGTGTACTTATTTACTGTGTCATTAAAGCTGTTTTCTTTCAGGCAGCCTTTAAATATCTTCCCTGGGGATTCGCTAGGCTGGGCAGCAAGCCAAGTGGAACCCCCTAAAGTTAAGAGCTCAGCTCTGTTGAACATAAACCACTTAACATTTCAAAGACAACAAAAGTGGTATAGATCCAATTTGTTTCTCGTAGGAAAGAAGTAGGTGGCAAGTAACATACTGAGCCCATCACAATGCACAAGCAATGCCATAGTGACTCCCCTGCTTTCAGCAAAAGCAGGGCACTGCTGTACATTTATATCTACAGGTTGTGATGATGGAGCCTTCACTCTACTTGCCATAACTCCAGAGAAGCCACAATCAGTGCTCCAAAATCCCATGCTCTATTGCTCTGATGGGCTCTTACTACTGCTACCTTCCAACACTGCTGTAAACTTTCACCCCACACTGCTCACAGGGCTCAAATTTTGATGTTGTATTTCTTGAATGCAGTTTTCCAGAGCTCAGAGTGCTGTTCATAATTCACTGTTCCCAGGCCATGTGACAGCAAAGTCACATCTGGCACAGGTTCTTCCTCTTCTGAGATACTCAGACTGCTTTCATACAGCGGTGCCACCATGGGGTTTAAAATTTGCTTTCCACAGTCCTTCAGCTGGGTTAAACTCAGTGGCTGCCAAGTTTTAGCAGAGTGCAATAAACAAGATCAGATGCAAAGCCAGTTGAGGGACAGGAGGAGATTCCCTGGATTTTAATAGGTCGTAGAACCACCCTAAAGGAGGAAGGTCAGCAAATTGCGTACCCTGGCTCTTCCTGTTAGGAGGAACAATGCTGATCAGCCTCAACTGAAGCCAAATGCTCCAGGATCTCACAGTCCCAAGTGTAAACTTACCCTTCCTTGAGGTTTGCTCTGCTTGGTCCTGGTTTGGGTTTAATGTCTGGTCCAGCTTTTGGTGCAACCTGCTTTGGTCTGTTCATTGAACTATACAGTCCTGAAGGGCTGCCAACTTTCCAGGAGCATTATTCCTGTAGAGCCTCTCAGATAGCAATGAAGCTTCCCCAGATTTGGGCTGCTAGAGGGTAAATCTGAATCTGATGCCTCAATATAGTAAAATCCCTCTTGCCACCCCCATCTCTGGGGCCTGACTCTCCTTAGCAGGTTGGGACAATAAAGAACAACGCCAAGTTGGCAATCTCATTTTGTCTGTCTGCTCTCCACACATGACAGAACACAGCAATGCAGAGGAGCTGGCTGAGGAAACCTGCAACAGTGAAGAAGGGAAGCTGCTCCCACATTGGCAAACCCAGCTGGTGTGCCAGACCCTAGCAAGAGCCAATGCTCAGAAAAGCAGGGAAGGAGGCACTCAAAGAGACAAGATCAGAAACATAATCGCCTGTGTTTTCAATGGATAAAGCATAGCTGTCCTCACAGACAGAGGGTGAGGTAATAAGGATAATAACAATAATCTGTTTGGTTTCTGTTTCTTCTGGGCTTCAGGGGCTTGCTCATTTTGCAAATGAGTATTTGTATAGCTAGAGCTGCTGCCCCACAGCTCACACTGCTCAGACTAATGTCTTGCTTTACTCTGCCAGCAGCATGGGTTTTCAAGGGTTCATGTCTCAGCTGTCAATACATGCTCTGAAGATGAGTTGGAGCAGCAAGGATCCTTCCTAGGGGCCAGGTCCAGCACTGGCTAGCTCCAATGGAACTCAGCATTCTTTTAGGATCCAGCACTGAAGGGCTACACCTGTCTGGGGAGAACCAAGAGAAGATTTAGGCTTGAGCAAAACTACAGTGGCCATCTCAGGAAAACTGTGCCACCAGCAGGCACAGAAGAGAGGCTACTTCTGTGTCCAATCAGTCTTGTTGGTGCTCCCAGACTGGTAAAAAGAAGAGTCCAAAAGGTCTGAGCTGGCCACAGATTAGACCTATACTGACAGCATTTTGTGAGTACAGAAATTCCAGTGGGCTGCCCTCAAACAGGCAAGAACAGCAATGGCAATCAAGGGACAGCAGCAACCCTGCGCTGCTTCAGGCATGCGCTCTTTGGGTGGGAATACCCACTAAGGTGCATGAACTTGGTAAAAGGGCAGCCTGTGACAGCTGGGTCTTTCTGCAGAGTAAGCCTCCTCTCTCCATTGTTTTTATCTAGCAACAGAAAAACAGAGGTGAGGCAAGAGCTGGAAAAGTCATCCTGATGACGGTGTTAGAAAGTCCTCAGAGATGGCAGGGAAGTGGTCCGAGCAGGGCATCTGCCTGAGCACCACCATCCTGTCCAAGGGTGCTTTGCAAACTGAGACAGGTTGGCAGGACCTCGGGCAAGGGACACCTGACTGCACCAGAGGGTGTTTTTCTTCCATGCTGAGGCCTCCAGTGTGGGTCTGCTAGTCTAATCACACAAGGGAAGCTCTACATCAGTTTAAGGTGGGATGTAAGGCAGAAATGTCTATCAGCCTCGCAGGCAGCTTCTTACAGCTCTCTGAAGGAGAGTTCAGCCTTGGTCCTGAGTCACTCAAGTAAGAACACTGAAATTCCTCCTGCTTTATAGCTTAGCAGAGGGAATGTGATGAAGCCTATTGCCAGAGAGTTTCAGTGACAAACTGTAGTTGGTTTCCATATAACTTGCACATTAAAAATTACTAATAATAGTAAACATGTGAGTGTTAAAACAGCAAAAATATTCTATCTGCACTTAATCCCTCCTTTGTGATGGAAATTGTCAGGGTACTGCAACACCTTTTTGAACCCCTGCCCTGTGATCAAGACAAGACACGTTCCCAGATTTAAAAAAAAATCTTGGATGAGAAGAGCATTGAATACAGGTATACTGAAGAAATGTTAGATTAGGAGAAAATAAAGGTGATAAATACAAATATGAATTAGAAGTTAAGAAAAATTACCGTAAAATACAAAGAAAGTTTGTTCTGTGTTCACAGTAGAACTGAAGGTACTAACATTTTCCCAGCCATACTTAGCAGTAATATTCTGGGAAGACAGGTATGGTCAACAGATTTTCATGATATTAGGGGAAAGGGGAAGAATGATTGTAAAATTATTCTTGCAGCCCAACAACAGGAAAATGTTAACAAACTTCTACTGAAAAAAAGTTATTTTTTAACCATCAAAAAGGCACTATTTGCATCTAAGGGACTATGGTAGCTGTGCTACTTCCTATGGATCTTTATGGGGATGTTTCCAGAGGACTGGGAGAACATCGGTGTTCTATTAGTCTTGCAGACAAACTAGGCAAGCAGGGCAATTACATTTCAGCCCATAACAATGGGTAGCTAGAGCTAGCTGGGGCAGGAAATGCTTAGTAAAGAATTAGAGGGGTAGTGTTACAATTTAGTGACAATCCTGCTGAACGGGACCTGAGGGTTGCATTGGATGCCAACCCACTTAAATGTGAGAAATGAGAGTGAGCTCTCCTTGCTCTGGGCTGTGTTCGGAAGTACATGGGCAGTCAGCTAAGAAGGGTTGTTATACCCTTGTGCCCAGGACTGGCAAGGTTTTGAATACTGCATTCTGTTTGGGGTCTCCCAGTTCAACAGCAATGTGAAGAAACTGGGCCGAGTCCAATGGAGGAGCACAGAGTTGGTCAGGGCTGAGGGAACATCGAGGGCAGCCTGGGCAGCCAGGCTTGCTTAATGTGGTGTGGGGACTGATGTAATAGCAGCCTACAACTATCTAAAGAATGGTTACAAAGGTAGTGCTGCCAGATGACATAGCAAGGGGCAGTGGACACACAATGTGACTTGGGAAGGCTAGGGTTGAACATTAAGAAAAACTTCTTCACTGAAGGAGAGCGGGTCTCTGGAGTAGGTGCCCAGAGAAGCTGCTGAATCACTGCCCTCAGAGGTGTTCAGGGCTTGGTGACAAAGCCAAGCTTGACTGACCTGGTGTTGATGAAGTGTTTCTTCAAGAGGAGTCTCGAACTGCATGATCTCCTCCTAACATTTGCTATGTTTGCTAGACTAATCAGATAACTTTTTTTCATTTGAATTGCTGGTGTGACTCGTAGAGACGCCAGCTTAATTTACAGCCACACACTTCAGCACCTGTGCAGCCTCCCACTTGGTGATATACAACATTTTGGTTAAGAAATGTGAGCTGTGAAGAAAATCAGTGTGACACTGACTGAGTGAAGGGGTCAAATGAGAGATCTTGTAAAGAAAAAGGGAAATGCTTCTGGCAAGTTTCCTTGCAAACAGTGGCAGAGGGCTTATTTAATATTTCTATGAATGAGCTGGAATATGCACCACGGGCAAAGCCTGCAGATAATCAAAAGACAATGATAAACATTAAATCAGGTGTATGAGTGATCTGGGGACATTTGCTTCCCTGAGCATGCCAACCCAGCAAACAGGACGTGGATTTTACGGTGGAATTGGAGGGTGCAGGTGTGGGGAGGGATTGGGTCATTTCCAAAACTTCAGGAAAGCAGAAGGAGGTCCAGCCATGAGGTCAACAGAAAGGCAGATCTGAGCATCATGCTGCATTGGTGTTGCCCTGGGTTGCAGATCAAGGAACTACCAAACAAGAGGAAATCACTGGTACAGCCACTGCGGGAGCACCATGCCCACTCCTGGGGCCTGTGAATCAGGAAGGATGCTGAAAAATTAGGAAGGATTCAGTGAAAAGTCACGGGAATTACTGAACTGTTACATTAATCATCTGCTTTAGTGTTGGCAAGACTAGAGCCCAATAAGTAACATGCAGAGTTAATGGTAAGAAAGACACAAGCATTGGAGTATGAAAATCCTTTAATAACAGAGCTGACAGGAGAGAAAAATCCCAAAACCTCCTCATTTCACTCCTTCCACCACTTCTACAGCTACAAATTCCTCTACTTGAGCAAAATCTGAGTAAGACTCGTTTTCCTAGTCATTTGTATTTGTTGTGATTTTATATAAATAAATTTAGTCTACAGGGCATGGGAATGCTTTCTGAAACCTGGACTTTTAAAAGAGCAAATACTAAAAACTAATCCTTGTATCATTTTCTGTGCCCACTTCTTTTGGGAAAAAAAAATCTAAAGCATTTTATTTCAATATAAAGAAATCCATAATTCCCACTCCCCACCCTCGTGCCCAGAAGGAGTTTAAATATCTGAATACAGTGTGCTTTCCAGTAGGACCATTAATAGACATTTAACTTTAACAAGTGCCGCTATAAACATTTCTCTAAAATTCACCAGGGAACCAGGATTTTATCACTTTAGGAGCACTGCTCGGCTCTGTGATATGCTATGATGCCTGATAATGATCTAATAGGCCTCACTGACAACAAGCTGGCACCCTGCCACATGCACACTGAACCACCCTCCAGCTGGGAGCATGAGAAAACCTGCGAATAATACCTCCTGATTTCCCAGCTAAGAGAACAGCACGGACTAATGCGGCTGCAGCCGCCTCATACAAATAAGGCATGAAGTGAAGTGCCTGAGCCTGGGCATTGCTATTGACAGCTGATTTTGTCATGACAATCACCCAGAAATGTAACTGGGGAAGTTGCTTCATTGTTCCGCCTTCAAAATGAATGAAGGTTCACTGAAAAAGAAAATAATATCATTCATTTGAAAATGGCCTGATTCAATACTGCTTTTTGGTTGTCCTTTTATTAGTAATGTTTCCTATTTGAAAAATACCAAAAAAAATGCCTGAAATAATGTGAAATTTTTTTTTTGAGATAATGATTTCTGTGAAATCCTTCATGAAAAGGGAATATTTTAATTCACTTTATTTCTCTTTTATTTTGAGGCGTTTAATTCAGCTTGTGAAGGTACTCTATGTCATAGTAGATTAATAGAGGAAGAATAATATTAACTGAATTTGTCATCATTCTACCCTTGCTCTGAGCTCTGTAATGCTTTGCAAGACTTGCTTGTCTTCATTTCCAGCGCTTCTCATGGAAATTTCCCTTACTTTGAAAGTGGGTCATATCAGTAGCGACTTTCTTACTTGTCATTTGCAGTTTCAGATTCAAACCAAAATAAGAAAAAAGAATTCTTGTTTGAAAGTTCTCAAGAAAAATACAAGCTAGCCTTACTCTCTTACAAAGGCACACTGCTCATTTTACAGGCTTTGGATACAAAACCACAGATTTGCTATTTTTTTTTCTTGGAAAATGAGTCTACCGTCATGCAAAACAATGAATGCAGGCATGAGGCATGTGTGAGGTGAGACCAAAGAAGTGCTGTCTAGGTTTTCATTCCAGGACCAATCTTTCCCAGGATCTGGCATCAGGTTGCTAGCATTTTCATATGATTTACCCCCAACTCCTCGTACATCTATCATAAAAAGATAATGGTTTATGGAGTTCTCATTTGGGCAAACCTCTTGATTTGGGGTGAATTAACCAGGCATACGTTAAATATATCCTGCTGTAGCATTTCTCATTTATGCTGTTCACACGAAGAGAGACCTAGATAGACAGAGAGAATATTCCTTTCTGTCCACCACTGAAAATGGTGCTGCTCATTTGGGAAAGGCTGAAGCCTCCCCACCCAGGTACCCGCTACAGCACCATGTAGGCATGTGCAATGGTCTGCCCCCTCCACCTTTGCACATCCCCCTGGTGCTTCACAAACTCACTCCACAGGCAGAAATTTCCAATTTGCCAGCTGTGCACTAAAATTCAGATCTCTTCAGAAAGAGTCATTTGTGTTGTCCTCGTCTTCCATAGTGTAACCTATGAATTTAGACAGCCAGATCTACAAACACAAAAGAAGACAGTTTCTGTTGAAGAATGATCATTCTGATTGCTTGCAGCACACAGTTTTCATATGGCTTGCAGGTTTTTCCTAGTGGTGCTAAAAATAGCATCACGTAAGTCTTACTTATAATAAGTTTATTCGTGAATTAAATAAAAGAAAAAAAAGAAAGCAATAAAAAATGGAGACAGCAACCAATTAGTGATATAGAAAGAAGAGATACAAATAGAAGAGTTTATCTGGAAGTTAAAACAGAAGAAGATAATTTACAGTTTTCATTTACTAATAAAATAATATTTCTGATGATGAAACAAGAAACCTCTGGCTATTTTAGTACAAATGCAATTTTCAAGGCTAAAAGCATCCTTTTACATTTTGTCTCATATTATTTGAGGCTAAAATTTAACAAAATCAGTAAAAATACTTGCCTAGCCAGTGGGCAGAGATGTGTTTTGCCAGTTCCTGTGCCAGATGGATTAAGTTCATAGGGGGCAGACTAGTCTTAATCAGTCATTCAACCTCTCCAGGCTTGTCTTTTCTACGTGAAAGAATACAATAAGCCTTCCACTCTTCTCTTACATCACCCCACAGTGACTCTTCAGTCACTTAACCACCTGGATTATATTTTATTTTAATAAATAATAAGGATCAGAATAAGCAGACAAGTAAAGTTTCAATTAAATGTTTACAAGGCCAGTGCTGTGGCTGCTGTGCACTATACTCACTTTCCATAGTCCTTTAATGACAATTTTCATTCACGGAAGATAAACACTAGAATATGTATGACATTGCCCTGACTGCTTAACAAATTCTCTACGTTGATCCCTAGGTCAGCCTGAGATTTTTATCATACAAGCTTAAGAAACTGATAGGAAGGTTCCTACAGCAACATCCACCCACTCACTTGGCACTTAAACTGTAGTAGGTCCTTTCCTGACAAGTGGTAATCTTCCTCTCCCCAAGGCATCTCTGCCAGGCCTCATTGTTTGAGCACACAGGCACTTTTCATGCAAATGTATGAAAAGAAAAAAAAAAAAAGTGGTATGGATTTTATGAAACTTTTTTTTTCTTGGCTTCAGCCAAGCACATGAGATGTGTAGCTCAGAAGGCAACGGTTAGAAAAAAATCTGACTGACAAGAAGAAATTTTCCTTCCCTATGACCCTCGCAGCAATGTTGAAATCCTTCAGCACACAGAGGGGAGTGCGCTTGTGTGCAGCCCGTGCAAAGCCCTGGGCTAAGAGCCTAGTGCTCACCCCATCCCTGGCACAACTCCCATGGCCTTTGGGGGAGTTTTGCCCAGGAATGGAGGAACTCACCCTCGCAGTGGCACAGGCATCCCCATTGCCTCTAGTGCCTGACTATGGAACTGCCTCTCTTGTGCCTTAGCTCATAATGGCAGACAAAAAGTCCTGCTGGGAAAGAACAAACCAAGAGCAGCTCTCTTGAGGGATGGTATGAGGTCTGAGGATCATTATGAAGACATCAAATGACAATGTTTTAGAAATGTCACTGTACCATAGCTGTGGGTAAGCAACAGGAGCCCTGTGATTCCTATAATGATGGCATTGTGGGTTTTTCACTGTTTTCTGTCATCTCAAATGCGGTGTGCAAATTCTGTGTGATCAGGGAGCATTTTCAGCTTACAGTCATGGGGCAGCAGCTGCAGTGGTACAGACAACAAACCAACAGAAGGAAGAGAGAATGACAGTGATCTTTGATGAGATTTTCTGTGGTTAAAATTTTTGTAGTCTAACAAAGTTTGGAACAAAAGAGAAAGAAAAATCAGATGAGTCAGGTCGTCCCAGGGCATCTGATGCTACCACAAGCCATTTGAGCTTTTCTTATATAATTTTATTGTCAAGCACAACATGATGTTAGGCATGTATATATGTAATACTAGGGCTCCCTGTTCCCAGGTTCATTGCTGCATTAACCAGTGACATCAGTTAATATGTTAAGGGGGTAAAAGAAGATATTAAGGATTACTAAGGATTAGAGGTGAACTAAAGCAACATTTCAGCTCAAAACCCATTTCAAGCCTATAGTTCAAATCTCAGTCTATCTCCCTGGTCAACTCTGAGTGCCTCGGGTTCTGACAGCTGCAGTATCTGGCTGCAGACATCATTGCTAAGTTTAGGAGAATCTGTAGCTATATGGGTGGCTTGCTCCTGTTTGAAATGAAATATCCATCCAGGGTTATAGTGGAGCCTCATTCTCTGATATAAAATCTACTTGATAATTTAAGACACCCAGGCACACTAATCTTTTTGAAAAGTGTTGCTCAGCTGTCCCATAAGTAGAGAGGCAGGCTGTAATTTTAAGCAGCAGCTCATCAGATTCCCAGCCATCACCTACTAATTAATCTACTCAGACCTCTTACTTGGAGTCACACTTTCAGAAAAGGGCTGACAGTTTTTCTGCCTTTTTGTTTTACCTCCCTGAGGAGCAATCTAACCTGAGAAAGCATTTTTCAGACCAACCAATATAAGCATCTAAGTGGGGCTATATGAACCAGTAACCTCATCTGGTTTAAGGTTTGGATAGTTTGATTGCCTTAGATCCCTATCACTGTCTGCCTTTTTGTACAGAAGGCAAGAAGATGAACAAACAGCACCATCTCTGTTCACCTCTGGAGCCAAAACCAGGGACAACAAAACTCCTCCCAAGGTGTCCACAGCACAGTTGTTCGTAGGAAAGTAGCTGGGGATGCTGGAGCAATGCAGGACTACAGCACCTTGCACTTGACATGATGGAAGTGTTTCCAGAGAGGCTGTGAGAGAGCTTAGGAGAATTTGGTGCTGTGGGGAGGGGTGGGAGTTGTCAGGAGGGGCAGGAGAAGGAAGCCTCCTTGCCCTGCTGCAGGCCATTGTGGTGTCATGAGCAGCAGGGATGGCTGCAGGAACGTTCTGGGATCAATCAGCAGGGGAAATCCAGCAGCATCCCACTGCTCTGCTGTGCCAGCCATGATGCTGGGGAAACCCTCCAGCCCTGCCAATGCAAGTGTTGTGCTGGAGCAACAAATACCCCCTACAGCAGCTTCAACTGCTGGTCCAGTGTGGCCTCCTACCCGAGCTAATGTTGTCTCTGGGCTCCCAGCCCTCCTCCCACCATGTTCCCTCAATACCACAGCAAGTCCGTTGTCCTACACAGCTTCTGCCAGGCAGACCATCCTTTCCAGGATATCCCCGTCCTGAGTGGTTTGGGATCAGGATGCCCCCTGGATAAGGATGCCCCCACCAGAGCTCCCCTTTGCCTAGGTGCCCTGAAATCCTGCTGCAAATACAGCCTGCTGCCTGAAGAAGAGCTGTTTACCCTCACTGCTCATTTATAGTCAGACATATGCTTGCCTGTGTCACACTGAATGCCGAAGGAGGACCCATCAAGGTCCACGCAAGCACCCCCTGCCTATTTTGCCAGCTGTGGGGGTGCCAGGCACTGAGTTGCTGCGGACAGATGCAGAATAAGGACCTGGGCAGGATGCAGAATAAGGAGCCGCTGAGTGGAGTGGCTGATCACTGGGGAATTTCATGCTCCATTGGTACCACAACCTCACGCACAGATGAAATATTATGCGGCGCAAGAACCCCTTCATCATATAAATCAAGCCAAGGAAGCATGAACAAAGCCCTTTCTATACTCCTGCCCAACAGCCCTGCTGCTTCACAGGGTGAATGCCACAAACTAAACTTCATGCTGAAGCCTTTTGCTAAAAGATAAATCTCAGGGTTTTCCCAGGCTGGCTGTGGTCTCATTTGTGGGGCTGTCAGAGAACTAACCTTTCCCTAGTAATCTGTCCTCCATCTTAATAAGGGTACAACAAAGCAGAAGCACTCTTAGACTTAAAAACAAGAACACATTAAAAGGCAGAGTATAAACTGCCTTTCTGCAGAGGCGGTGAACATCCAGCACTGATAATGATATTGAAAGTGAGGATTAAGCAGCGAAGCGCTGAGGGAGCCGGCATATGGCAGCCCATTGACCTGTCGCATAGGCAGCAGCTATTGTTCCCTCCGCACTGTCCCGGAGCAGCCTGCTCCCTGCCCTCCGCCCCCCACCCTGCCGCTTGCTCCTGCTTTTTTGTGGCACAAGGGCCGAGGCTGGGATCTGCTAAAACTTGACATTTACACATGAATTGTGCAACAGTGCGAGGCAGAGAGCCAGGGTGACCTGTGCCACTAAGCAGTGTCTCGGTAATGAGGCTCAGCAGAAAAAAAGAGTAGCAGCAGCATTGGAGAAGCTGCTCTGAGCATGCTGGTGGAGAGGGCTTTACAGCAGCATATCCTGACTTCTTGCTTTCTTGGGTAGGGCAGGATGGGGTAGGATCTGATTTAACTGCTGAAAGGCTATTTTTTTGGCATGGTTGGAAGAGACTGTAGGGAGTGAATTTCCAGACCTGCAGGCTTTTTCACTGAACAGGAGAATACAGAGATCTTCACCCTCCAAAAAAAAAGCAGAGCAGCTTCTGATATGGGATTGTCCACAGCTCTGGGAACCAATCATGGGTGTTTCTTCAGCTCCTGGCTGAATGGTGAGAGGGTCAATCCAAACCATGGTCATGATCACACAGGAGAAAATGGTGGTTGCAAAGTCTGAACCAGAACTTCACCTGGGACCCACTGAGCTGGAGTGTCTGATGTGGAGCTCATCTCTCATGCATTGCGAGGGGTCACTTGACCTATTCACACCTGCCCTTGCTGGGGCACTGCTGCAGTGCCACATGGTACTCGGGTCTTGGGCTGGGCCTGACCGCAGGGTTCAGCCCAGTTCCTCCTCTGCCCCTCCAAAGTGTGCGGCTCTCTCCCCTTTTCACCACAGCTCATATCCATCACCAATAACACTTTGCAGGGAGTTGCAATTCCCTCCTGACAGTGTTGCTCCAGGTGTGCAGTAGACCTACAGCTGTCTTAGCTGCCCCTCCAAATTACCCAGGCTCCCCACAGCTACCAAATGGCATGACTTGAGGTGACAACATCAGAGCAACAAAATCCAAATCTAGATGAAATGCAAGGGCAGGTGCACACCTTTCCTCAGTGAGCAATCTCTATTTTCATATATATTCAAAATTCAATTGGACACTGACTAGGCAACCTGGTCTCATTGGCCTGGCCTTGAACAGCTTCATCAGATGCAGGCTGACTCCCATACTGGCAAAAGCTTCTTTCCCAGTGGAGATGGAGTGCACAGGGGTGGCACTTGCTTGCATTAAGTAGACATAGCATCACATGCACTACACAAGCCCTGTTGATGGACAGCATGTGCTGGCTTGGCCAAGCACCATACTCACAATGTCACAAAGCTTAAGCTGGAGCTTATACATGTTCCTTCTGCTCTGAGTCTGCCAAAGGTTTGCCTGCAGTGTACAGTGGGAATATGGTTTTTCTTCCTGAGATCAGTCAAAATGCAGATGAAGAACATAAAAAAGATGGGATTTTCTTAGTGAATTGCTAATCAAACTGGCTCAGAAAATTTTGAAGGGAGCAAGAAGCAGCATTTAGCAATCACTGCCTTGTTTTCTATTCTGTCTGCCTTCAGACTATCCTCTCCCTCAGAGTCACTCTATGCCTTTCTAAACCGTAATCCCTCACTTTCACAATCTGACCTGCCTTTCCATTCCTTATCTTTAAAACAAAAACCACACCTGACTAAATCATAAAAATTAAGCTCTCAGCCTCCAGGCCATGTCATGGTATGAAGTGGCAGAGAGAGACTGTTCCCAATGCCCTTCCTGCTGCCCACAATGCCATACAGTTCTGGCAGTGATTGATACTTGGGTAACATGGACAATCAGTGGCACTGATACCACAAGAAGGGAGGGGTTGGACTGCACAGGGGCAGGAGCTGCAGGTAGCAGGAACCACCCAGCAATGAGAAAAGGATGAAAGTGAGAACAAGGAAATCAATAAAAAAAATATACCGTTATAAAACCAGTAGAAAAGAGACTCAAGACTTCACAGAAAGGCAGTCACAAACTATGGCCAGTGTAATATTCTCCCACAAAACCTGGAGTTGAAAACGTGGCAAAGGCTTCTCAGACTCCCCTAGTACTGCGCTTCCCAGTTGGGGTGAGCACAGGGAGCAAGGCCTTTATGTGATTTATCCATTACATACTGAATTAAGCCAAAGGCTGGCATGTCCTGAGCGCACCGAGGACCTCCCAGCAGCTGAATGGGAGCATTGTGCATCAGCTGCTGCTGTCAGAAACCGGGTCCACTGTCAGCAACTGTCTGCAGCAGCTCTTTTTTTTAAAGCAGCACTTTAATTGCTCGCTCCTTTGGTGGCATCAATACAGACTCTTGTACCTTTGTCCTCCCCTTGCAGGGAGGGCCTTTCTCCGGGATCTGATGCTGCAGGAGGCAGGGGAGGAGAGAGCACTTCGTAATGGGAAAAAGGCAAGATCCCATAGGCAGAACAAGAGCAAGCAGGGCAGGGCAGTCTTGCCTATGCTACATGGACTTAGAGAATGAATGTGAAAGCAAAAAAAAACCAAACCCATGTTACAAATCCCCAAACTATAACGATTCAGGCCTTTGAAGGGGTCACATAACGGTTTGGAAAACAGCTGATGCCTTGAAAACTTTTTCTTTAGAAACAAGGGGGCTGAAGTTGACACACTTCTTCAGGTTTTGAATACTGAGACAACAGATGAACATGGGCAAGCCTGCAAATCAATGTACTGGAGTTGGGCATGATGAGTAGAAACTCCATGATTTTCTTTCACTCCAAGTTTTACAGTGTCTTAATTCAGATGATTCATGACAAGCCGGATATGCACCTTGTGGGGCACAAGAAGAAACAAGTCCTTGGGGACTCTTTGCTGGTGTCCTCTGTGTAGCCGACTGAGTTGACGCAATAGGCTGCACTGAAAGGAAAGAGCCCTGCCTGGAAGAAGAGATTGGAGCGGTACCTTTATTCTGGCTGTAACTCCTCTGAAGTAACAGGAGTCACACTACAGATTAACTTAGACCAGGGTTTTTACTTGACCATCATTAGAAAGGAAGGTTGCTCAGGTTCGAGACACTGAACTGAGACACAAAGACAGTGCATCCTTTGTAATGCAAATGTGCTTTCTCCTTCAATAGGCTTCATAGAATGACAGACAAAAAAAACATTGTACAGAGATGTCTGTGGCTTCACTCTTATTCTTCTGTGATGCCCAACTTCAAAAGAAAGCATTTTAATTTGACAGATGGACATTAAATTATAAATAATTATGTATACTGATTCTTAAGTCACAAGCACACAGCACCTCTGCACCTGTAGCCACTTTCCCTTACAAAGGAAGCCTCCCAGCTTTCGGATCATCCAACCCATTTCTTTTTCCACCTCCCCACAAAATCTGCCTGGCCTTCTGGGCAGATGCACCCAGCAGAGCCCTGCAAATGCCTGTCACTGTTTACATGGTGGGCTGCAGAGTGGTGAGAGATGTGCTTATCAGTGTGGGGTCCACTTCAGCAGCTTTAAAACTGCCCTGAAAACTATGGGAACACATCTTGCCTCCTAATTGCTACAGATGGAGCAGGAGATGCTACTTTGAGTGTTAGGTGAAAGGCTTGTCCAGGGTGGAAATACCATGGTCTCCAGACTACAGCTGGTTTTAGCCTGTTTCCCTAAGTAAACAAGGCTTATAGGATCAGGCTTTGTGAGTTCATCTGCCACAATCTGCTGTCAATAAATTTTCAACTCATTGGCCAGTTTCAACCACTTTGACAGCACAGTGGAGGTCTAAAAGCTGTTGTTTTCTTTCCAGGTTATTAAGATTATCTATGAAGCAATGGAAAAAAAATCCTGACAGTGTTTCCCCAGGTGAAAGGTTGATAAACTCAGCTCTAATAGACATCAGATAACTATGCTAGGAATAATGGAATGGAAAGGATGAAAGAGCCTGTGAGGCGGACAACTGCACTGCAATTACTCCCTGAAAAAACACCTTCCCTCATAACTTGCCTCTGCAAAAAAATGATTTGCAAAAAATTTCATCTCTTTCCACCACAGACCCAAGACTAGTGGCTAAGTTTTAAAAAGAACACCCATGCTGCCTAAAAAATGGGCCAGAGACAGTGTCCCAGAAGCCATTGGATGCTGAGAACTCTGGTGGGCTCACACCATAGAGGGAGTGGAGCTTCCCTGAAACTTCCTGGGTGAGCAGTTCAAAGCAACCTGGGAGCACCTGTCCTTGGCCAGCCATAGCGCCCCACCATGTTCATAAAGGCCCTGTTGTGATACACGGTCTGTCAAAAAAGACAGTGGTATGGGGACACTTTAAAAGAACTGCAAGTGTCTTAGCTTTTTCTGAAATCTTGGAGAGATTCCTTTTTCTTTTGGAGCACCTACTGCTAGTCATGGCCATTCCACAAGAGCAGCGAAAGTCCTGGTCCTCTGGTGAGCCAGAGGAAACATGTATAGAGGAAAGTAAAACACACAGTGATGACAAACACAGGGAGCTGCAGATCCATTGTTTCCCACAGCTCTGCTTAGTGCCCCAGCAAAGGAGATAACTCAGTCTCCTTCCCCTTCAAAGCCTTTATTTCTTCTCATGCCTCTGCCACCTTTGGAGATCATGAAGATCTGCAGGTGCACAGGCACTCTCTTCAGTTGCAGCATTGGGACATTGGTGGGCATGAGGTCACCTCAGCACTGGCCTTATACACTTGATGGAAACAGGGAACACATAACTTCTCTGCGCTCAGCCCTTCATTTCCAGCACACTCCTTTGTGTTTTCTGTTGCTAAAAACCAGAAGGTAGTGTATTTTCACCCACTGCTGTGAAAAGTTTGAACATACTATCACAACCAAACCATGGGCTGGAAAATGTCATGTCTGGTGTAGAGAGACCACAAACCAGTGCTCATGTCCACCTGCCCAGGGTCTTCTTCTGGTGCTTGTCTTGCAGTTGAATAATGAGGGTCCCTGGGGCAGAGACAACCTTCTAAGGCTGTGCTTGGCACAATGGAGCTGCAGTTGGGATTAGGTGTTATGACAAAAATAAAGAATAGAGTGACACTAAATTAAGTTGACACAGACATGACAAACAGAAGGATAATAGGACTAAGGCACAGACTAGGATCTGTGTGGCAGCATTAGGAAAGAAGGGAGTTATTTCACATCGAGATCTGCCTGGACCTGTACACGTGGGCTCTATCCCGCTCTTCTCCTTCCCTTCAGAAGTCATTTAGCTTCAAGAAAGTTTCCACAGATGGACAACATGCACTTTATAGGGTTGAATTTACAGCCAAGTGGTAAGGCAGTGACAACCAGAGAAATTCAGGCTATGGACTGGGAATATGTGAGGCCAGCTTTAGCATAGAGCTGAGATTCATTTTGTACGGCACTAAAAACCACATGATTTGTGCTTGCAAGAAGTGCTGTTTCTGGTTTTAAAGGATTTAATTCAAGTCTGGGTCATGTTTTCTAGGCAGTCTGGAGATATTCCAGGGGATTCAATTTATGATATTAGCGCTCACTTAATACTGGGGGTCTGTGTCCAACAGACAGGAAGCACCCTGTAACATGTCGGGTCTGTGTTTAGAAACAGACTGAGGAGATTTAGAAATTCTGTGGATTTGCCTTCTTTTGAAGTCGAATCAGGTTGAGCCAAAAAACTTTGAATGTGATCTGGAAAGCCATTTCAGGGCTTTGTATTACTGTCATGGCCTTAAGAGAAGCCCAGGAATAGCTCTTCCTCAGTGTGACAGAGTGCTTTAGGCAGGCTTTGGCTCTGAAAAGGTCCTTGCATACTTCTGTAACTGTAGGAGAAATTTGGATTTACCTCCTGATGGAGACTCAGTTCAACAGGGTCTGGCAAGCCCTGTAAACTATTCCTGGGCTGAGACTCGTAGCACTGCCTCTGCTCCCTCCCTTGCTGTGACCCCAAGGGGGAAAACACCTTTTTACCTGTTTCCCCTGCAGGTTTGGACAACACACCCATAGCAGAAGTGGCAGATCAGTGACAAAGAATAGTCTAGGTGAAGCACCACATCCATATGCATGATGCTTCAAGGACTGTACAGACCCTTGCTCCAGTTACTGCCCATCGGAGCCTGCAAGCCCAGCACGGGGCGCTGGTGGGGACAAATGCCATGGGGCTCTGAGGGAGGAGGAGCAGTGGGGACTCATTAGAAAGCCAGTCCAAGTTGATGGGGCTGCAGGGGTGGTTTTAACCTTTGTCTTCTTCTGAATTGAACTCCTCCACAGGGTGAAAGGCCCTTACCACAGCTGGGATACTCCTGGAGTAGAGTGAGGAAGTTCAAGGAGCTTCCCTAGCTGTATGTGTGGGTAGCTCACGTGCCTCTCTCCCTCTGCATGGTGACACCACCATCCTTCAGGTCACCAGCAAGGATGGAGTCTCACAGCAGTGCCCTTACACAGATGGACAATGCAACCGAGGGCCACTTACACCTCTCCAGCCCCTCTGGGTTGGACAGCAAAAGGAGGTTCTTCATTGTCTCCCTTTGCATTTTGTGGCACAATCCTCATATTATATTGCTACAAACTCAGACTTTCATATTAAGGATGGTGGAGAGAAGCAGTGGCAACTGACACAAGAGCAGGAGGGGAGAAGGCATCCCCCAACAGTGCAGCACACAACATGGTCCTTGTCGTCCAGCTCCCTCTCATCTCCCATTCTCCTTCTCTCTCTCACACATGCACAGAGGTCAATATTTGGTAAAAAAAAAAAAGCAAAAAAGCAGAGTAATTTAAAACACACACTTTGCAGGCAAACCAGTGTTCAGTGTAAACAAAGCATTAAACTGAAAAGATCCATATGCACTCATTATCAGTTATTGCGTTTTTTTAAAAAATGAAATCTAATACATTTAAAATAAACCCAAAGCATGAAACAAAATAAACTATGGTCTTGGTTAGTTTGGTTTGATTTTTTAATTTAATGAGGAAAAGAGCTCTGTGATAAAGTAATCCTTTCAGAGGGAAAAGCTTGGGCAATGGTGAACACATCAGTCACATGTTGAAGGAAGATTAAAGTCTAACAAGAGTCTCTTTCCCACAGTTTTTGAAGCCTTGCAATATTTCTCTTCTTAGGATAGCCCAGAACATCATCCTGGACAGAGGCCCCAGACCCCCCACAGCTCTTTGCAGAGAAGCCCTGCAAAAACCACTGACAAGCCCATCATCTTCCAACACTTAGGAGTGGAGGAAACCTGGTAAAAACTGCATGCATCTGGGCCCTAGAAGGGGATCCAGACTTTGGGGTTTTGATACAACAAATATTTCAGTGAGCTTTACAAAGGAGCCGACAGCAGCTAACAGCATAACTCCCACTGAGAGTGGGAGGAAGGCATTTACCTTTCAAAGTCTGACCATTTCTCATCTAAACGGTTCCTTAATGATGTGGCTGGCACCAACATGTTACCCATATCCCTTTTATCCAGTGCCACAACCTGCTTAGGAGAGGAGAGAATTATATATGTAGATTATCAGCCCTAGATAAATTAGAAAATTTTCCATGTTTGGTTTGTTGGGGTTTTCTTTGTTTTGTTTTGTTTTGTCTTTCCACAAACTTGTTTCTGTTCAGTGTTAGCTTGGGTATGTTATATCCTGGGGTGAAGCCTCCTCGTATAGCCTGAAGGAAAAACAGCCTTACCACAAGAGTAACCCAGTGTCAGGTCAGGGCACTTGCACTGGCCAGTGAAGCAGCTGCATCCCGAGCTCCTTGGCTTCTGCTGCTGGAATCACAACCAGTGGGGTGCGTGGTGGTGCTGAATGGGCCAGGCTGCACTGCTGCTCAGCCTGGCAGAGCTTCCAACAAGTGACACATATTGGCTTTACAGCAGAAAGCAGTGGGGAGGCAGAGTGGAAAGCACAGCAGGGTGTAACCCACAGAACATCACAGGTCTTCAGGAAGGGGTATACCTATCCCAGAGGTAATCTACTGACTTCTAACCCACTGCTTTGTAGCTCATACATACTGGGCAGCAGGCAGAGAAGAGCCCCTTTAAACCCTGCAGCATCCAAATGCAACTCCTGATACGTGATTTATGGTTTTGCATTCAGCAGGTACAAGGACATAAAGTCCAGACTGAAATCTCCAAATATGCTGATTTTCTCCGATTAGCACTTTTTTTTTTTTTGCATTCTGATGGCAGGCCAAGGACTGATGGGCAAGCCATAAAGTTCAGACCCAATTCTTGCCTGCCTTGAAGTTCAGCTACACTTCTGCTTTGGTCAGACTCTTGTTGGTGAAGCACAAGTCCATCTCTTAGCTAAGATCCAAGCAGTGGAGATATTCTCTACTCTGGGAATAACCAGGGAAGGCTGAGAGTGAGCTTAGTGCTGCTCTGCCAGAATGGGTTGCTTCCATCTGAGTGTTTGTGACAGGATGTAGTTCAGAAAGCCATAGGCATATGGAGTATATAGATATGGGTACATTTATGTGTACAGATATGGATATGGATACAGATACAGACACAAATAGAGGCAGTTCTGATACACTAGCAACCAAAAAGGTGGAAAGTCTTTGAGAGCAAGAAGGAGTCAGGGTGGGGCAGCTTTTTAACCGAGATCAGCTATCCAGACTGTCACATCACATCACATGAGCCTTTAAATCTTACTCTTTAGTTTTATGAGTATTCATGGTAGCTGAGATGCTGGAACCATGGCTGCCTTTAGAACAAAAAACACTCTGCTTTGTCGAAAATGGGAGCAATGAACAATATTGAAGGCATGGAAGGGGAAGGTTTCAATATTGTCACAGAGTTAAATGTTTTGATTTCTCAGAAACAGTCTTTTAATGTGACTACTTTTTGAGGGTTGTTATCTCTAACATGTCATTAACTAAAAAGCAAAAATTGACAAAAAATGCTTTAGTCAAAGTAAAATGCATTTTGGTATCTTTCATGGAGAACTGTGGGGATTTTTTGTTGGTTCTTTTTGTCTCTCATTCCTACATGGAACAAATGGAAATGCTGAAGTCCTGAACCCAAGATGAAGTATCCTTTTTGCAACACTCTGCAAGTGATGCTGTAGTCCGGGATGTCTGCTTTGTACTTTCAAGCTGGTTTACATCACCTCCAGTGCTGCCCATGGAGCTCTGCAAGCCTCTGGAGCAAGAAAAGCAATAACTGGGAAGGTAACAAAGGATATCCCAGTCTGATGGCTTGGCAGAGGTGACTGGAAAGGGAAGGAGAGTCCACACCAGCTTGAGAGCCAGTGCAAGGGAATCCTGTTCCTCCCTTCGTGGTGGGCAGTTGCCCATCCCCCTGCTTGCCCCTGCCTGTACAGGCAGCAGCAACTCTGTCTTTTCATGATTAAGAGCGTCTTGAGGCACTCAGGAAGGGCTACAGAATAACCCAGCAGGGTAAGTTTTGTCACTATTTCCAAGCACCAGTTGTTGTAATAGTGCTGCAAAAAGCAGAAAGAATGGGAGCTTGTGGTTTAATATCTGTGGGCAGAGGTTTGAGCCTGCCTTTGGCTCAGAAAATGCCGTTTTGTAGAGCAGATGCCTGGTGCAAGTGGGCAAAGCTTTTCCTGCTGCTGTATGTGACTCCTGTGTGTGAACGCAAGGAGGGAGTGGAAACAGACTTCTATCCCATGTAATAAATGAGAGAAGAGGGCCACTTCCCCTTGCCCTGGTGAGTGGCAGGGCTGCCTGGCCCTACAACATCTGAATGTTCTAATGGCTCAAGGAAATGTATAATCCCATCCTGAAAGGGAGTAGCTTCTTATGGAAAACTTAAAGATCTCTACCCTGGATTTTGCATGTGGCTAAAATGGTCCTTTCAACAAATGCTAGCAATTAGCAATGGAGAGGAGGCCTGCCACAAGGGCTGAGGGATGTGGGGGCTACTGGAACTTTGGGGTACATGGACCATACTGACAGCCACCCCACAACTCTGGGTTAGACCTGGGGCTGGCTGAGAGCAGGGCTGGGGCAGGCAGAGGAAAACTGACCCTCTGACACCTCAAAGAGAAATCTGAAAAAGGAGTGCCCAGCCAAGTGCCCCAATTCTCCTTCTCCTCTTCTTCTGACCCACGCATTGCCCTTGGGGAAGGGGTGGCAACAGGACCTCAGAGGGAGCAGTGGGTGACTAGAAACCCTGAATGCCCATGGCAGGAGCATCCCATGCCAATGAACACATTCCCTGTGAGGTATCTGCACTGGTAGTGCCTGGGACCTGAGAGCCCCATAAAACCCAAATGTGGAGCTCTTCCGAAGCCTCCTGCCTCTACTCCCTTTTCAGAGAGTGAAGGGAGAAAGAAGACAGGCTGAGCCTTGTGACTTACTGGTTTCAGGCTATTTTTCCAAAACTGGACATTCCTTGTGTCCTTTGATGATTCCAGAAATTGTGGCATTTTCAAAATAATAAAAACAAATAAAGACATCGTTTATTGGGTAGGAGCATTTCCTGCCTCGCATTCCCCATGCCATACGCCCAGCTCGTCCATGGGCACCAGGAGCACCTGCAGGCTGGGGATAGCAGAGCTGGTCCTGTGGAGGCTGGCAAGCAGCCACAAGGCAAACTTGCAACAGTGAAAGTGCCTGCCTTCCCTCTGCCAGGTTACCTCTCTTCTACCAGACTGGCAGTTAAAAAAAGCTATTAAAGGAATTTAGATTAACACCTCCCCTGATCAATGGTTTCAAGAATACTAGGAGGGTCTCATCCTCCCTACAGGAGGCAACTCACCCAGTCCCTAGCAGAATTTCACTTGGAAAAGCCAGAGATTACCGTCATTCTGTGAAGTTCACCAGGGACCTCATCATTGTTAATTATTTTAAATGGAAGATGTTGAATACTCTGGTGGTGGGGAAAAGGCACAGAGAGAGAAAAAGGGAAAGAAACACAATAAGCCTGGGAGAGACGGAGATTTCCCAGCAGAGCTGTCTGAAGGGATCTGGAAATCCCCTCTCAGCCTCCATTGGCTAGGAAAGGAGAGGAAGAGGGACAGGCTGGGGAACGAGCTCCTGACAGCTATGCTGTGCTGCTAAACCTTTCCGTTTCCTCACTTTCTTTGCACACTAACTCCTGTCTGAGACAGAGATCGCAGCCCAGGTTACCTTTGGTGCTTGTCGCTGCATCATTTCAAAACTTGCTTCTTTCCATCCCCCGCCCTCAACCCCCCTCATCAACCCTTCCTCCTGCCCCCCTTCGTCTCCCTCCCCTGCCCTAGACTTAGTTGCAAATTCTGAACAAAGGAGGGCACTTTCACATGGAAATGCTTCAATACTCACTCCACCTGCAGAAGGTATCCCCCATCTCCTCCACCATTTGTAATTAGTCACACCAAAACCCTGGAGCAGAATATTACTGAAACTGTGGTGTGGGGGAGGATGCAGGTACAGTGACCCTAGAGCATCCTTCTGTCTCTCACTTCAGTGAATGGGAACCTGTCCCTTTATATGGACCCATTTGCAGGTGCTAACTGTATTAGCATAGCCCCAGCAGGACATTGCATCAGGAACTGTAGCCACAGGACAAGGGTTCAAACTGAAAAGGTGGAAATTTAGGTTAGATATAGAGAAAAAACTCTTTACTGTGAGGGTGGTGAGGCCCTTCCCAGAGAAGCTGGGAATGCCCCATCCCTGGCAGTGTTCAAGGCCAGGCTGGATGGGGCATTGAGCAACCTGGTCTAGTGGGAGATGTCCCTCCCCACGGCAGAGGAGTTAAAACTAGATGATCTTTAAGGGCCCTTCCAACCCAAACGCTTTCATGATTCTATTCTTTGATTCTCTGCTATTCATGATTCTCTGCTTTTCCATCTGCAAGAATACTAAATGTTTTAAGGATTGCATAAAACTAAGGGGCATGAGTAAGGTATTTGATATGCAATTTGCATTGATTCCACAATAATTAATTAAGTTTTAGCTAAAGGAGAAGGTAAAACTGTAAAGTTAAAGGGAGTTAGCTGTACACTTCATTCCCACCAGGAGTGTGAGAACCCCTGAAAACCACTTCGGAAAATCAGGGAGGAATATTCCTCCCCCACATAAGTACTTAACTTTGATATGTGTGTGGGCCTCCCAAATGAAAGAAGGGTGATATTGCAGCAGGGTTTGGGACTGGGAAAGGCAAATTGCAAAATTCAGGTGCTGATGGTTCCTGAGGATTATACAACTGAAGGGTGACTGGCAGAGGTGACATGGGTTTAAATGAGTGTCCTCCATGAATCAAAGGCGTAGGTCTGCATTGCAAACCTTGTCCCTAATAAGGGGGGAGAGGGGAGCCTATTAACATTTATTTAATGAAAGATGGTAAGCAGATAGGCCCACTTTCAGAAGTAGTGCAGGGCACCTTCTGGTTCACACATTCCTCTACAAATCTGCTGCCAGAGCTGTGTTTTGTGGATCATAACTGGATGTGTCACATGGATTCCTAAAAGCCTTCTCCCTGGAAAGGGACAATTGTGAGATGCAAGCAAAAAGTCTGGCTGTAGAGCTGTCAGAAGGATCTCACACAATAAAGCTTTTAAGAATTAATCCTTCAGGATAGTATACCTTTGCATCACCTATTGAAAATATTAACCATGCAGAGAGTTGCAGACAGTGACAGGCAAAAGCTGCCAGGAAGCATCTTGTTGAAATCTCTGATGGAAGCAGAAACTCAGATTAGTTTCAGATGTCAGTTCGAAAAGAGAACTGAAAGTCAGAAACAGAGGCTTGTTCTAGGACCTTAACTAAACATGCCCAGCTTTTATGTTTGCATTTATTTGAATCACATCCACTTTTTCTTTTGCTTTCAGATATTTTCAGTCAGTATGTTCCAACACCGATACAATGCAATCTGATATTAAAAACATTAGAATGGTGCAGAACCAATTTATAGGCTATGAGAAGTTTTGCTATACAAAAAGGAATCCATGAATATCTAGACAGTAGGAAAATGGTATTATTATAACCCAACAAAAACTATGTACAGCCCTATCTGTGACATTTTCAGAGGATTGTTTGTATCTAGAAAGAAAACAGCTGTTTCTGAAGGAAGTTTACTTCTGAAGGATGATGGAGAATCGTAACTGAACTTACTTGGCTGCTTGTGGGAGCTCCTAGCACATAGGAATACAAAGCAGCTCCTAAAGACTATAACTCTGACAATATAAATTGATTGCTTTTGAGAATAACCAGGTTAAGTCAATGAAACACCTACCTGTGCCATCTTGTTTCTCTACTACCCACCTGTATTCTTGCCTCTCATTATACATGCCTGAAAAAGGAAGGCTGAGAAATTGTCCTGGAAAGAGTGCATTGTAATAAGATATAGCTTTTCCCATTCTAGCACTTGGAAATTGTGTTTTGATTTGTTATGTGTGGTTTGGCAAATCTGCTTTTGCAAGCTGCAGGCAATTGTCTGTAGAAACCGTGCTTGCTCTGAACACAACAAGCATAGAGGCCTCTGATGGGCTCCTCAGAGACCACCGTGAATAGAGCCAATAAAAGAGAATGCCAAAGGAAACATTTGTGTTACAGACCAGGAGGAACCAGACCTTGGTTTTATCAGTCTCCTTAGTCTTCCATGATGGAAACCTCTAAATGTGCTCATCATTAAGCCAAGGTAAACACAGTCTGCATCCTCACTCCAGAAAATATGAACTGTATGCCAGCACATCTACACTCCAGGACTGTCAGCATCCTTGCTACACAGCTCAGGCTCTTCTCCAGAGGTGAGGAAAGCCAATGCCAGCTGCACAGTAGCTCATGCTGCACATGCCAGAGCAGTGCCCAGGAGGGCAGTGATTTGGTGCCTCTCACATTACCATTGTGGGAGCCTAGAAATCATCACATAATGAACTCTGAAAAAAACAGTCCATGGTCTCAGCCTGGTTGTGTACAGCAGGTGTTCACAGCCCTTCAACCATTCTCACTCCTGGCACCATTTCTGCCTGCCTGTTGAGGCTGGACCAGTAGAGGCGACAGGCCTGGGTGGGAGGTCATGAAACACATGCAATGCTTTTTGATTTGCTGCCTCTCTGTTGGAGGGTGTATGCACAGCGTGACCCACATGCACCAGAAAGCCAGGCATGAGCAAACCCCATGTACCCACATTAGAAATGCTGTGACTGGGTAGTTTTTCTCAAGCTCCATCCAGAGCAGGACCTGCGAAAGCACAGCATATTTATGGAATTGTAAAATTCATCTCTCTGCAGGTCAAGGCCTATGCAACACTCAACAAGCCTTGTACTGAGACACCCAATGATGATGATGCTGACACAGGAATCTGTCCTTGAGCCTACCAGGCTCTAGGGTGATTATTCTTGTGAGTGCAGTTGCTCACGTGCATAAATATGTGTGGGAATGGGGCCTTTGGCTGGTGCCACTTAGAGTTTTTCTCACAGACTTGACTAGGGTTTTACGCCTAAATCTCCTTAATGATCCCAATACACTCCCACATTCTGTTTAAGAGGGCTAAGCAGAGGAATAAAGAAAGTGAGGAAGCCACAAATGCAGAACTGCCAGCAAGGCAGTTCGAGTACTGGACTACAGTCCCAAGTAGCAGCAATGACTTTTTCTGCTTCTGTATTTGCTATTCTCACAGTTAAAGATTATGGTTGCACTTTTTAACTAAGAAATTACTGGATTTTCTGCAGAGCTGAATTTGAGTCTCAGCAGTCCCTGTGAAGTGCCTTAAATGCTAGGTCATCCTTAGCATTGCCAGTCCTTGTCAGTATTTGAGTGTTCAATGTTACCAATGGCTCTGAACGTGTTGCTGCGCCCTGCTATGTAGGCAAAACCAAGAAGAGAGATTGTGTTGAAAGTGTGCCTCAGTCTCCGTTTCAGTGATCATCCACAGCAATACCACTGCAGAACACTGGAATCATTGCTAGAAAAAGTTCTTCATGAGAATTCCAAAAGAAAAAGAAAATGGCACTTGTAAGCAGGCCAATGAGCCTTCTGAAAAATTAGAAAAATGCCAAAATGCCACGAAAATTTTGTCTGAAACACACGGGCACTGAACTCTCTTTTCCAAAAAGTCCACGTGTATGTGAATAACTTTACCTGTAGAAGGGAAATTATTGCTGAGAGGGCATATTCTCAGGACAGCCCCGTGCAGCTCTCCGATGTGTGGATTGTGTGAAGGTGAAGGAGGAAGCTGCTCACACGCCCCTGGCAATCTGTCATCCCTGGGTTCAGGCTGTGTGAACAAGGGCCAGCACCATACACCATTTAATTAACCTTTCTACAAGTTGTAAGATGAGCCATCTCTGTTCTCCATGAGATTTATTTTCAGCACTACATAATGGCAATAGAAAATAGATACTGCAATTTAATGGGAAAGGGAGTGAAAATAGGCAACACAGTTCCCTTAGGGAAATGGGTTTAACGCAATGTAGCTTTCTGATTTTTTTACAGCCTCCTCTAGCGTATTCATTCTGTTTCTCATACATCAAGGTTCCTGAAAAGTACTTGTATCATATTCATTTCTCCTTAGCACACGTGTAAAATGCACCCAGGGCCTGTGAAGCAGAACTGCAGCGTCAGAGATTCACAGATGTTTTGCCTGCACCATATGGTGCGTTCGGCACCATTCCCCACAGAGCGGCTTCTCGTGCTGAAAGTCAATGTTTTTCCCACACATGGGAAAACCAAATGGAGTGGCTATAAAAGGGAAAAAGGAAGAACAAAACACCAACAAATCAGAGAAAACTGGTCTGAAAAACCAACCCAGAAACAGAGTAAGTAGACTTGGCTAACACTGGGCACACCAGTGTGAAAAGCTGGCTGCACACTCTTCATTGTGCACTGTGAATTTAAAGAACAGTTAAGAGTACATTAGATGATCTGCTAAGTTATATCCCAGCCACATATACTATTGTCAGCTTGTACTCCAGCATTCAGGCACCTAACTACAGAGGGCTCTGGAGAAATAGCTTTTTATAACTGTCTGTGTTTTGTCAGAAGTATGGAATATTGTCAGCACAGCTTGCAAATATCATTACTGGGAAACGCAGAGTATTTCTACAGCATCTTTCATTTAAATGCACGCCGTGCATCCACACAGTGCAGTAAGGATTAATGCATTTTAAGTTGTAAGAAAAATAAACAGAAAACAAATGGATTAAAGTAATGTAAGACTTCCCAAGTCCTCAGCCTATGTGACCTAACTCTGTTTGTCAATCATATAGACATGTTCAAAAAGATTTTCCAAGACAGCAATGTCAATAAGACATCTACGGTAAATCCTCTTTGACCTTTCTGGGGGCAATGGACCTAGCTCCCAGCTACAGCTGTGCAAGTCTTCCCCAGGAGACATATCCAGGCTTGCTCTGCCCATCACTTTGGGCCACGCTCTAACAGCTTTTCATAAATGTATTCCTGCTGTAGAAATAGCCCTTTAGGGCAGGATGTAAAGAGAATCAGCTCCAGTCAGAGCTACAAGCTGAGCATAAAAGGTACCCCACACCAGCTCCTGAGTTTTCCTTTGAGAATGGGCCAACCACAAACTGATCAAATCATGAATCAGCCCAAATGTGCTGAAGGGGAGAAATTTGGCCAGGAACAGGAGACACAGGCACATCTGAAAGCCTGTGGAGCTGCAACTGTGGCATTTGACATGGGATGGTGACGTGGGACTTTTCTGGGGGATGGTAAAGCCCTTCAGGTACCAAGAAGCTTTGGACCCGGTGAGATCACAAATGCTTCATGCGTCTCCTGCAAATATAACAAAATAGCCAGGATTAACTAAAAGAAAACGCTCCCTGTCGAAAGCTATCTCTGTACATAGTAAAAGATACATATATATGGTTCTTCAACCCATGAAAATAGAAAATCTGCTGATGTTCTCTGTATATACAAACTCTGATCACCAGATCCTTTTTGTGTGGGCACATTTTTTTACACAGGGCATCACACAGGCTTCAGAGGGACAAGTCATTGAGGTTTGAGATGGTGCCTTATTGCTGATGGTGTGAACAAGTCAAAGGCAGCAAGTGAGAGTTTGAAGCCATCTTTCAGGCATCTCAGGCTGAATTGAAATGCCTGAATCTCATGTTTTCACCATTGTCAGCCTCCAGCCTTCACAGCAGAGCCAACAGAGTGACTCTGGTGCAAAAGCAGACCGATAGCCAAGCCCCCAGGCTCCCCACATGCACACTATCGGAGGGAACTGGTACCAGGCTCTGTTGTGTAAACAACCAGGGCAAAGGAGAAGGAGGTGGTGGTGGCGTTAAATATCTGCTCTCTTTTACGAGACCACCTACATAATGTTGCAAAGACCCCGCAACAAAAATAATCTGCCATGATTTCAGTGTTAGGCAAAATATAAACAATTTAAGTGCTCTGTTAAAGGGAACATCTGGGAAGTTGTGAGCGGCACAGATGTTTTCACAAGTTGTTTTTTAAGGAAAAGTAACCCTGCTAAGCTTCCTGACTCTTCCATCTTGTCTCTCTTGACTGTGTTTATCAGGCCAAGATATAAACACATTAAAAAACCTTTAGAGGGCCGTCTTACATTGTATTATTAATTCGGGATTGACTGAAGGTCGACAGCTGGTTTCAGTTTGTGCCCTGGCTCTTTTAAAGTCACTCCAAATGAATATTTAACCAGTTTGTATGTTGATTGGATTTTATGTATTTTATATATATATATATGTATACATATATATGTACACACATACACATATGTATGCAGTAGTGGCCAGAAATGATCATCAGACTTAGCACCTGGATCACACAGAGTGAGCCAAGGCCCAGGGTAGTGGATCGTAGTTTCAGGAGTCCTCAAGGAAGGAAAATTTATTAATTTATTGCCTGGGGAAGAACAAAGGGTATGCTGATTAAGGTAGCTTTTCTTTTAGCATCAGGCTCCTGCAGAATGGAAAGAAATTAGAATTTTAGATTGAAAAAAATACAATTAGAATTTTTAGAAAAGGATTTGTCTATCCTTAACTCCATATATTAAAAAAAACAAAACAAAAAAATCCCCAAAAAATACCAAAAAACATGCAAATAAAAAACCTGCTGTCATTAAAATATAAAAAGTAAATTAGAAACGCTCATTGGAAGAGGAAATATCAACACAAATGTGCCTGCTCCTGGAAATACGTAAGAAAATTAATTTGTCCACTGCATCGCTAGGAAGAACAGCAATTAAACAAAGAGGTTATCACACAGCAGAATAAGTATTTGATCCCTTCAAATGCTGGTCTTTTCCACAGAGGGGATTGAAGAGGCTTTCTACACTCACCTAGTAAAAATGCTGCACCTGAAGAACCTGAGATGTTGAGAAAGGAGGTGCTGAAACAAATTAATAAACTCAGTACTGCAAATCACTGGACCCAGATGGGAAATACCAACAAGACCTGAATGAAGTGTAGGAGACCTCAGCGACTGAAGTAACAAAATTCTGTGCTCTCACTAAAACCAGTCCGTGTCTCAGAGGACTGGTAAGCCAGCCCATATCTGCAACGAGGGAATGTCTGGTTGTTGGATGTAGGTTGATATGACCAAGGACATCATCATCTCCATGGGCTAGTGGGACCACAGGCAAATGTGAAACTGCCTGACAGTGACAATGTCCAGACTGAGAGATGAGAAAATCAAGGGAAGATTAAAAAATCCAGCAACTGTGAAAAGCCATGATCACTTCCCTGAGGAGCCTGTTTCAGTGCCCAAACTTTCGCTGGGAGAAGGACCTTTCCTTAACATCCAACCCAAACCTCCCCTGACACAGTTTCATGTCATTTTCTCAGGTCCTGTCACTATCACCAGAGTTTTCTGCTTTTTTCTTACAGTATTGTTTCAAAAAAAAAAAAAAGAAGAAAAAGTAAGAAGGCATGATCAGAGCATTGCTGTTGGACCTGTTTGGTGATACCTGGAAGTTAGTGTGGAGGAAGAACAAAGGGGCTGCATGATGATAAGATGACTAGTGTAACTTGGAAAAATGAAACAAATAAACTCACAATAAGCAAGAGAACAGCTAGCTTCACACTGTATTATCTGCTCTGCTCATTCCTTGGTTGAGAGCTTTCTGGGCTATCAGGTTGGTGGGATTTTTACCGGTCCCTGGGGAATGGGGAAATCTCCACTGTGTGGCCGACTTAAAATAAATCTGATTTTCTGCCTGTTCTGATCACTGACTTCTTTTGAGATGGAAAGTAATACCTCTGGATAATGAAGGCATTAAAATAAGTACATTAATAAACAAATATTAAGAGGTTTTGTGTACACTGTATAAAAATACTCTTCTTTTACAGCCCCAGCCTGTCTATCTATGTGACCAGAAGGTACCCTCTGCAGCTTGGACTCTGTTACAGTCCAAATGAGGTTGCAACAGCCATTAAACCATTGACACATGTGCTCTGTTATAAGACAGATCTCAAATTCCCAACTTCTCTGGGTGACCGGTGCCATGGCGAAACTCTTGCTATGCAGCAGTGCCGCATCCCCAGTCAGGTTCTTGTATTTCAGTGAATGGCTCCTAGCACTGCAAGATGCAACTCCCAGCCCCCTTTTTACTGTGGCTGTCCAGAGACAAGAAGCACACAGAAGCATGAAGCTCTTAATCTCTGAAGGCTGTGTATCTCTCACCTCCCTGCTGAGCAAAGCCCCAGCTGCTAGTTGTGATGTGATGGCAGTGATCAGCCACGGCCTGGGAGGATGCAGAGCGGAGCAGGAAGGCAGCTGCCAACAGGCATGGGAGGGGACAATGCCTGTGCCTTAGCCCCCAGCCACCACGGGGATGTGTCCCCCACAGGGTGTTGCACAGCTGGGCTGTGCCTGCTGCATTCTCACCGCGGGCAAATGGAAGAGAAGATGCAGCGAGACTCAGAAGCGAAGCTCCTTGACAACACCTTCCCAGCATAAGTTATGTTTAAACACAGCCCTCAAAATACATCTGTGGTGGTTTTATGCTACAAAGTGAATGAAGCCCGAGGAATGAACTCCTGCATTCTGGGGCAAAACCAGCTAATAGGAGAAAGCAAAGGAAACCCTGAAACACTGCTTTGCTACTCTTTGATAATAAACAACTTGTCAGAGCAGCAAGAAACCTCTAAAACCTGTGTATTTCCCTCCTGCTTTTCTCTTTTATCTCAAAATCCTGGAGGAATCACAATGAGTTGGAGATTCCAGGAGTGATGGCCACTCTTAAGCTTTGCATCATGGCCTGGTGACAAAGGGATTTGCCCATCTGTACCAGTCTCCTGACATTTTAAAAAGTCACTGCACTCCATTTCTCCCAAAGGAATAAGTAAGAATCAATTCAATTTGCAATCTGAAAAGACAAATATCCCTTTCTCTCCAATTTAGGCATAGGAAGAAAATATTGAAGTCTGCCTTGCTGACTATAGCAGGAAAAGAGATTTCCCCCTCTTTCTCCTTTGTTATTTTATTCTGACATGGGTTAGGTAGTTTTGGATTTACCCTGCTGCAAAGCAAATTAGGATCAGAGGCTAAAGCAGCAAGGTTTATTTATGGTTGCGAACATCATTTATCCCCAGCAATATTGAACAGCAGGGCCTTTGGTTTGCTGAGATGTGGCGCTCCTGGCTGTTTCAGACCACCTGCCTTACTGTGTCCTGTGTCCCATGTTTGAGTAAACACCAAAAAACTCCAAGACAAATTTAAATGGATCCACACAATTTGATCAGGTTTCATCAGGCATCTTGGAGTTATTCTGTGAACGTTCAAAGAAATCACTGAATAAACCAGACTTCCTTGTTATCAGGGTCCTATGCAAATTTTGTATAGCTGAGCTTGCTTGCATTCATCTTTTTCCTCAATCTTGTGCCTAGAGATTGGATCTTGACAACACTGGCCATGGACTTGTTTTGCAAGACCTGGATGAGTTCAGTTCAGTTTAGTTTTGTACCAGGGACACAAATGGGGACTTTGCAGAGAACGTCACTGAACTGTGTTATGAACTCAGAGGTTTTAGATCTGGCAGTTGAAGGACAGATCTACCCCAGTGCATCCAATGGACCAACACCCTTTTTCACTTAAGGGATCATAGTGTGCATGGTCTAGGCCACCGTGCTATAGCAGTGGGTAATGATTGCTCCCTTTCTGCCCCCTGTGGCCAGGGTGGCTGCAGACAGCCTATGAATTTCTGTGTCCCTGGGGCCTGTGGGGAGATGCAGAGAAATGTATTTCTCTCTTTAAATCACAGCCATCTACAGAAAGGGACTGTGCAATTGTTTGTGCTGTGCAGAGTACAAAAAGGGCCCAGAGTTGAGATCTGGTGCTGGGGACTGCTGCCACCACAGGAACAACAACCAGTGGCAGCAAACAATAGCCTTTGTCTGCTAACAACAGCTAGTGACAGTGATGGGGGCAAGCAGCTCCAGCTTCTCATCCTGCTTTCATTTTAGGAACACAGAGCAAAAGAGATCCTTTTAAGGGGAGTGGGGAGGACAAAACAGCTTGGGAGAGAAAGTGATTCAAAATTCTCAATGTTGCTCCTTCATTCTACTTTTTAATGGTGTAAGTAAACTGACAGTAAACCACCAGATTCCCATCAGAGCCCTCAGCTTATTGCTTCCAGGCAACTCTATCTGCCTCTTCCCAAAAAGCAGGTGACTTTTCTAGTCTGAAGCGTGTCTGTGAACCAGTTTGTACTTTGGCTCAAGGCAGATTCTTCAGGTGACTTTGCCAGTGCAGCAGGTTTCCAAGCCACCAGCTTTGGATGTGTTAGCATGTTCATGGAAGGTGACTGAAGCTTCGTTTAAAATCCTCTTTAAAATCCATTTGCACTCCCATGTCTATGAGAAATCATGGCTCTGACCTCCGGGAAGCTGCATGGTGGGTGAGATGGGAGGCAATAACTAACAGAGGAGAAAGGTGACATTTGCACTAATAACCTACCGGTGCTATTTAGGGCAATGCAGAAGCCCGCCGGTAACAAAGCGAGCTGATTTGCATAATAATCTGTGTGCTCCACACTTCCACCAGAATAATTTACTGCTTAATTGGTTATAGTAAAAATGGAGGTATCAGCAGGTTGCATCATAATCTTTCCAGCCACTTACTCCCTGTGGTGCCAGTCACAGCCCTCACTATCCTGCCAGGAGAAAACGCCCATGTGAAATGGTTCTGTGCTGGGGATTCAAGCCAATTCATTCCGAGTGACCGGGGTTCAGTGGAAGTGGGTGAACAGGAGGGCAGCCTGAACATTTGCTCAGAAGGCATCCCTGATACCTGGGTTGCTTCCTCCTCTTCTTAGTGCTTGTACTTTGCCTCTTCTGCACCTCTTGTGAGCTGACTAGATGGACACCAGGAAATATAGAATAGTTTCTTTAATGAGCTTCTTGACAACTCTTCCCACTCCGTTTTCATGAGTACAGGGGTCCAGACAGCTTTCCTCATAAGCAGACCTGCTAAAGCTGGGAGTCAGTTCAGACTATCGTTTTGCCCAGCACTTCCTCCACAACCCCAAGAAATCCCTTAAACCAATTGGGCCTCTTTTTCCCATCTCTAACCCATGGAAACCGCAAGGTTTTACCATCTTCCCTCTAATAAAGAGCCGTGAAATCTACAAATGGAAGCTGCTGGGGATGTATAATTTTGAGGTCAGTCCAGCCCTATATTGCGGGAAAGCTTGCAATCTGTTTCTCCAAATGGCAAGTAATCCGTGCTATTGTTTTTTTGGATTCATCTTTCTTTTTAAAACACAACCACAAAACTTCTTGTGAATTTGAACCTAATCCTCAAAAAAAAGCATGTTTGCACAGCTGAGCAGAGATCCCATTGAAGATTAGTGGCATGTTTCAAGCGGACTGCAAGCACTGACCAGGGACTTGGCTCATCCATGAAAAACACCTGCTTCTTTGAGGTTCCTCTGCCTGCTGTGAGAAGAGGGGTAGGCAGCAACTCTGACTAGAAGAGCATGACTTGGGAAAGCTTTTTTTCTGCTCCTGTAGCTGATTTTCACATGTGTTGTGTATTATAAAGGATATGAGTTTGATGTTTTCTTGTTCCTGATATAAAGTGAAATTTTTATGTATTATTTTTATTGGACTCAGCAGACCCCTGGTTTTCAGCCAGGGTCCTGTTGCATTAGACACAGTACAAGACAGGGCTAAAGACCTTATTGTGTCTGTAGAGGAATGAATGAAAGATATCACTTTGATTTCAGTGTGGGTTTTAATGTCCTGCTAAGGAGCACAGTCAAGATTTGTAGCTAGGAAAACCATACACAGGAGGCTTAACCCAACAAAAGGGACAAGTAGTCTGATGTAGTCCAGGAACCGTTTTCCATGTGATGTTTTCAGAAGGTACCATGTCAAAGAAGAGCAGTAACTTCAGACAGTGCCTGGCAAGAAGTTCAGTGGCAAATATGGGCTGAAAGAGCCAGATCAGAGCACTTAAATTCCTGAGGCACCAGCATTTGTAGCTCCCATTAACCATTCTCTTGCTGCTGTAACTGCAGAAACCATTTGCCTGCTCACACAAGCTTGGGGCCTTTGTACGCTCACTGCTGGGTGGGCTTTGGGGTTTAGGGGGCTGTCAGGGCTGTGCTGCTGGGACAGCAGGTTTTGCCCACAGGCACTGTGAGAAATAAAGAAGTGGGATAGTTGTTGTTTGGGCTGTATGAGAGGGGAGAACACTCACTAATGCACACATTAAAAAAAATAAAGGTTCAGCTGCTTTTTTCAGTGATAAACACGTTTCCTTCAGCAGTAAACACCTGAAAGGTTCTGGAGAGGGCAGGTGACTGTCTTGGCTGCCAAATGGGACCAGAGATTTAGCAAACCTTCTTGGAAGGTACCTGTTTCACACACCATTTTTTCCTTTTATTTAGGGGGTTCAGAGAGTTTAGTTGCCGGCTGTTACTACTGTGATCTGTGATCAGCTGGTGCATCTCCAGTCTTCTGGGAAGGATTTCTAATGAGGATGGAGGCCCCGGGGCTATGATGTGGAACAGACTGCTGCAGCACAGCAGAGTAGATAAGATCAATAGGAAATGCAGATTTGCAACATGTTGGAAATATGACAGCTTCCACACATACCCTGGGGAAAAGTTTTTTAAATCTTTTAAAGGAGTGGCAGAAAGACTACGTCTCATATTAATATATATTTATATATGTAGGTATGTGCACAGCAGTAAGAAGGAATCTGCCACCTCATGTCTCAAGTATTTGCTGAGGATTGTGAAAATCTTTACAGGGCTGGTCCAACTGAACTAACTTTGTTCTTCTGCAGGAGACCTACACTGTACTGATCCACACCAAATAAAGCCATGATAAGGAGTGAGAAGTGTCTCACAGTCGGTGCACTGCAGCAGAGCCCACCGCAGCCAGCATGGTAGGTCTCTGCAGAGCAGCATTCCAGCTTGCTTCCTGGGCCAGCATCTCCTGCTGTGGCTCCCGATGGCTGCTGGATCAGTCAGAGAAAAGCATTTGGGTCTTCCCCACCACTTTTAGTTCCCCAGCAGTTTACAGAGCACTTGGCAAGCCAGAAGTTGTAAGGTGAAATAGCAAAGTATGTATAAGAAGTGAGGTGCAAGTTTTTAGCAGACCGGACAAACAACTGCTGAAAGCATTTGCTGAAGGATGGCGTAAAGCTGCCACCTGTGAAATTCAAGAGTAGATCTTCTAAATCATCAGTTCAGTCACACATTACTCAAGCTGCTGGAGTGAAAACTGAAGCAAAATTCCTGTTTTATGCAGATGAACTGACTATGTCTCTCCTGGGCTGTAGAAGTCTATTGCTGTAATGCACCAGAAACACCCTGAGGAGTAATTCAAGTGTTGGCATCTTATCACCTGGTCTATCAGCATCTGTTTTGTGGCTGCCTGCTGTGTTAAAGGTGCAGGGAATATCATGATGTACTTAAAATATATTTAAAGTCATGTGCATGCACTCTGTAACCTCCTGCAATGAGTTCACTCCTGCTGGGCGGGAAGCTGCCATCTGCCTGAATGCTGAGTGCAAGACAATGGCTACCCATAAATGCTTCATTAGAAAAGGTGTCCCATTCTCACCACAGTCCCTTAGGAGGGAGGCCCGAGGTCCTATAAACCCCCACCTGACTGCAGCTTCAGCCCATTGCCATATGCATGAGAAGGGTTGATTATCCATTTGGAGGTACTTCTCTGGAAAACCTGGTTCAGGGAAACACACTGTCATTGACATTGAAAAATTCCATGTACTCCGAGATCAGAGCATGCCCATTCAGATGTGCTGGTTTCAGTCCTTCTTGGGGTGAGAGGGGCAGAACAAGTGTCTTGGCATCTTTCCCTGAGCTGCACATAACCTGGTACACCTTGAGGCCAGTGGCCACTTTTTGCTCCTGCACTGGTTGCATTGTGGTGACGTACCCAGTCACCAGATTGCTGGGTGAAGAGTCCATACTCTCTTCACTCTAGCTGAAGTCTCAGTGTTAGCCTGGATACCCTGTGGGAAGACTATGAACTATACACTGCCATGGCCACCTTTGCCTGGAAGGAAGAGCTTGGTCAGCTCAGCTCTGTCAGAAGCCCAACCCTCTCCTGTGTCTGGAGTGTGAAAAGTTGATTCTGTAAATAACAGCAGCTGACATAATTGTCATGATTATGTTATTACCAGCAAAGAAACTAATGACTTATCCTGTAATGCAGATAACCAGCTCCAGCATGCGGAGTAGTGCTACCAGCTTGCCTGGCACAGCTCTCCACTCCCGGAACTGAGAACAGCATTCCCAGCAATGCTAGGCACCTCTACAGCTCCTGGCCAGCCACCCGAGCAGGGCACTCACACTTGGCACGCACTCTACACATGTCTGTCACATTTTCTAGCAGGAGCTGCATTGATGTGTCCTGCAGCCCTGCAAGCCAAATGCTAAATGCATCAGACAGTGCATTTGTAGCTAAAAATATCACCAAGCAATTTGCCTGATAAAGGAGCCTGTTCTTCCTGGCTGGCAGCCAGATGACTTTGCCTTGATCACCACAGCTCCAGCCGTCTTGTACAGTCCTTGTGTAAAACCATTTCAAATACTATAGCGTGATAACATTGGTGGCAGAGTTTAATCTCCTGGAGAATGGAAGCTGTGGATGCTAATTCCTGGCACAGTGAAATAAGTCCAAAGCACATTCCTTTGATGATGAAAGTGTGACCGCCAGCCCAGCTTTACACATTTATGTTGAAGTTTATGGTGTTAAGCAGGTTCTCTTACCATGATCTGTGTTCTTTGAGAATGTCTATGATTGAGGTAACAGCAAGTGAAATATTAATTCATTCATTAGATTACTGTATGGTCATCACTTATATCTTAAATGGGTAATAATTACCCTACACAGTACTTTGGTAGTACTTTTTATCCCAGAATTTCAAAACACTTCAGTTAAGTCTCCTAACACAGGACCTGAGAAGCAGGAGCAGGAAAGCACCCTCTCAGTTAATCATTAATGGGATTGCAGTACGTGATATGTAGAGGTTAAAAATAACATTTTGTGAATATAATACATGATCTTGATAATACAGGTAGAAATAATCTTAATCCCTGATTGGCAAAGACCTAACATTAGAACAAGCATGAGGCTGCCTCCTGCAACCCCAGTTTACCACCTCTCCAAAGCAACCGGACCAAAACTGCGTAAGCGTCTCAGAATAATTAGGCAAAACTTGCTACTTGTATAACCTCTCAGGCACAGAGAGAATAGAGTTCTTTACCTGCAAGCCACCTCCAGTGAGTCTGATTAACTTTCCCTGTTTCTCTCCTGTTCTTCCACGCCTGCTTGGCCAGACAGGGGTGAGCAGGGCTGGGGTAAAACAGAGAAGTCCTGGAAAGCTGGATGGCTCAAGCTCCTTTGAGACTTTCTGACTCCCAAAAGATTTAAGATAACATGTGAAGGCAAAGACGACAGGACAGATTGTGTTGCCAGTGCAGTGCTGTTGGCTCTCCTCTTGAGTTGTAGCCCATTTCCTCCAAGCCCTCATTTTGCCCAGAGAGGGGGTTATACAAGTCTCTCCTTGCTCCTAGAAACTGCAGCACAGATCTAATTCACCCTGCAAAATAAGAAGCACAGAAATCACAAACTCCTAATACCTTCACAACCAAAAAAATCAATTGAAAGGGCACCTCACTGTGTGATTTTCAAGCTAGTCTTGTGACGGTTTAGGAGTGTGACTTACATCTTTTTAAATACACAACATTGGCAATCCAGTTTTCATTATCAAGATGAAAGCAGACTTAATGTACAAATTAACTCACAGATGCACAGAAATTATTTTTCTTTATCCTGACCCCAGCCCCCATGCTGATAAAGATCCCCAGCTATGAATCAATGGTACTTAATGTTCTTTCATAATTGGGCTGGAGCTTATCTCCTTCTGCAAGAGCAGCAGCATCCAGAGTGCAATGGTTTGCATTTGTCTCAAGAAAAATTGCCCGTACGGGAAGCAGTGAGTTGACGGTAAGTGTACTCTTGGTGGAGTGAGTTAATATTTGATGGACAGGTGATGGAGTAGGCTAATATTTGAACCTCTGGAGATTTAACTTCAAACACCCGCCAGGATTTCAGTCAGCTCTGATCTGTTGTGGCCAGTTGCCATGTCAAAGGACTTCTACAAAATCAAGCAGACTTCAGTCAGGCTGGCAGTTTCTCTACCCAGCCCCGCATGACTTGTAGAGGGCACTGTGTCCTGAGTAACCTCACAGTCCTGTCCCAAAAAACAGCAGATTGTCCCAGGGCTGCTGTGACTGAAAAGGTACAAGTGAATTGACTCCAATGTGTGGGAAAAGGCAGATCCAAAAATGCTGGGAATGAGTTGGGGGATCCTGGAAATTCTGCTTCAGTGTCCTATTTCTAAAGTGTTGTTTTTTTCTGGTCGGAGGAGGTAGTTTGAAAAAACAGTTCAGATGCATCCTCCAAAGAAGGAATTAGCAGAGCTGCATGGGAAAGTCTGCAAAGTGCTTCAGAGCAGATAGGACTTTGGGATGGCAGCAATACATTTGTTCTTTCTCATTATTCATTTTTTGAGGAAAAAAAGGTGCTTTTAAACAAAGCAAATCTAGTTTATTCCTCTCTCTGCACTCCATCTCTCTAACTTTGATGAAATTCAGTCAGAACTAGCAACCAAAGCTCCAGCTCACAGACGTCTGTTTGCTCAGCCCAAATGATCATAAAACAGAGACATGCCTTCCGGGCTTTAGCCTCTTCTGGCCTTTCTGTACTAGGAGAGCATGCCAGCTCACCAGCTTCTTACTCGGCTCTTCATACTCTCGTTATATGGAGAGAACTCCAGCATGTGCAGAGGATCAGTGGAGGGACTTCTTTCACAGTCCATAAAAAAGGCCGGAATGGGGGGTGATTTGTGCTGGGGTAAGAAGGATGGGTTTGGGGTTTTGTTCTTCTTATGGTGATGCTGCATTTAAATGTGGCTTACTTAGAGAGCAGCATATGACCCATGTGTACCTTGTCACATCCAATAGATCTCATGTGAAAAGCTGAAAGCTCTCAATAGCAGCTGGGCCCCAGGGACCATCACAAGGCTGAGCTGTGTGAATTAAATAATCGAGAGCAAACCCCACAACTCCTGTTACAGAGCCAGAACTCTGCCAAGAGTGTGGGCCTGCCCTAACCCTGCCCTTCGCTTTCAGCACCCATGGGACCAGACCTTCCTAGTGTGACTCTCAATGCTCCAGTGACTGCGGAACAACTACAATAGTTTAAACCAACACTGTGTCTGGCCCTTTGTCTTAAATCTCCCACCCAGACTTGATTTTACAGATGCTCGGGGTTGTGACAGAGTTCTCATCTATCACAGTCAGGTTACTTCCCTCCTATTCTAAATCAAACAAGCCAATCCGGGCAGCTTTCTTGTGGAAGGCTTTCTGGGCTGGTTTCCCCCTCTTCCTTCCCTAAATGTTTGTTAATGTACCTAAATGATTTAACCAAACAGAGGCTAGAGTTTCCAGTAGGATGGCAAGTTTGTTGGGAGAAGGGAGAAATGCACAGATGTATTTACCTGTATCTGATTCTGGATAAATATTTATTCTCCTTTCCCTTTTCTGCACCTTTCTCACACACGGGAATGACAAATTCTCCCCAGCCACAGGGCAGCAGGGAAATATTATCACTTCCATTTTGCAGGTACACAAGTGGAGCAAAGGTGACTTAATCTGAAAGTGGGGGAAGTCAGCAGTGCTTTTACCACCAGTTCCAAGGGACTTTGAACAGGAGCAACTGGAGTAAACTGCCATCACCAGCCTGGCGGTGGGCAGAAGCCAAGCTCTGGGGCTGCATCACCACGCACCCCAGGGAGTGCCACTCAGAGGTTCGACCACAGTTGCCTGAGTCACAGTTCCTCTCTGGAGGTTGACTTCAGCCCCTCTGACTTACCTGGGGAAGGTGCTGGAAAGTTTCATTAGTTCCCATTTGTAAAGCGGATTTAGAGCGCTGTCTACAATGAATTCTTTGTAGCAAGTGCTATGGCATTCAGCAAGACAAAGAAGGCAAAACAATCTTGTGTCTTTTTTTTTCTTTCCTTTTATTTTTTGTATTTTTGCAAAAGGGAAAAATTAATGTTAGGTTTTTATTAGAAAACAACAGACTACGGCCACCCTTTTTTCCTGGAATAATAATAGTAATAATACATTACGTTAGGTTAGTCAGTAGTTTTCAGTAATCCGCAAGACGTGCCCTGTTGACCTCTGAGGTAATTTTGGATCATGCTCAAGCCAAATAAAGGCAGATTTGTGGTTGCAGGTGAGAGATCCTCCGAAAAACCATGGAAGTAACTACAGTGTCCTCCGGTTTGATCTGAACTCAGCCTGGCCTTTATCGGTGCTTCTGGCACTAGTCCAGAAGTAAGACAGATTAATGATTTAAAGGCATTACACTATGATATGATGTAACTCAGCACAGTGTGGTTGAAAAGATAAGTTTGCAGTATGTACCATAGGCCACTCCTCCTGGATAATACGTTACTCCTTGGAGGATGTTACAGGCTTGACTGGAAACATTCATGGCATGAATGTTCCAGTGATTACAGAGGCAAAAGAATGTGCCCTTCTACAGGCCCAAAAATGCTACTGTGAAATGCTACACATCGTTTTCTGTCCCCTGAAAAGACAGAAAAACTGTGGCTGTGGTGGATGATGAAAAAAGTCAAAGGAGAGAGAAGTGGACCTGTGAGGGTGGTGGCAGCACACATGTCCATGCCATGACATGCCATGCTGCATGCCCAGAGAGCTGCTTGCAGCTCTGGCAGCAGTGACCCTGTGGCCCAGGCTCTGCACAGTGTCTTCTGTCATTTTTCCAGCCACTGCTTTTTGGGCTCATTAGATATATCTGCCAGGGGTCTACTTACTCACACTGTAATCCTTTGTCTGAGTAAGGTCTGAACCTCTGTGTTAATCCTGAGCCTGTATAGAAAATATTCCCCAGCCTGTTATGACTACAGGTCTGCCTGAGCTCTAATAAATCAGCAAGGTTCCAGTGGCATAACAGAGAGCTTGAGAGAGTGCTGGGTGGGGAAACGTGTATAAAAGGCAGTCCCCATCTTCCTTTAGCAGCCATTAATTACAGCCAGTGATGGGAATAGGAAACAGCAGTCATGCTGGGATACTGCTGTTTGCAACTCAGTCAGAGGCAGGCTGAAACCTGAAGACAGAGAAGATAGGCACTATATAGTGGCCTGGGGACACACGTGAAGTTTAAAAACAACTTCCCCTTGAAATTGAGGGTTAATGCTAGTTTAAGCATTTGGTCTATGAATTGACATCAGTAGGGTGAGGCACAAGCCCCATCACTGTATGCCAGAGGCACAGGTGGAGAACATACGAGGGCACATCAGTAAATGGTGCCAGCCCTGAGGGGCAAAAGATAGGCACTGGCCAAGCAGCACCTCACCAATTCCGCTTGAAGAGGCACTTGTGTTAAACAGCAGTCAGCAGGGACTTTGTTAAGGAAAGCAAGTTTCCTGGCACTGCAGCTGGGGCAAGTCATCTGGAGTGGACTGGGGTGCTGAGCTGAGGTGGGTGTGGGGTCAGGGAGCAGAGACGCAGTAGGGAGTTGGGCTGCTCTGCAGCTGGCTGTTTGAAAAGAAAGCTTGGGAAATCTTGGGAAAGATCTTTTTCTATTTATTAAGCAGCTTGCAAAGAAACTTAGTGCCTCTATAGCAACTTGACACCAGCGGCACTGTGACAGTAATTATTAACAGGGAGGGAAAAGTGGAGCAGTGTGGCAGGTCTGAATAACTCTCATATGAAAGTGCTTTCAAATCAGTGGTCAAACCATAGCTCCTGCTTCATTTAAGCAACAGCTGCTGGTCTATTTCCTCCCTCAACAAATAACTTTCTTCTCGGAGAGGTCTAAGCCAAAGGACTTTCACCACCCAGCTGGAACAAGTCAGGAGCGCAGGTACAGCCTGTCCTGATGGCTGGGTGGTAGCTCCTTGCTGTGCCACGATGCCTTTTTGGCATACTGCCTTCTTCCCACTGGGGTCACCATGCTCCCTCCAGCACTGAAACAAAGCTTTGCAATGGCAGAGGCAGACACCCAGCTCTAAACCCTAGTGTTACCCTGTGATTGCTTTTTCTGACATTCAGGCACAGAGGCTGATCTGACCACTATTGTAGTGGTGAATGCGTTATCAGTTCAGGACAGCTTGGTACTTTGTCTGGCAGGGAGGATTCAACTTTCCCCCTCTGCTCAGTAAATTTCTGTGTTGGAATGGTCACACAGTCTCTGAACCTCTTTCCTGACCATTTCTGCATTTGCACAGCAGGGTACACCAGCTCTGAGTTGGCTGCCTTAGGAGAATTTGGAGCCTGGAACCTCCTGAGGTCTTTTAGCAGATTTATCCTTAAAATATCTGTGGGCTACGAAGGTGTTAGGCCCTCTCTCTCCCATCTGCTTTTTCATGTAAAAACTAGAGGTGCCAAGATCTGCTGAGAGGACTGTAGGGGAATGGCCAGGAAAGATGCCTGCAGCTATCCCTCAGGCTCCTGCACAGACAATGTTTCACAGATGTGAAGTCATGAGTATAGTCATAAACATTTTAAGACACACCTGCCAAATAGTTCTGGAGTTTTCTAGTGAGAGGAAATCTTCTGTAAATGTCAAGAGAAGAAAATCAGGAAGACCCTAATTTTATGGGTGGATCCAGCAGATTTTCTTTCTCTCTGTGATGAGCAGACTGTCATCTTGGCACTTCTCTATAAGCTCACTAACATCTATTTAACTCTGTAAAGCATGAATTATGGGAATATAAAAAAGTATGTTTCTGTCACACACACACACTCTACCATTCTTTTTTTCAGTGCCTCTTCCAATCACACAAACGGGACTTAAAACAGATGCATGCACAGACTTCCACGCTCTAGTTTCTCTACTTTTAGGTCCATGTTATAACACATTGGTCTGTGAGTTATGCTGGATTTGCCTTACACCCTGGGCTAAGATTCTCCGCATGAGTGGCTCACCCCAGTCTCCACATACACATACACACACACACACACACACTTCTCATCCACTCCTACAGAAAGAAAGAGAAGTGAGGGAGCTGCCAGCAGGCAACGGGATGGCTCCCATCTCCTTGCAGTGCTGGCGACTCCATCCCAACAAGGCTCCCACATACCCACTTCACATCTCCAATGGTCTTACTCTCTTACTCTGGTGCCTCACTCCCCCAGAGCTGTACACTTAATTTTGGGAGTATCTACATTTGGAGACCTAGGACTATAAGCAGGCAGATGTCTGCCTTTAACAACTTATCCTCTGGCATAGCTGTCTTGTCATAATGTGATGGAGAGGGCTCCTGCATAATCCTCAATAGTTCTGTCCACCTTTTAATGTGTTTTTAATCACAATGGAATAACCATCATGCCAGTGGTGGTTGGAGGGAATAGGACTCCTTAATCTTCCCTGGGTTTGGATTGCTTATCCATGAAACAGGGACAGTTCCTGCCAGGAGAATTCTCCTGGAGCTCTTCCCCTGGGTGAGCTCACATTTTGCTGAAGGCCAGCATAGGCCTTGGGGTCAGGGGAAGCCCGTCTTTGGGGATTTAAGTGTCACTGAGGCCTTCTGCTGACTAAATGCCTTTCATTATAACATCAGCAAAAAAGCCCTGAGATGCTTTAATCATAGCTGAAGTGCTTTACAACCTGCTGGGCAGATAAATGGGAAAATATAAGCTATAATAGGAAAATACAACGTATGCTGCAGCAGGGCAGTGCAGCACTGTAATTAAAAGGTAGTTCAGAATAGCTACACCAGTTATATGAATAAAAGAAAAATGTTTTATCTCCCTAACCTGTGCTCTTCCTGGTGTTAGTGTAGCTACACAGGAAACTGTAGTGCTGCTGATACAGCTTATCTCCGCCAAGGAACAGGTTTGGACTATACCAGCAGGACAGTCTGGATTTTATTTGCTAGGATGGAGTTGTATATTTACTGGGATAGCCCAGCAAGTCGTTTTTACCACAAGCAAGGCCTCAGGCTGCTGCTTCTCCTATTGTAAAGATGAGTAGCCTTAACATATATATCCTCTCCCTTCCTCGTGTGTGAGGCCATGCTGCAGGGTGGGGGATGAGGAAAAAGATGGTTGTGATCCATTTCCAGCACCAAGCACCCAGTCTCAGGTTAAAGCCTTTCCCTTTTACAGCAGAGGTTTTGTTTTTCTCACTCTTTTACTGTGTCCTGGCTAGTACTTAATACTCCATTCTCCAAGCGGTGCCTTTCAGGCAGGTTTAGAGATCATCCAGCCTTGGCTGGCAGCCTGACCTATTGCAGTCCTGCTAGTTGTGCCCAGCCAGGCTGCAGTCACCTTCCCAGAGGGGCTTGGAGACCCAAACAGTGTTCCAGTTGTCCTGTACCTTGTTCTAGGGGAGAGGAGCCAACCCAGGAGCTGCTGCCCAGATGCCCTGGGCCAAGGTAGGCAAAGTGCTTTAGGGAAACTTGGCTGCCTTGCTGGAGGTACAGAGAAGTGAGTCTGCACTTGACTGGACAGCATCCCCCTGCTCCACCTCCCACCCATCCACCTGGTCTCAAGCAGAGGCTGAAGCCCTTTCACTCCTTGTCTCTTATCCTCACCGGAGGTGAACATCAGCATGAGCCTGGTGCTGTGGAGGTACATACCTCCTCCCACTCCTCACCCTCACTCAAAGGCAGGGAGGCAGCCCCCATAATGGTCCTGCTCTGACAAGGAAGCAGTGTCTAGACACAGATTAGGCAAACAGCTAAAGCACAAGACCAGACACTGAAAAACCAAAGGAAAAAAAAAAAAGAGCTCCCCAGCTCTGTCCACCACTGATTCCTGTGAGATTTGAGGCAAAGAAGGGAACTTCTTTAGTTCTTTGTCTTCCTCGCCTGTCTAGTATGGGATAATATTTCCCTTTCTGGCAAGGCTATGGTCAGAGTTGATTAGCATTTGAAAAGTTCTTTGAAATGGAAGATGCATTTGGAAAACTGAAGTATTATTACTATAATTGAGTGAGTGGCTCTCAGGGTAGGGAAGCATTTGACTTCTTTTTCCCTGTGGACAGAATAGCCTGGATAATACTGGGATTTCTTCAGATTTATTAATTATCCAATCATCTAGTACATATCAGGTATCTAAAGCAGAACTCAGTTTAGATATTTATTCCATGAAATATTGGATTGCAGACACATGAAATCCAAGCTACGTTGTCCAGACAAATAAATCACATGACACTGGGGCTCTTCCCCTACTGGCACCAGCTCTCCTGGCATGACTGCTTGAGGACGGGCATTTAAAATCTGTTTTCCATGACTCCTCACACAGGATTTTGAAATGTACTCTATGTTTGCCAGTAAAACAAGCTCTTGCAAGAGTCTCCAGCAGACGTAGTTCAGGCCCTGAAACAAATACATGTTAAAAAAGTCAAATGAATGAGCTTTGTTTGCTCAGGCCATGATTCTGCAAGGTATTTTAAAGTATTCATTTGTAGTCTCATGATTAATCCTAGTGAAGTGAGTAGAACTGTTTCTGGGCAGAATCAGGCAGATGCTTAAATACCCTGATGAATACAGGTTCCAATTATTACTTCATCAACTCACATGCTCTTGTCCTGTATTTTAAAGACTTCCTGTGTATTGATTCAGTGTCTTTCCCTGTATACTGTAACACAAGTTGCTGCTGAGTCTAGGCTGGAAAAACACCATCTATGTTTCTTATGAAGCATGCATTAGTCTATTAAAAAATATGTCACCATTCCAAGAAACATCCAGTAAATTAATAATAAAAAAAAAAAAGAAAAGGTTATGGGGCATATTTTCAAAACCCTGTTGTGCTAGGTTGTGGGGTTGACAGTTTTTAGCTTCATGTCTCTTATTAATTTCAGTTGAAATTACCTCTACCTCTGCAGCTGTGGCACCACATTTTGAAAATCCACTCCAAAACAGAGTGGATTCTGCTTCCTTTTGGAAACAGAGTTGTCAAGTTCTTGTGTAGACATGGGAGCTGGGATTGACACAAATCTCACACGTCCTAAGCCCAGCTTGTTTTTGACTCTGTGGAGTTGAGTGGTGCTGCTACCCCAAGTGACTCCTGCATGTACATGAGGCAAATCATGCATATTTTATATGAATAAGGATGTGATGGAAGTATCTAACAGATCTCACTTGGACACAAGAATCCATGTTAAAGCAATCTACTAAGCCAAACTCAGGGAGTTCTTTTCTTTGGCTGAGCCATGCAAAATCAGTCACCAGGCAGTCTTCACTGGATTAACAGGCTTCACCTCATTTAAGAGAGACATTGAAGATGGGATCATCAGGAGATATTACCATCAGGAGATATTACCATCAGGAGATAATACTGATTACGTAACTGCTGGTCCCCTCACTGACTGGGTGTGTGTCTTTTTTGAGGCTTGGGGTAAGGCCCCTGCCATAACCAGACATAGGTGAAGCAACGCGCTTTGCAGCCACCAGCCCACAGCCACACTTGTGCGGTGCAGTGCCACACAGCAAAGAGGCCAGGAGGAAGATGTGGTCAGGACTCTGAACAGGTCAGTGTGGTGGTCTGCAGGGTCACTGCCCCAGATTTCAGACTCTGAGGTTGCAAATAGGCCTTCAAAGGTGAGCCCAGAGGTATGGCTGCACACCCAGGGGAAGGTGAAAGCCATGGCCACTATGCCATAGCTACCTGCAGTAGCTGCCTACATTTATGGGTTATATCATAGCACAGGTAGATGAGAGGCTCCTTAGCTGGCTGAGCCATTTACCCTGTCAGCAAGCGGATGTCCACAGGCATTCACTACTGAATAATGCACAACATGACAAATTCAACTTTGGATGCTCATGTTCTCAGCCCCTAAACCTTTGCCTGTCTTTATCTTCTTTTCCCACTAATTCTCTTCTGAAGGAATTCCATGGAGTTAGCACAGCTGTCTTCTGAACTGGATCTAGGTCTGGTGGCAGTAGAGACACGGATGGTCTTGTGTGAGTAGGGACAAACGCCATCCCTGTCTGTGCCAGAGCAATGAGGTCTTCAGGGCAAAAAACAGTGTTACCTGCTGTGAATGGTATCCTGGGAGGTGCCCAGGCTAGCAGTGGCAAGTCCTGCATTGTCCCTGCCATGGGAAGGCAACTGCACCGTCCCGAATCTGCTTGGAGCAGCTAGCACAGCACAGGGATGCCACATGGTTCCTGTCTCAAGTGTCATCAATAAAATCCCTTTTTCATTTTTCTTTCTGCTGTCTGATGTTGGACTTAAGCCTCTGTGAAATGTCCTCTCTGCCTAACCACCTGCAGTGCTGAGCTGGACAGAAAGCAATGTGAACACCAAAGTAAATCAGTCCAGATGACTGTGCCTGAGGCAGCCCCATCCCTTCTTAATCCAGCATCTCATCTTAGGGACAGTGCCTCCCACTTCAGCCTCAGACCCAAAGAAAGGCAGTCTCAGTGTAAACTCATTGCTCCTCTGTTCCTCTGACTCATGGTTTGGGTTCTACATGCCAGGGTGTGTTTTCTTCTCTTTCCTTACGAAGCTTGCTCCCACTAGCAGTGACAGGACTGCAAGTCTGTGCAGTCCACAGGAGGCCCAGCTGCTCGCTGTTAATGTTTAATGACAGCTCTGCAAGCTGGAGATATTCTCAGACTCTATTTCAGCTGGTCAGGTTTCATACAAACTGTTTTCAGCAAACACTGTAAATCCACAGAAGCATTAAGTTACTGAGGAACACTGGGCCAGATTCAGAGGTAACCTTAAAGAAATCTTGGTGTGATTTAGCACTTCCAAAGGCTTTCTTGCATCCAGACGATATTTTTCACATATGCAAAACTCATTATCTCTTGTTGTGGCACTTGTGTGGTAAGAAATCTGTATACCAAGTTTACTCCAAAGCGTCAGTGCTGAATGGGGTGCAGATGCCTTCCCCATCTCTCCCAGACAGGTTACTATTCTGCCAGCACAGTCCTGCACCAAGAGTAGTGTCAGATGGTTTCCTAGAGTAAATTAATGCAGCTCCATTATGTTAGGCCAACTGATATCAGCAGAGAATTCAGACAGCTAATTTTTAACCTTCTCCAGTTTCCCTCTGGCTCATGAAACCATTTCCTGCTCCAGCCCCTCTGACAGTCCCCTGGTTCTCCTCCAAGCATCTATCCAGTGGAGAGACAAAGCTAAATGTGAAGTATAGGAAGGTCAAAGCTTAAGATCACACAAATAGGATCTGAGAGACACTAATGATCCAAAATGGTACTACTTATATGCCCAGCCAGGAGAAACAGTGGGCCAGAATGGCTCAGCCAGAAATTTAGACCCTTAGACTAAACTCTGCCTTCATTTAAATCTCATTGGGAATCTAGAGGTATTACAGGTCAGAGAGAATGTGATGTGTCCGCTCTTCACTCCCACTCTGATCAAGGACTGATCCAAGATGCACACATTTTCAGTGGATGTTATTGGCAACTCAGATCTAAGAAAGACAATTGTAACTGAGAGTAACTGCGTGAAAATTTTGAAGTATGGGATTTGGCTATGGTTGCCTTGATGTTCTGTGAAGACCTTGAAAGATGTTGTAAAGGTCATTGCTTTGACTTCCCGAAGAAGGTGATCTTGTACAAAGATTTAGGAAATTTTGAGGGCACACATCAGTGGGTTCACCACAGGGGTAACTGGGTTTGCCAGCTGTGAATGCATGTACTGTAAAGGGGCCGGGCCAGTGCCTTTTGGGTGCAAGGACAAAATGCAGAAACGGCTGTCTGAGCCATAGAGACAAGTCTGAACTCTTTATACCCTTTTACCTTCCCTCCTCAAAACCCTGAAGGCTATTAAATGTCTGCCAAGGTCTATTCCATCCCCAGCTAGGGATGGGGTTGATGGTGACAATCTGAATATGGCAGGAGGATATCAGGGCAGTAAAACCCCACCCTGGCAGGTTGTCTGCAACCTCAAGTACTCCTGGCCCCATGTTGTGCAGAAAGCCAGAACCTTCACTGTGCTTCTCATTGTCACTAACAGGGACAGGGTGGTCTTTCCCACATCCTCTGCTGAGCTGCTTCCAGCAATGGGAAATGATAGCTCTTCTGTACGTGTAGAGTTGTACATGTGGAAAACCATGCTGCACTATTACAGAAACAAGCTGTGCTCAGAGATTGCTTGTCCTGCTTGCTCTGGGACATGCTGGGAGCATGCAAGACAGCCTCATCCCTGCTCTTTTAGAAGCAAGCTGCAAAGGCAGATTTCTCTCTACCTGGAGCCCAACCCTTCAAAAGCCTGGGATTGTTGAAACACAGAGTTCATAGGATGAAAACTGCCTAGTGCTGATTTTAGATTACAGCAAGGGAGATGCAAGGAAGCATGAGGGAGAAGCAGGAGCTGGCTGGGGTGGGCAGTGGGAGGCTGGCACTGTGGGGCAGTTTATATAGATGATGGTCTTAAGACTTACTTTTGGCCCCAAGTGAAGTTGTTGATCTCTGTTGAAGATGCTGAAGATGGGCCTGAAATATGCTGCTACTTCCAGTCTTGTTTTGCCTTCCCTCTATCTTGTCTAAAAGCATCCCTTTTGCAGGAACAAGATGCTCTGTTAAATTAGGAGTGTTATCAGTGGCCACTGTAAGTAACCATAATAATCTGTGAGGCAGTGCGCAGCTCTGGTGTGCAAATGGCACTTAGGCAAACATCACTAACAGGATAACACGGACAACATTTAGGCTCAGTTTCAAACTGATCATAACCCTTCACTTGACCAATGTCTGGGTTTGAACTTTTCTAAGCGTTCAGGGCTTTAGGCAGAGAAAGTCAGTGTCCTGAAGAATAAATCCTTAATATTTTGAGCTTTCCTTTAGGAAGAGGAAAAAAGCTCCAAGCAGAGAAGAATCCAAAAAGAATATCTGATTTCATTGCTTTCATCATATAAACCACTACATATCATTTATTTTCAGTCAGAAGCCAGGGGCATATCTTCTCTAAATATTTACCTACTTTCTTTCTAAGGCCATGTCTGCATGTCATCACTCTGACTTGTGTAGTAGACATACCCACCTTACTTTGGATTTAATATATTTAATACACCTAGACTTTAATAGCAGACTAATAAACCCAAAGTCTAATAGTTACACTGTGAGGTCAGGGTAGCCTGCAACATCTACTGGGAATATCTTCCAGCCATTGCTCTGTACCAAGCCAGTCACACTAGTACCACACCACACTGCACCACAGGTCTTGTAGTGAAACTGGGGACAAGCGGGTTTTACCAGATGTGGAAGTTTGACTACAGGAAATCCTTCAGCCTTATGGCTCAGTAATGCCTTTCCAAAATGGGACCACCTCTGACAGGTCTCTTTCTCTTGCCTTCACGTTCACGCACCAGTCAACCCAGACAAACAGAGGCTGTGCTGTCTGCACCCCTGGAGCCTTTCAAATCCCTGCTGTTTCAAACCCCTGCTGTAACAAGCCCTGAGCAACCTGGCCTGACCTCAAAGCTGGCCTCGCTTTAAGCAGGGCTTGGTTTAAAGACTCCCAAGGTGTCCTAAGCAGAATTATTCTGTGATGCCAAGATCCTAGCCCAGAGATGCCCATCTTGACTTCTCAAAGGGCTCTGTTCAGCTCTGTACCAGCAGCAACTACTAGGCTTTGTACTCTGAGCATTTTCTACCTCAGTATCAGAAACTGAAAGACTGACTATATCAAAGACATTTTCCCTCCCCTCACTTTCCCACAGGCAGGCAGTATTGATCTCTCCATCCTAGAAAGGAAACTGAGGCACACTCAAGTGTCATAAGATGGGTCTCACTGAGGAGGTAAAAGAAAAGTCAAAGTTAATGGATCATTGTAAGGCTCATGATGACTCTGTCTAGTCTGATCAGTACTGTGGATGGCCTTTGCCTTATCTTAATTGAAATTAAACAGAGATTCCCGTTCAAAAGGATATTTTCACATTGTGAATTCAAATCCTGGTGCACACCCCACTTGTCTTCAGAATCTCCGATCATCTCGGCAAGCTTCCTGCTGCCTTTGACAAGCAAAGTTTTAAAATGCTGCTTTCAATTTTTTTTACCCTGTTCTCATCCTTAAGTGGTATTTATCTTGCTGTGCGTGGTGCTGTATAGGTAGTCTGAAAGCCTCAGTCTTCCAACACCTGTGGCACAACCTACCAATGAAGTAGAGGATGAGGGCTTGGAAGCTATAGCTCTCTTCCCAGTGTTGCCATTGCCTTGCTTTGTGGAAAGTAATTTACAACAGTCCTTCTCTCTGCTTCCCTCTGTAGAAGGTGGAAACAAGTAGCAAACACATGGTGACATGAGGCGTGAAGATCTTGTGCCCTTGGCTGGAGGGTGCAAGACAAAAGCAAAGCACTCTTCAATATAATAGCCCCATCTCCCTACCTCCTCTTCCCTGAGAGGGCAGATCCAGCATGGCTAAACTTCCTGCCTTTCCTCCATCCCCTGCAGCACTCTGGCTGTGCTCCATTGGATTTTGTCTACTTCAGCTGGCTCCTCTGTGTCACAGCCAAAGACACACACCTCCTCCAAAGGCAGCCCCAAGGTGGCCACTGCACCTTGCAAGACTTTATTTTTTTCCACTAGCACTCTTTCAGAAACTTTGGGGAACACTTAGCACTTAGCTTCCTAAGTGTGCTGGCCTTTCTGCCTTCAGGAGCTCCCACAGACAGACTGGGGCTGTAGTACTGCCAACACTCTCTGAAATGCTCATGCTGCCACCAGCCCTGCCCTATGAGCTCAGATGGAACAGAGACTTCCATGACCATCTAGTTAACATAGGAGTAGCATTTCAGAAGCTTTAGTAGCCATGTTTTCAGTTGTTTCCTAGAAATCTAAGAACTTATTCTCTTAGCTCTTCATTAAATGGGGCTTGGGTTCTCTCGGGAAATTTGCCTGCGGTCTCTTCCTAGACTTTCCAGTAGAATCGTCTGAATTGTCTTTACATGAGTGACATCTACATGTGAGCCAGACACCCTGGGCTCAGTTAAAAGAGATAAACAGGCATTTACAGGAAACAATTCATCTTCTCCTGTGGTAGATACCTAAAATGGCCCACAGCAATCACAAAACGATTGCTTCCCTCCACAAACTATAAATTTAATCTGGAAAAGCAGCCCAGTTTGTGACTTATGTTGGAGGATTCAGTTGCCTGGTGCTTTTTGAGCTGCTCTGTCTTATTTTAGACATTCACAGGCAGACAGGTATATGCATATATGTACAGGAGCCTGCAGGAGACAAATGCCCTTCCAGTATGTCTTTTGGACATCAGACAAAGGACCTTGGATTGACTATCCTGTTACCAATGTGATGAGGGTTGCTACTTTTGGACTAGCTGGAATAATTTCCCTCCATTGTACCCCTTCATTTATATCCTATATGTTAACATAAATGGTCCATGCTGGAATAGCTAAAACCAAGAGTATGGCCCACAGTGCAACACAACAAAGCAATGATTAATAAAATAACAATTGATTTTATTAAAAAGAAAATAAATCAGCCAGGTTTCATGACATCTTGGCAAACGCCAGAGCAAAGTGTAGGGGTACTATTCCTGTTCTGCAGATAACTACCGCAACAAGGAAATTCATGCAAGATGTCACGTTACAACTGTTACATCATCAGGAAAAAATCTCAATGGCTGATCATTGCCTGAGGGAGATGTCAGTCTTCTCAGCTTCTGTGCAGAGAGAAGTCTTATAGGAATTAACTCTTTCCTAGGTGATGAACACCACTAGATTTTACCATCATTTTTTCACCTTGTTTGTCTAAAATGAATCACCATTCTCTTGCTTTCCATTTTTGTCTTTCATTCAAGTAATAAACACTGTGATTTTGCAGTGACAACTGTCTATCACATTTGCTGGGTGACTGAGGACCTTTTCTCCTCCACTTTGTTAGCAGATTTCTGCTGGACACTGGTTGTTCACCACACAAGCCATTCCCAAAGACAATAAATGTTACTTGCCAAACACACCCCAGGCAGTCTCCCTGTTGTCTGGATACAAACCCATTGTCTTACATGAAGAAATATTGCCAGCATACCACCAAAATGGCCCATTCTCTGGTAATACCCAAGGCAGTGTAAACATACATGTGCTTTCCCTGAAATATGTTCTGAAGGATACAATGATAAAATGGGTTTTTACCAACTCAGAGATCACACACTACAGCTGGTTACTGCTGATGTTAAGGGATCAGTGCTTCAGGGATCAATTCCCCCTGCAGTCTCATGCCTGGACAGGGCAGACCCTTCTCAGCAACAAAATCCACCCTTGACCAGAGGAGATGGAAGCAATAGTGCCTTTCCCCAAGCTTCATTTCACTACTTTTTTCTGTGATGCAGAACTTTGCTGCTATATCTCTTAATCTCTCCAAACCCTCCAAGTTGCCCATTTCATGGGCAATGCAGTCTACCTCTCCATCTACATACACTATTGAGTCTCTTTTTAAGTTCTATTAAACCTGTGGTCTGTATCTAAAAACACACTGATACCCAGTTTGGCACTGCCACCTTTTTTGCCCTTGTATTCACACTGAGAGGCCCGGTAAACTTGTGTCTGCTTCCTCTAGAAGACTTCCTCTCTTTTTATCTCTTGATCACATCCCCTCCTGTACACAAGTTCTTGAAGACACCTTCTCCCTATCACCTTGATTTTTCCTTCTTGTGCATTCAAATACTGATTCTCCTATCAGCACTCTCATGCTCTTTCTTTCTCTCTTTCTTTTCCTTCCTTCCTTTTTCTTTCTTTCTTTCTTTCTTTCTTTCTTTCTTTCTTTCTTTCTTTCTTTCTTTCTCTCTTTCTCTCTTTCTTTCTTTCTCTCTTTCTTTCTCTCTTTCTCTCTCTCTTTCTTTCTCTCTTTCTCTCTTTCTCTCTTTCTCTCTTTCTTTCTTTCTTTCTTTCTTTCTTTCTTTCTTTCTCCTCCCTTCCTCGCTCTCTTCCTCCCTTCCTTTCTCTCTTCCTCCCTTCCTCTCTTCTTTCTTTTCTTCCTTCTCTCAAATCAATTATTTTATTCTCTTTAATGCTGTGCATGCTCCAAAACAAGTGACTTACTTTCCCCAGAGGAATTTAAGCCTGCCCTGCCCAGCACAAAATACGTACTGTGCTGGCCCTGAATGTCTCAATTCAAGAAGCTTTGAGCTCCCATTGTTTGCAGTTCACAGAGTTCACCTGCATTTTAGTCTTCTCATCTATTAAAGAAAACAAAGTGGAGAGGAGAGAGAAGGAGAAATACGGCTGTAAAAGCAGCAGTCGGTCAGAGAACCCTCGTGTTCCCGGTACCAGTTGTGAGCCAATCAATCAGTCTCAAACAGCCCACTGGAGAATAACTGCCCAACTTACCCAAATTTATTTTCTTTAATAACAGAATCCTCCTGTGACCCTGCGGTTATTGCTGACACAAAGCAAGGCCTGCTTGAGCCTGATATCTGCTCCCTTGCTCCCTGCTGTGTGCAGAGCAATGGAGCTATCGTCCCCTTGTTTTCTGCAGACAGCAGCTTTAAATCACTGACAGCCACTTCTGTCTCTGAGGGCCAGGATAGACTTTCCTGCACTGGTCACTCACTTGTGACTTGTGTGTGTTCGCCTACGTGTGCACAGGCTTTGTAAAATAAAGATCAGAATGCCTGGAGATATCTGCTTATTGCTTGAGTGCTTGGCTCTGCAAGGGCTGTGAACACTATCCAGGTGATGGAAGGAATGGATGATCACACAGACACTCAACTGCAAAGAAAAAGTTGCTGCAAAATCTCCAAGTCTGTGCTCTGGCCAAGTGGCATTGCTAGTCAGGAAGCTGGGGTGCCCCAAGCAGACAGACAGTGAGATTACACAAAGGAAAATGGAAACTTTGGGATTATAGGCCAGGTCTGCATTGTGGGCAGAGTCTCAGGGTACGACATCCTGTGTAACGCATTTGTCAGCAATTGTGATCCTTCTTCGGGGGCTGTCCAAAATCCTTGTGAGAAATGCAGATGCATGTTTTGTAGAATTCTGAGGAATCCTGCTCAGCTCTCTAGGCTCAACTATAACGCAAGTCTTTGGAAGATAAATGCAAGTTCTTTAAAGGGTAAATGAAAGTTTCTTGGAGATGTCATAAAATCCACATCAGCCTTTATGTTAAAAACCAAAAAGTGTCTGTAGAACACTTATAAAAAACTTACAGAATGAAATGTGCCCTTTTTAGAGAATGGCAGATTTTTCTCTGTATTTTAGAAACTCAGAGGAGACACTTCTATAGACTTCATGTTACATTTGAACCCTGCAGTGCAACCTCAAAAGAGGAGTCTGAGTGCTGCTCTACTTTCTTACAAAGATTTGGTCATAATGGAGAGAGTTCCACTGCTAGCTGGAAGGCTCGAGGTACTCCAGCACCCTAACACAGTAGCACCCATCAGCTTTCCCTCAGGACATCCCAGGTGCTGGGTATAGGGCATGCACACTGCCTCTGCCATTGCCAAGGTAGGACACAGGTCCTGTGAAATGCATTTCCTGGGTGCCTGGCGCTGCATGTCTTGCTTTCCCACCAAGGTATGAGAGTGAAGTTCAGATGCTTCAGACCAAGGGCTGCTCCAGGCACACAGTATCCCTTCCCCAGCAAGCAGTGGGGTGTGCTTGACACAACCTACTCTCTTCAACTGCACAGCTTGGAGTTGGACAGGGCTGGGGAGTCTGGGTGTTCCGGAGCTCTCCTTGCCTGCATATCCTGCTCTGCTCAGAACCCCTCTGTGATGGCTGCACTGTGGGAGGACCTCATCCCCGGGGCAGGGCTGAGGCAAGCTCCTGCCTACCTGGACACCCCAAGAAAGGATAGGGCTCCCTTGGCAATGCTGCTTGGACATCCACATTGCTCCTACTTCCCTGCCAAAAGCCTCTCCCTGTGGAAACAATAGCTTGTGTTACCACCAGCTGTACAGTGGTCTCAGAGGGATGAATTAGGGCAGGGGCTGTTGTGGCTGCACTGCTGCCTGTCACTGAAAGGGAAAATTCACATATTCCTTGTACAACTGGTCTTACTGCTGGACAGTACCTCAGATTAAGCTCTGATTTCAGCTCTCATCTCAGAGAACAGACCTTCTGACCAGGGATGGAGAGAAATCATTTCACCCATCGAAGGAAAAAGAGAGTTTTGACCCTTGACTTCTCTCATTCAGGAAGAGGGAAGGACCAGGATACATTTTCTGGGCATGTAGGTATAAAGCAAATCTCATCTTACGGTCCAGTGGAAGCAGGATTTGACCCTGCCAAGACAGTGAAATCAAAATATGGGTCAGCTTGGATGTTTCCCTTCAGTGAAGGTTTTAAAATCTTTTCCCTTTAAAAGGCTGCATTTTTTTCTGAAGCTCAAGGAATAATTACAAGAGGAAATTTCTTCACTGTGCCTGTACTGGAAAGCAGATTCTGGGAAAGGAAAATCCACTCCAAAACTGTAGGAATGGCCCCTCAAGGCAAAGTTTCAATCCAAACCCAAACACTTGCACGGTCCAGGAGAGGACGTGCATTCCCTGGGAGGGAAGAACAGGGTGAACCCCTGCCCTGCCAAGGTTAAGCAAGACCATGAGTAAAAAGACAGAGAAGAAAAGCTGGAATGTAAGGAAAGGGGATCACTGTGGGTGCTGGGTAAGCCTGTAGTGAGGGAACACCTGTGGTCTACAAGTATTTCAGGTATTTCCAGGTGAGGCAATGCCCTCCTCTTCTTCTGGCTTATGTGGGCAGGGTGTGTGTGCAGCATACCTCAGTGGGGTCTTGGGCTGCAGGGACTGGGAGTAACTGGGGCAGCACCCAGAGCACAGAGCTTGGAACTGGTATATGTACCCTGTGCAGCTGTAACCCAGTGATACAGGCAATTTAGGCCTGGCACATCCTGCTGACAATCTCTCCTGAATGGAGCAGGATGGGGGTCTTTTTGCAGGACACATGAGCAAGCAGGGCTGCAGACATCTCACTCACCTGGCAGGGCTGCTGCTGGTCACCAGTGTTCTGTGAGTGGAGACCCACGGGTCTGTCCATGGGGTTGTCCTATCATTCCATCTCATATGGAAAAATTAATGCACATCAAGCTAGAGTTGGCACAGGCTATGGACAAATGTGTTTTTTTCAGCCATTATCATGTTTGCACTTGGATGCAAGCCAAAATGTACAAACCTTCCTGGGGACATTAATTGGCTTCTGATTGCCTGTCCCCTCAATATGGCAAGATCTTATGTGAAAATTATCTGGCATGAATTCTGCAAGTCAGAATGGCAAAAGTATAATTAATTCCCTCTGTGAAGTGAAAACAGCCAATTTTCCACCACATCAGCTTGAATATCAACAAGTCATGGAAATAATATGCAAAAAAGCAGACAAAATTTGCACACACACACACCAGATAGACTGAAATTTTATGGGGCAGCAGTGTTTTATATGCTGCTGGATAAAAATGTCAATACAGACCTGAAGAGCTCTTCATTCCTGGTATGTATCCAGCTGAAAGACTGGAACAGCCTTTAAAGAAAGCCGCCTTTTCTGATCACTGCAAGGAATTTCCTAAGAATGCATATGCTTATGTGATTTTTTTCCCTGGCCATTATAATTTTGCACACAGGTCTCCCACAGATATCTCAACATAGAATGGTAAGGAATTTTCTCGAACCAGGGGTAGGGATTTAAAAGTAAGACATTTTTCTATCCCAAGCCCATCCCTTCCACTATCTAAGGCTTTCTCTCCCTGTAACAGACTCTGCGTGTCTACATGCTGTCTTCCTTCCCGCTTCACATTCACTCCCACCTTGCTGGTCAAGAGCTGGACCCCTGAACCATTAGAAAACCATTTGCACAATCTGCACCTGGCATAAACTCTGACAATTCTAACAGAGGTCCTCATTGTTCTTTGACGCCTTAAAACACAGAGCGGTCACCACAGTCTGGCTGTGCTGGAAACCTGCTGGATAGTAGGCATCTCTGGAAGCCCACTAAATCAGTCTCTGAGGGCTAATCCTGACCCTCTGACCACTGGTTGCTTTGCATAGCTGATAACGTGAGTCAGAGAGGACGAGTCTCCAAGGGGAAACTGGAGCTGCTGGTGCACTGGGGAAGCTGTGCTGCATTACTTCTCGTGAAGAGTGGTGTTGAAAAGCACCTTTCAAGTCTCCATCTATTGTTTTGCTACAGGTGAATTGCAAAGCAAAGAAGAAAAGCAAGTTATGCTCAGATAGCGTCAAATACAACTTATTAACTGGACCCTGGTGAATATCCGGAACAGATGTTACAGATATATGTATCACCTCTCCATAACCCTGATGACACTTCCTGTTACATTCTGGAACAGTGGGGAAACTAAATATCAGCACCTATGTCACAAAAGTTAGCATGTGCAACCAGTAAACTGAGATGTCTTCTCTCTTCTTTTTTTTGTTGTTTTGTTTTGTTTTCACTGTACTTAGAATGATGAGTAGGTAGTGCGGGTGTAGGGTATATGTTGGAAAATATGGATTCTTGGGTGCGCTATGTATTGCAGTGACAATGTCAGTGTTCACAATGTCATTTTCTGTGTCATTGCAAACCAACAATTTCAAATTAAAAGATCTAATAAAGAAGCTGTGTATTCACCATTTTTCTTTCCTTTATCTGTATATAGCCTTATTAGTGGAAACAAAAGAGAGAGAAATCCATCTTCTTCCTTCACCCATTTCTACTTTACACTTTACACATCCCAAAAGCTTCCTTGCTATCACAGCAACCACTTTATGTGTCTCTCCTTGCTGAACAATTCTTAGCAAAAGGCCATGATAGCTCTTTGTGTATGTAAAACATAGCAGAAATATTAAACCAAAGATCAAAGGCAATCCTGTTCCTCAGATATTTTCACTGACCCTTTAAACTGCCTGGGTGCAGAAGGAGTAATAAGGACCAGACTCTGTCATCAATTACATAGAGTTAAATCCAGAGTGGACTGTTGTAAATCAAGTTATTTTAGAGTTACACAATATAACCGGGAGCAGATTTGGGACCTGAGTCTTCAGGCCAAAGAACCAGATCACAAAGGAAAAACCCAGCTTCTTTTCCTCTTCATTTCACCTAAAGTTGCCATCTCTTCACATAAGCAGCCCCATCTGCCTGCTTAGAAAATCATAAAAAGTTAAGGCCTTCCTAAGCTACCCAGCCAGAGAAATCCTGCCTCTAAGCAATACCATTTTGGATCACAGATAAATCAGTTTTTTATTTAACTATTGTGTCAACATGCAGCCCAAAATGACTGAAAACCATCTAATTTTTATCAGCAGCTATAAAAGGTGGAGGCTTGAATATCCTGGGTGCAAAGCTTACTGGAGGAGAAATAAAACCAAAAGACTTTAACTGTTAAATAAAATTTATCTGGTAGTACATTTATACAATAAATTCTGTCTCTTTTCTTTTTCTTCACACATGATGCTTCTCTGCCTCACACAAGCCTAATGCTTTAATCCTGCTAAATATTTGCAAATTGGCACCACATCGGATCAAGACAATAGAGGGGGGGAAAGCAAAGTGATGCAAGTCATGATATACTTCTTATTACAGCGATAGCATTTCAGAAGATTAAAGAGGATTTTCTAGGCAATGGAGGCAAATCCAGCACCAGCTTTACTGAGCAAATGTCGCAGATCCTTCACCAGTTGACATGTGGTAGTGCAAACAAAGGAGATTATCTCTTTTTCCAAATGAGCACCAACGATGCTGCCATTCCATTTATTACACATTTTCCCACTCAAGTGTTCCCTTTTGAGAGGCAATGTGGGTTGGCTGTGGGGACCTGCATGAGGCAATGGAATAGGCTTTGAAGCAGAAGTTCCAGTCTGGTTGCAGCACCCGGTGAAATTATTGATCAGCAATATTGCTCTTGGGAGTAACACCAGTAGAACCAGAATAGGAAAAGGGAAATTGGGGGAAAAAACCACCACCAAGCCTTTCTATCATGGGGATTTTATAGGCCATGTGTCCTGAGAACCTTCACTCTGGTCCGCCCAGGGAGACAAAGCTATTTGTAAACACCAGATTGTGCTATCTTTTTGCCACCTTGATTGCTAATCATCAGAAACAGAAGTGCCTGGGTGAGAAACACAGAGTGTCAGGGGAAAATGAATGGGAACCTGTGCAGCAACTGCTGTCCTCCAATGGAAACACACCTCTGAAGCCAATAAACTGGACTACAAAGCAAATGGAGGCTTCCTTTAAATTGGGAACCCAGGATCTAGCATTCCCCAGCCCAAACAGCTCTTCATCCTGTTTATTACAGAAATGGCAACTGTCAGGACTGCAAAGAGCTGCAGCAGTCCCAGGGCACTGCTTGGTTGCAGCCCTGGTCCTGCCCACTACCACTTCCATTCCTTTTGCTGTGCCATTCTCTCCTCTATGGTCTTCCATGTCCAAAGCGTAGGTCAACATTTCAAGCCTCATAAATGTTAAGACTCTCAGCTGTACAGTAGAGTGACAAAAAGGACCCATAAGAAAGCTGCTATGACATGTTGATTCACTTTGAACTGTTGCAGATCGATGAGGGTTTGGGGCTGCTTCCTGGTCAGTCAGTCCTGGCTCACATTGGAAAACTTTACCAGCAAACACAACTCCCAGTCAAAACCACCTGGTCCCAATTAGGATGGATTTGTGGTACTTTAAAGGGGTTTAGTGACTACTTTAGCTGACCCTTCAGATGAAGAACTCCAAAAATCTGGCCTGGATCCCAAACTATAACGGTGCTTGTCAAGGTATCCTTCCATCATCAGGCTTGCCAAGTGCCTCCTATCCACTTCTCATCAGTATTTTAATGTTCCTACTTCAAAAACATTGAATAAATCAGTTAATTTTCTGCATTCACAGGGGTAAAATGCCTGATCATCTCCACAGGCTGCTCTCAGTGCTGACAGTAAGCTCCCAATGCCACAAGGGAAAGTTTCACCTCTTGCAAAATCAGGTTAGAGTCCAACCTGCTTGCTTCTTTTGCATTTTCCTGCTAAAGGTAGCAGCTATAATAATGTCATACTTCATTTTTTTTTTGTGGAGCAACAATATGTCGTGTCCCCATTGTTTGAAGCCAAGCAACAGCCGATGTACATTGCTGAAAGCCTGAGATTACAATCTCCCAGAAAATTAGGAGTATTTTAAAATTACTGGGCCAAATTGCTCTCTGTGACCTCACTAGAAACACTATATTTGCACAAGTACCTCTAACAACCAAATTTATGACGGGAACATTTTCAATGTAATTTTGATAAAATTTACCGAGTATCCATTCTAACTGGGCAAATGACACATTCTGCACAAAATATTTATCCAGTGTGTCAAAATCAGTTTTAAGTTATACTTTGAAGAAGGACATGGTGACCTCTCTCTTAAAAGCCTTGGCAGGAGAACATTATTTTGTGCTGCTGCTCTGGATCTCACCTCAGGCACCACAAGAATTTGTGGCCTCCTAAGGCAAAATGCAATTGGGGATTTGTGCAATCAGACTTGAATTAATGATAAAGGGACTTGACTTCCATGGGGTGAGCGATCAGCAAAACTCTCTGATGAGCTATCCCTCCAAAGTGGCAAAGACTTGTGCCACACCTGAAAATCTTGGCCTAGGGCACTGGAGCATTATAGTACTGTGGTGTAGTAGGAAATTTTCACTATCTATCTCCTCCAGATGGAGGTGATGATGCAGAAAGTAGTCACTTGACCTTCATACTTGTTAAGATCACAGATCCATAGAAAAAATGGGATCAGAGGAATCCCTGGGCATTTTCTCCTTCCTACTACCACTGTCACAACAAAGATTATTTCCATATGTTCACATGGAGGGTAGATGTTACAATGAAGAGTAACATAATGGACCACATGGACAATATGATCTGTTGTGAAAGTGCCAGTCTTTTCTGAAGAGAAATCCTTCTGGAATGTTGCTGCAGTTGTAAGGGGTAAAGGCATGTTTGGGGATAAGGGGGGTCCCAGGAACAGGATGCCTGGATTTCCAGAAAGTTTTGGACAAGTTTCAACACCAAAACATGTTGAAATACCACCAATAAAATGTTGGGCAGTACCAGGAAGAATGCTGAAGACCACAACATGGAATATAGACTTTGCCTGTATCTCTGCTCTCTGCCCTTCAGGAATAGGACAGCAGGATTAGGGGAGACCCAGAGGGACAGCAAATGAAATGATTTAGGGGATGGAACAACTGTTCTATGAGGAGACACTAATAAAAGCTGAGATTCTTCAGCTGAGATGGAAAAGAGCAAACACAATGGTGGTTTACAAAACAGAAAAGGCAGTAGATAGAGTCACACTGACCTTTACCTGGTCACCTGGCCACCTATTTACCTGTAAACTGCTCTTCACTACCTCCTGCAATGCTGGAGCTAGGGGCACGCGATGGAATGAATGGGAGCTCAGTTTAAAACCAAGGAAAGAAAATACTTATTTACATAATACTTCTCTACTCCCACACCCAGAGGTGTGGGATCTCTGGCGCTGACTGTCCTGGGCTGCTGCATGGGCAGGTGGCATCTGTGAGAGAGAAGGCAAATTCACGAGTAAGATCCATGCAGACACTGAAAGGACGAGGCAGGCATGTATACACAAACGTCTGCCCTCATTCAACTGCAGGCTTGAGTCAGATGCTAGAAAATTGATTGATTGAAACCCTGAGGTTTCACATTGCTTTGCATTTTCTGCTTAAATCCCTGTGTATCTTCTCCAGCGTCAGCAGCCCAGGTTTTGGCCTCCTTCCGGGTTACCCAGCCTGGATAAACATACGTGCTGTTGAAACTGCTTCCAGGAACGCCTTCCTCTCCCTGCAATCTCTTATCTCCCAGAGGAGATTGTCAGAGGGTACTTCAAAGCCCTTTGAAAATGGCCAGGGCTCTGTCTGTAGCCCAGCAGACACAGGCACCCTCAACCCAAGAAGTCAACAGCCGCGCCACAGGCAGGCGTTCGGAGCCGCCTTATCACCACCACCACAGTGAGCAGCAGGAGAGACTTTACCCCCTTGCTATCACAACCCAATCTTCAGTATTTGCAACATGCTGCCCATTGTCTCCCCAGACTCACCCAGGTGCGTTGCGGAAGATTACGAAAATGAGGGGAAAGAAAAAGGAGTGGTATGGCTCAGCACTGAGGAAGAGGAAAGCCTGAAGCCTGCTGAGCTTGTAATTAAAATGTGGAAAGGCCACAACAGAGCTCAAAAGATGGAAGAATGGGATACAGGCAGCAGAAAAATGCTGAGCATCAGGCTTTAGGCAACATGCCGTTTTGAATTAAAAATAGATGAGAAAATTGCCTATAGAAAGGGGAATGCAGGGGAGAGGCGGCTGTGGAAAGAGAGGGTGACAGAGCAGGGTCTATTGTTCAAGCACTGCCCTCAGATAAATCTTGTTCAGTGTTCCTCCATCCAAAGACTACAAGGTGTAGTGAGGCAGAGGAAAGCAGTGCAGCTGTTTTATGGTGTTATTATCCCTGCTGAACTACAGAAGACCAAGTGCCTGCCAGGAAAAAAGACAGGACACCATGCATGCAGCTCTCACTCCATCAACAACTTAAAAATGGAAATGCCAAACATAAAAGTCACATTTCTCCCTGGAACTTCTACTGTTGACAAGTAGCAGCCCCTCAAGGGCTGGCTTCATTGGAACAGGCTGCCCAGGGAAGTGGTGGAGTCACCATCCCTGGAGGTATTTAAAAGACATGTAGATGTGGTGCTTAGGGACATGGTTTAGCGGTGGACCTGGTAGCACTGGTTTAATGGTTGGACTCAAAGATCTTAAAGGTCTTTTCCAATCTAAGTGATTCTATCACCAGAGTCACAGGCAAGGTGGCCAGAGAGAGCCCATGGCACACATATGGCCAGGGACATTCCACCATTACAGGAAAAGTAGCAGCTCTTTGGATGAGAACCATGCTTTATCCCATGTCATATTTATCCCATCCATATTAACCCCAATAGGCCATTGATGCTACAATTACCCTCCCAGACAGAGAGGCTTTGGAAAGATACTTGGAGTTAACTCAATAAGTTGTGAACCAGAGGTCAGAAAAATCAGATGGGTACATGGGAGATTGGTGATGACAACACACTTTTTAAAAAGGGTGACCAAAATAATTTGCAAGAGGTGTTGGACTGGGATTGCATAAACCATGTGATTAAGCCTGTCTTCTGATGAACAATAACCAAAGGACTCCTAAATGACTATGTGAGGCAGACACTTAGAACCAGTTCCTTTGGGTAATTAATGGTTACGCACAGAAATGGCAGACTTACATTTACACAGGATTTGAAGTAGGTGGGCTGGACCCAGGAGACCAAAAAGACTAGCAAAACTCTGAGCAGCAGCAGAGAATGTATATTCATCCCTCACAGGGAAGTTAGGGGTGAAGTGCCATATAGAGGCAATGTTATTCTACCTGCAGTGCCAGAAGCTCAACAGGGATCCCTGCTTGAGTCTTTTTCAGACCAAATAAAGCATTACAGGTCTGCAACTCTGTTGATCTGGTTAAAATGATTCCTCTTTTGCCTCCAAATAATAAGACCAGGATGCAAACTAAATGCACAGAACTAAGGACAACAGATGCCTGGGGACACTCTTGTACTCAGCTCTAGTGGCTGAACCAGTGCCTGATGGAGGTCTCCTTGAGCCAGGGGATCTTCTCAGGAAATTGGTGCAGTCCCTTGCAGATCAGCAGGACTGCTCCTCATGCTTCTGTCTCTAGACACATTTCCCTTACTGAATTAAAAAACCTGGGACTGAATTTAAAAAGCTGCTCCAAGCTGGGGTTTTCACCCTTTTTCATACACATCACTGATTTATCCACCCTGTTAAAACGGTGTGGAGAAATAAATCAGTAACACCAAAGAATACTCTGCCTCAGATGGTAAAATTCATTGAATTACACAACTGTTTCCCAGGTTATACAAAGAGGGCTACACTAAATGGGTAATGAATAACACTCATCCATTATGTCTTCCTACTGGCTGCCAGCAGTGTGGGAAGCTAAAGCTTCAGATGGTCCTATTGGATCTTGGGGCCCTGCTGCTGGCCTGAGACCCATCCTGTGCTTTCACAAACATTAAATACATTGGGATAGCCAGGCTGATTGATGCTAAAAGTCCACCTCATCCCACATCCTGTCCCCAGTCAGCACAGATGCTTGGGGAGAGAATGTAGGAACCAAGCAATTGCAGAGTCATTTTCCCCTGTAGTGTACAGTGGTATTTCCTCCCAGCTTCCAGCTATCCACAGCTTTGAGTTTTCCTAAAGAAAATACTCTGGTTTTATACCTAAAAGCCTTCCTTGGGACTGTTCATTTCCTCACGCATTACTGTAATTGGGCTTTTAATCTGCTTATGCCTAAAGTAGGCAAAAGTAGTGTCTATCACTCCCCATTGCCCGGGAATTCCTTTGCCACTTCTCCTGAGGTTTATAATGTTTCAACTCTTTCCTGAGCAGTTATTTTTCCCCTCTCCACACCTTGCTGCATGCCAGGACAACATTAAAGGCAGAGGTTGACAGAGGCCTCTTCTGTACAAACCTCTGAGCAAATCAATTACTAGAGCTCAGAATGGTTGCTCAATTGTAAGGGCATGCACATGCTTCGGCAAGGTTCAGTGTTTAAGCATAACACATATGGCAACACTAGATCAGCTGCATGTGGTCATACAAAAACACCATCTCCTGCAGCAGTCTCTCCCTGTCTGTGGTCAGCAGCTGATGTCTAGAAAGAAAATCAAAAGCAAAGTAAGAGTGCAGCAATATTTCCTTAGACACCCTCTCCCAAAACTGTCACATTTGTCAACATCTCAGCTTTAGTCAACCCTCAATCATACCTTATGAGTATGTTCAACCCGCAAATTACAGGGGGAAAAATGGTAAAGGTGACTTTTTTATCCACTAAAAAAAAAATAAAAAATTTGAATTTTTCCTAGAGCACTTTCATTTTGTATGAAAGAAAACAAAATTCACTTTTGGGAACTTCCATCTATCACAAACCAGCAGCAATTTCAGCATTCCTGGAAAACCTTAGGTACAGTGGGCTTACTTCAGTATGTTCTTATCAGCCTCAGCTGCTGAACCATCCAGTATCTGAAGCAAAGCAGCTGAGGGAGCCTTTTGATCACAGCAGCACCCACATGCACCAAGTTACTCTGGCATAAAGGATGACCTGAACTGCATTAGCCCTGTCTGGATGCCAAGACACAAAAGACAGCAGCCCACTTCATCGGAAAACCAATGCCCCACAGGTAGCAGAGGGATTTTAGTGCCAGGACTTGGCAATGGCAGGTTCTGGTCTCTTAGCTAGTGCAGACCTTTTCTCTGCAAAACCAGCACGCAAATCAGCATGGAGAGACTTGGGCTCCACCCAGCACCCCTCAACTTCATGTTGTCCAGCGCAGAAAGCTCAAGGAAGTGATTCTTCGAAGGCACCAGCAACTGCAGTGGTGATTCAACACCAGCTACTCACCAGAAAGGAGCCTGCTGGCAAGATGGGCTCTCAGGCAGGGTCGCTGTGATGCAGGAACCAGTCTCCTGGGAGTCCCCAGCATCACAGTTAAAAAGCAAAAAAGACAAGGGTTTGTTTCAGTGAGGAACCAACTGTGGGAAAAAGAAACAGTACTTTGATCTCCTTCCTCCAGTTTGAGCAGGTTGCGTGCATTCTGATGGTTGGAAATGCATCAGCCTTACAACGGAGAAACAGGTGGCAAGGGAGGGCAACCTGGTATGCCACCCTGGACAGCATGTCTGCTCCTCTCAGCTCCCAGAAAAACAGACACAATGGGGACAGTTTACAAACCTTGGTCCAGAGCAAAGCTTCTTCTCTGGAATAGTTTCAGAGTAGGACACTGGCTTCGCAGGAATGGCTGGGGGTCCAGATGCTGCTCTCCACTGAGTTAAAATCATGGCACTGAAATGCAGAAGGCCTCTCTGCCATGGCCACCCAGGTCCTGGGCATGAACAACCTCAAATGCCTTGGGCTTTGCATGAGGGACAGGACCCAAGAAGGATTGACAAGACCCTTGGAGCCAACAGGGAATGGGCTCTGCTCTTCAAAAAATGCCCTCTGGCTCTCCCAGGACAGGTGTGGCACATTGTGCAGCAGGTAAAAGACCACATCACCAGTCTTGTGTTCTCGCAGCTGTCCCCAGTTCTGCTGTGCTCCTCCTGCTGCTCACCCCATTTTCGAGGCCAGGCACAATGAGCCTGCCCATACCTCACAGCAAGATGCTGTGTTGGCAGGGAGACAGCTGACTATCATACCCTTTCCACCCTGCCAGCACCCTGGTGCTGGGGCAGCACAGGGAAAAGGCTGTACTTTTGAGCAGAGACCTTTTGCTGGGGCATGGGGAGCACAGTCCCAGGCTGGCAGTGCAGCTGCCTTCTCCCTGCCAGCTTATCGGGACAGTGCATGGCCAAGGACTGCCCTCCAGCCTCCTCGAGCAGGCAGCAGAGGCAGACACGTACACAGGTCAGAATTTATTTTCAAATACCTCATTTATATCATTCTCACATGAAATATTTCTTTTGGAATATAGCCTACACGTAGAAAACAGAAGAGAGTTTTTTTATAAGGCACATCAGATTATAGACTACATAGAGACATCTCCCCCTCATTTGCGCTTGTAAAATACTGGTAATTTTAAAAGTAATATTTCTAAAACCTAGACCCTGTGTAGACTCATGTAGAGAAGTATCCATAAAGTTATTAGACCTCAGTTTACACACACCTAGTAAAGGGCTATAACAAGTTGTATATAAATCACATCTTCAGAAACAGTCACAGCTGGCTACATTTAAAAGTAATGCTACTCCAGACTATGAAACAGGCTGCTTATAAAATATAACCCACTGCTTCCAGTACAGCATGATACCAAACAGTATGATCTTGCAGAAGAAATTTTGTTACTTTTGAAAATGGAAGCTGCTCAGATTCAAGCCTGTCTCCTCCCCAAACCCACATTTTTGATCAACCAAGACTGTTTTATACAGAGAAGCAAAGCATCCAAGAGAAATCTGGCTGGTTTTCTCCAAGTTGTCAGTATGACTGCATATCTGAAATCCTGTCAAAGCATTTGAATAAGAAATATAAAGGCTCAGATGTTAACTTCATGACCAGTAAACATTAAACCATTAACAACCAGATGCAACCAAGTTGAATGCATCCAGCTTCTGTGCTATGGAAACTGTTTTTCCAGGCTCTTCCAGTACAGAAGCCAACATATTTTTATTGAATTAGGCCCTAGGTAAAGATTTCCATCCCATTTTCAAGTTTTCAGCAATGGAACATTACCTATTCTGCACTCATTCTGCTGTAGAGAAGGAAGAAATACTGCCTGTGGAGCCTATGCCAATTCAGCCCAGAATCCATTTACATAGTGTCATTTTCCTTAACAGGCCAGGAGGTAAACTGTGGTCAGCTTTATCAACACAAATGGCCTCCACAGTTCTTTATATCAGGCATTGATTCATTTCTGATGAAAAAAAGGTTCCAGCCTTCTGTCACTGCAGTTTAGTTTAAGAATAAGGAAAAGGTCACTTCAAGGCTATGGCCAAAGGGAAAAAAAAATAAAAATATAACCTGATCTGGAAATATCTAGGGGAAAAGAAAAAGTAGTTGCGGCCATAAAAGGCAGACAAACAGCACAAACTAAATGTCCTCTGCAGAATAAGTTTAAATACTGATTCTTGGAGTCATGTTATCACTCAAGTCTCTCAAATTCACTAGAACTGCAATTAGGCTTAGTTCAGTAGGAACCAGATTCAGTCAAAGAATAGGTCACAGTCAACTTTACATTGATCCCTCAGCTACATTTTAGGCACATTTCAGTTGATCTCTTGAACTGATCTGGAAAAAAATAATTATCAGTTACATTTCTGGGGTGGCCTCAGCCGATTTCACAACTGTGAGCTTGGACAAGATTCAACTACAAGTGACTGTTGCCTTTAGAAGGGAAACATTAACTTGGTTGAAAACAGCATCATGAAGAAGATGCAGAAGCCTGTTTCTAGAGTCCAATTTGTTTTAAGTCTCATTCTGTCTGATTTGTTATTTGTTTAGCAGCCTTAAAAGGTAAGGAGGGGCATCCTGAAATTCCTGGCTGTAGACTTAGAACCAAACGCAGTTTACATGGTGCTGCACAGATATTTGTTACATTGCTTTAAAAAAAAAAAAAAAAGAATAAAACCCCCCCCCAAACACAACAGTATTTACATTCCTTTCAACTGAAATCGATGAACTGTCATCACGTCTGTGAAAATACAGAGGAAAACACCACTGCTCGAGGTAGCGAGTTAAAGCTTGGTCATGTTCTTGGGCTTCCACTCAGCTTCCTGGGAAAGGCATGGTAAGGAGGACAGAAAAGACTTTCACAAAGTCGGGAGGTGACAAATGAGATGTCAGCTCCATAAGGGATTAGGTTCCCTCACCACAAGCTGAAGGTATACTCATGACCTTTTTAACCATGGCATTTACGTATAGATTACACCTCTTGCATACCCTTTTTAAAGTGATCCCTAAGAGCGTTGGCTTGGGAAGACACAAAGAAGAGGGCAGGAATGGGGTTTTAAAGCTACAAATGTCAGTTAGGAGGCACAGTGTTATTTTTCCCTTTGATCGTCCATGTACAGAGCTCTATGCTCTTGCTTGTGCATTCCTCCTGCGAAGCCCTGGCAGTGAAGGCCTCTGGTGTGTGCTCCTCCCAATCACATACACCTTACAACACAAGAAGTTGAATCCTTTGGACAAATCCTTCTACGCTCACAGACACGTGGTGCTTTCTTTTCTTAATGAGAAGTTTTAGTCATGAAACTAGATGCCAGACCTGATTTATAGCAATTATTTAACTAGGAATCCTTCTGCACCCCTCAAAAGGGCAACTGAGATATCCAGGAGCAACATATACACATACATACAGATCTACACTATACACTTGGGACAACACAAATTGAGATTTCAGCTAATATAGCCTCTATTCGATTTCCTCAGAGCAGCACTCAGGTCCTTGCAACCCCTATACAAAACAGCAGTATTTTTTCCACCAGGACTTGGAGAGGTTTTTCATCTTGTCTGGAGTCCTACACTTGGATTTCTTTGGTTGCTGCTGGGTATCCGAGTACTGTATACCAGCCACGATGGCCGCATCAAAGACCTCCTTGAGGTTTTTCTGAGTCAAAGCAGAGCACTCGATGTAGGACGTGGCTTTTATTTCCTCGGCACAGAGCTTCGCAGCCTCCTCTGAGACTGGCTTTTCTTTGCACTTGTCCAGCTCGATGAGGACTTTGACATCCTCCCGGAGGTCTGACTGCGTCCCAACCAGGATAATGGGTGCCTTGGGGCAGTGGCATCGAATTTCAGGAACCCACTTCTCACTCACATTCTGGAAGGATGAAGGGCTCACCACACTGAAGCACAGCAAGAAGATGTCCGTGTTGGTGTAGCACAGAGGTCTGAGCTTGTCAAATTCATCCTGCATGGAAAGAAATTGCATTAGTACCCCACAGAAAGAGCAGCTCTAGCCTGCCACTGACCTTTGGGGAAACTGAGGATCACCTGCCACTGCCATCTTGAAAAGCACCTAAAAATGAGCACCCAGAGCACCCAACAAGGTGTGTTACAAGCAGAAGTCGGCCGTGCCCAGCCTGAGGTCTCATGGCTGCCAGCCAGCAGGCACCCGGCCACCGCCAGGCATACAGGACGAAGGTGATGCCCTCCCCACGTACCTGAGATTTTCTGACTCATGCCGCAGGTTATTTCAAGTGCTTAAATATTTCCTTTGCTCTTTCTACAGAGGCCCTCTGCCCTACTTCAGCAAAGAATCAAAGCTGCGGGAAGCAGGTTACAGCACACAAAGCCAAAAATTGAAGAGGGAGAGAGTACTTTCTGCAGGCCCGCCTCTTAGGGGTGTGAGTCAGTGAGCAGCTCTGATGAGGAGTGCCCTCTTACTTCAAAGCAGCTCTGATGACAGATACAGGCAAAGGTGAAGCAGACATGAGGCAGCAGGAGTACCTTTCTGGGTACCTTTTCTGGAGTTGGCTTTTAAGCTGGTAACTACTTGACAACATCCTACAGGATATGGGAATAATTTCCCTGCCATTGTGCCCAGGGATTTAAATCTGACGGGAGCAATAATGACCTACAATGTGCAGGCTTAACATGCCAATGGCACAGAGTAAGAGCTTTACTTTTTCCTCCCACCCATGCCACATCAAACAAACTGCAATCCAGCCTCCCAGCACTACCTTTCTGGATATTTTTTTTTTCCCTTTTAGTGCGAACTCCAGCAAGGTAAGGCCCCTTTTCAGGTTCAGGATCTAGCCACAAGAAAGCCAAACACCTCATGGTAACAAAGGCATGCTGATCCTCAGGGAAGAATGCAGCAAGAAGCAAGGGTTAACTCCAGGCAGGCTGCTGTTACGCTGACAGCAGGATAAAAGCCGGGTAACACTAGCAGCCTGAACAGGTAGGATTTGCCTCAGCAGCAGTGACATTTTAATTAAAATGGACCATGTTCTCAAAAGCTTGGAATTGAAAGTGCACAGAAACAGAGCTGAAAACGTCTCTCTGGTACCAGCAGTTCACTGTTGAATTGCAAGTTCCATGTTAATTTTCAAAAGGTGAAATTTTGCTTTAAAGCCTCTGGAGGCTCAGGATATGCAGTTTAAAGACCCCTGGAAGCCTCAGAAGTCCTATTCCACTCAAATGAATTTCTTTCAGCAGTATCTCTGAGAGAGACAGCGATTTATAAAACATGAGTCAAGAAAGTAAGCTTCATTAGCTCTCTTGATTCTCAGATTAAGCCTCAGAGGAAACGAGGCTCTCACTGCTTGGCTCAGAAAAACTCCTCATTTACTGAGTGAGGGCTGCACTGAACAACAGGGCTGTTTGCAGAAAGGCACCTTGCCATGTAATTGCCTCTTCTTGCTATGTGAGAAAGCTCAAAAGGGCTCAATTCAATGGGTTTGGAAGCCAAACCCCGATCTTAAGGGCTTCCAACAAGACGAAATAGTGCCCTTTATATACCAAGTACACTCCTGCTGTTTCAATGGTAGGTACATGGTCTGCAGGGACTCTACACCTCTTTGGGCTAGTGATGCTGAAATAGAATTTCCTGCTATCTGGAGTGCTCTTCTAGCTGCAGATTTCAGCAGCCATCTCCCAGCAGTAGTTTTACCAAAGTATCCGGCTAGGAATCTTTTCCTCAGGACAACTTCTGTCAGTTTAGATAATCCCTTCATTTTAAAGGCAGCAACTCGACCCATTCCAGCTACACTTGGGCAGCCATAGCAAACATCTCAACCATTAATGGCAAGAGGCACATCTTTCCTTAATAAAGGCAAGAGGTGACAGGGCCTGCCCATCCCTCCTGCAGCTTGTAGCTGCATTTCCACAGGCTGTCACCCGACGGCAATTTCACCTGCCACACTCTGCATATGAACATGCAGGGCCAAGGCTGTTGCAGTACCACACTGTCTCTTCAGTAGGACACAACATTATGGGACAGTTTTCCTGTTTGACTTCATATTGGTACTCAAAGAATGCCCTTTGTAGAATTCTAGCTTTGGTTTGTAGGGCGTATGGGAGTCCTACACTGCTGCCTAGGACTGCATAGCCCTTCAAACCCCTTTCCTAAGTAGGGCGTCCAGTTACTACTCATCTAAGTAGGTTTGTATGTTAAGGCCACTGAGATTTTTCAGTGTGGTTTTGGTAAAGGCATAGACCCAGATCCACAAAGCTGCGCAGGATCCTATCTCCCACTGCCTTCAAATGACAGCAAGGTAGCACAATACTTTTGTGTAGTTTTGGTTATCCAGCCTCGACCCCTTGGCAAAAAGCTCTGCACACTGCTCAGGATGGTACAATCCTGGGACTTGCAGAAAATATAAGGCAGTAAGAAACGGGCTTTTTTATGTGTCAGGCAAACTAGGAGACGAGAGGCATCAGTTACCCTCATCTCCTCAGGTCTTAGATTACAGCAAACCTCAGCTTCATGGCAGGATCATTTTTTAGGGAGTGGGAATGGCAAATAAGAAGTCTCCACGGACAATACCCTTTTTTCTCCCTTCAGCCTCTGCCCCTTTGAAAACACAGTCTATCTCCGGACACCTAAAGATATTGATGCTTTGCACACGTACATCCCAAACACCCTAATTCTTAAACAAGTAGTTATTTAGCAAAAATAAAGACAGTGACAACGGCTCAAAGAGAAAACCAGGTGGCCGTTGAATCCCCAATATGTTCAGCCTTTCTAGTCAGGCTAAACACAGCAGCAGCTTGAGCCATCAGAGCAGCAGCCTGTGCCCAGCCCAAATCCAGAGGCACAGTATGTCCCCCGCCCTTCAACAGACACCAGGCAAAGCAGCGGGTTAAGCAGCAGTGAAAATGATAGCGGATAATAAGATGATCAAACACTGGGAATACTTTCAAATCCATGAAGTCATTTGCAGAACTACTTTGCGCAACAACTTCTCCCCTCCCACTGTCACTTAAATCAAATAAGTGGTTCCACTGACCTGACCAGCTGTGTCACAGAGCTGAAGTCTCACTGGCTTGCCATCGACAGACACAACAGCTTTGGAAAGAAAGGAGGAGGGAGGGAAAACTGTGGTGAGTCCAAGTTTACAAGTTTTCCATTAAAGAAAAATTTAAAAAAAAAAAGGAAGATTTACAATCCCTCAGTTCTCATAGCCTTTTCTTCAATTAGTTTAGATTCAAAAACTTAACAGATCTGGAAGAGAGTCTGTCGCTAACACTTGGGCACACAGAAGCCCTTCAGGGCTTTCCGATTCATTTCACTACAAGAGATGAGGTAGGCAGCGACGGCACCCGCCCTCCGCGGCAGCGCCAACAGCGAGCCCGGCACCCCGGAATCTTCTTTTCCTACAAAGGTTTAGTTTATTCTCCCCCCGTACACCTTCAGCGCGCCCGGGACACACAAAGCCCCCGCTGAACCGCAGAGAAACCCCAGAACCTCCCGCTTTGCACGGGCTAGAGAAGGTATTTAACCTGCCCTTTCGGCGCTTCCGAGACGCCCGAGAGCGCTAAGCTTTACAGTGGAGAGTTCTCACTTAAAGCCGGGCTCTGGCCGCACCGCCGGGCACGGCACCCGCTGCCAGGCTGCGATGGCAGCCTAGCAAGCCCCGCTCCTGCCCAGACTGGATCCTGAGCCCCACGGATAAATAAAGAAATCACCGAGGCTGGGCATCGCGCCCTGCGAGCAGCCCGGCCACGGCCCCGGGAGAGCCGCCAGCGGGACGCGCCGCTCCCGCCGCCCCGCTCCCCGCGGCCACTCACCGGAGAAGTTGTCGAAGGCGGTGGGGATGTACTCGGTGGGGTACCCGTTCGTGGTGTAGCTCACCACCAGGCTGGTCTTCCCCACCGCGCCGTCCCCCACCAGGACGCACTTGATGCTGCGCCGCGGCTCGGACCCCGCTCCGGCGCCGGCCCCNCGTCCTGCCTGTGCTGCCTGCCCTGCCCGTGCTGTCCCTCCTGCCCGTCCTGCCTGTGCTGCCTGCCCTGCCCGTGCTGTCCCTCCTGCCCGTCCTGCCTGTGCTGCCTGCCCTGCCCGTGCTGTCCCTCCTGCCCGTCCTGCCTGTGCTGCCTGCCCTGCCCGTGCTGTCCCTCCTGCCCGTCCTGCCTGTGCTGCCTGCCCTGCCCGTGCTGTCCCTCCTGCCCGTCCTGCCTGTGCTGCCTGCCCTGCCCGTGCTGTCCCTCCTGCCCGTCCTGCCTGTGCTGCCTGCCCTGCCCGTGCTGTCCCTCCTGCCCGTCCTGCCTGTGCTGCCTGCCCTGCCCGTGCTGTCCCTCCTGCCCGTCCTGCCTGTGCTGCCTGCCCTGCCCGTGCTGTCCCTCCTGCCCGTCCTGCCTGTGCTGCCTGCCCTGCCCGTGCTGTCCCTCCTGCCCGTCCTGCCTGTGCTGCCTGCCCTGCCCGTGCTGTCCCTCCTGCCCGTCCTGCCTGTGCTGCCTGCCCTGCCCGTGCTGTCCCTCCTGCCCGTCCTGCCTGTGCTGCCTGCCCTGCCCGTGCTGTCCCTCCTGCCCGTCCTGCCTGTGCTGCCTGCCCTGCCCGTGCTGTCCCTCCTGCCCGTCCTGCCTGTGCTGCCTGCCCTGCCCGTGCTGTCCCTCCTGCCCGTCCTGCCTGTGCTGCCTGCCCTGCCCGTGCTGTCCCTCCTGCCCGTCCTGCCTGTGCTGCCTGCCCTGCCCGTGCTGTCCCTCCTGCCCGTCCTGCCTGCCCTGCCTGTGCTGCCCGTCCGGCCTGTCCTGCCCGTTCTGCCTGCCCTGCCTGAGTGCCCCCAGCTGCCCACACCCCTCTGGTGCCCCAGGACTGTGGAACAGCTCGCACTTGGCAGGGCAGGAGAGCCCTGAAGTTGTCGCCGGGTACTCTCAGCTGTGCTCGCCGTGGGCGCTCAGAGGGCTCCCACCGGCACGCCTGGGGATTGATAAACTGGGCTGTGTGCCGTGGGAAAGGGGGCACTTCATTTCTAGCACTGTCGGAATAAGTTGGCAGTGGGAGGTTTTGCAGCTGAGCACTGAAAAGGAAAGGCTGATGAATGGCTTGGCTCTGCCCTACATTGGGAACATTAACACATTTCTTCTGGGGACCTTAGCAGCACCGTACAAACATGAACCATGCCACCCGGAGAATCTGGGATACCTCACTTGGCAGGCATCAAGCACAGGTGTCTTACACAACTTACCCAAATCAGTGCTGATAAGTCTGTGGCAGAGTCGGGATTTCAGTTTACCGTTTCCAGCACCTGAGTTCCCAGCACGCCCTAGAATACTATTTCCCTGTTTTTCCCCTCACTGTAGTGGAAACCCATGTGAGGCAATTGGTTTAGTACTGCAGCACATGCTACGTCTGCCTGTCATGTGCCATCTGTCTGTCTCCTGGTAACTGGGGGAGTTGGAAGTGTGAGGCCTGTGGGACTGTCATCTTCCTGCTTCTGTAAAACCTGGAGCTGTGTGGGCTGACCACCGAAGGCCCTGCAAAGGCTCATGCCCTATGGAAATAAACACTGTACAGCTGATCTTGTTTTCCTAAGTTCCCTGGCCTCTTCCATGGGAAATGTTGCTGTGTCTCTCAGTAGGGTTGTGGCACTTGTGCACTTAAATAATTTGGGCATTCCAAAACAAGAGCCCAGGTTGGATGCCCTGGGCATGGAGTTGAAGGGCTGGGGAAGAAACATCTCCCTGGAGCCCTGCACCAGGGCAGCAGCACCCACTCCCTGCAGGGAACACAGCCAGACAGGGATAGAGCACAACAGCCAGCAGAGCTCAGTGTGACCCTGATGCGCAAGACCCATAGGGGCCATTGACCCTCCTGTGGGACACACCAGTCCTGCAGAATTACCTTCCCTTAAATGAACAAAGATGGTGCTGTCACGTACAGCATTAACCCCAGAGAGTTATCACAGGGCACACAGCTACATCCGGGAAGTGTTTCCCCATCGGGTGCTTTCATACATTTATCCCTCTGTGATGAAGCCTGTGAGGAGATCACCTAGATATCTGAGCTCTGCCAGGAGTGACAGGTAGAAGGATTGGAATGGGAACCCGGCTGTACTCAAGCATGTACTAAAATAACAGAAATGGCTTAATTTATACCTTTAGTTATTTTGGGACAAGTCCTCATGGTGATGCCGAGGTTAGAACAAAAGAATTCAATTTTCATTTAGTGTAATTATAGCTTGTCTACCTAGAAAAACTGAATTGCTTTAACAATACTTTTGCAGCTGAGTCCCCAGAGTATGAATGCAGTTGTGCCAGGAAAATGCTAATATGGCTTATTCTTGTAAGGAAAGGGAAAAACATTATCTGTGTAGATGCAGGCTCGCCTTGTAAGCAGCTGCAGCTGTTTGAAAGGTTACCACCACTGCATCCTGTTGCCACACTTGTTGGGGTTCCTTCTCTCCATAGCAGAGTCTTAAAGTGAGTGTGCTCCACAGCCACCTGGCTGCAAAATTATAGCATTTAATTCAGTATTAGGCACCTTCATCCCAGCAGGTGTTCCACTGAAAGGTGTGAGAAGACTCTGTGTGGCTGCTCTACTGTAATGGTGAGGGAGCTCAGAGCTCCCTGTAGAGTGGTAACACCTTGAGCAGTGATGCTCTGTCAACAGTGAACCATACAGCTTAGTTTAAGGGTGATACAGATGGCAAATCACATCCCTGATCAAACTCAGGTACCAATCCCAGTACCATAAATTGTTATAGGTGGTTCTTTCCCTTCAGTGGAGACAAAACGAAAATTAATGAATTGCACAGGCTTGTGTTCCTTCTTCTGAACTGAAAACAAATCACGTTTCAGTGAAACTCAGAAGGTAGTCAGGATCTGCATGAGACAAGGAACAGTGTCTTCAGTCATTTCTGGAGAACTGCATGGAGCATAGAGGCTGGATGCTGTTATTTCTGGTGCATTTCCTCCCTACTGCTTAGTGCAGTCACAGAGCCACATTTGCACCCCAGTATTTTTATTCTGCATGGTTCTGAGTATATGTATAGGTGCATCTCTACACAAGACAGGGCACTGCTAGTGAAAGACATCTACAATGGGAAAAGGCACAGCTTTTAAGGCTCTAGTTCCTTCTGAAAGTATGTTCTTCAGGTCTGAGCGGCACACAAGAAAGTTGTCTCCCACACACATAAGCTTTGATAGAAAGGCCTGTCGTGCCTGAGGAGCAGAACTGTCAAGAGGAGTCTCCATCTCTATGCCAAGATGCTTGTTACCCTTTTCCTGGTGCAGCCCAGCAGCTGGTAGTTTTCCATCTCTAGAAATCCAGGGGAACTTTCCACCTCAGGGAATGAGAAATTGGAAAAAAGTCAATAGACCAGACTAAGTTCATACCACATTTATTCAAGGAAAGAAATAAAAGGAGCACCATAATTACATTTTAACTACATTTTACTCTCAGCAGCATCCCATAAATCATGTACCTTGTTAGTACTGTGAAATAGCATAGGATGATGGAAGTCAGCACACAGTAAATACATTGACAGAAAATACAGTAAATACTGTACACTCGCTGGCTTTGGCCATCTTGGGCAGTGTGTCTTGGCATGCTGAAGTCATGACAGCAGATGAATTTTTACCCACTTTGTCTGTTTTTGGCAAAGAGAAGGTGAGCAGATATACTATGATCTCTGACACCAAGCCAGAATATAGCCCAGCTGAGGGCACAAAGATGTCTGAGCCATGTCACCTCTTATCTGCAGTAGCAAATGGCAAATTCATGTCCTGTATCAATGCCACAATGAGAACTCATTAAGAGAAAAGATGCATGACCACAAGGAAAACTCCTGTAGGTGGGAGATGAGAGGGCGGGCAATATGCACTGGGTGACAATCCATTTGAACGGCACAGAAAGATGGTGTGAGAAAGCTCTTCATGCAACGCTGTAAGTGAAAAATGCCACGTGTACATTTTTAAACACCTTCAGCTGACAAATACAGCCAATACATTGAGCTAAGTAGGCTCCAGTAACAGTCTGCATTGTTTCTGTGCTTGGGGAGGGGGGGCGTGAGTGGATTCAGAGCTGCATGGTTGCCCTATACTGTAATGTACCCTACCCAATACAGTAGCCTTTTGTGTAAGAGGATGAGCTAACCAGTTGTTTTCCAAAGGGGGGGGCCCATTTGCACCACAGAAGCAAGTCAGAGCAGCTCCCAGGCAGCCGTGGTGGCGGTGGGCTGAGGGTGCATTGATGGAGGGATGCTGTAACAGATAGCCCCTGTTTCTGAGCTTTCGGCCTCAACCCTATCGCATGCACACATCTTACAGGTTTGAACCCAATTGTTTTCAGAGCTCTAAGCTGGGGGATAAACAGGCTTAACTCCACACAGGTCAACAGTGTGGCTGTTGTCTGTCTCAGGGCTGAATTTGACACATTATCAGCCAGGTCACAGAAACGCTCTTCCTCTATCCTACATGTTCATGTTAGTCAAATATTATTCTTTGAGAAAAATGACTGAGAGAGGAAATTATTTTATCAAGACGTTAAGTAGGTCATTGTTATACCCAGGCTTATCATTTTCCCTGTGATATAAAAACTATGAACTGGATACCAACCTTGTAGAATGAAAGCTTTCTTTTTTTCTTTTCTTGCAGGAACTTGAAAAGCCTGACACAGAGAGAGGCGAGGGAGTGAGGCAGCACACTGTGAGCATGGCGTGATGCACTGCTGCTTGTTCTAGGGAAGGGTATGGCCTGCTCTACCCGGCTGTCAACAATATCCTGTTCTATGTTGGGAAGAGCAACCCTAAGGTCTGGAAAAAAAACCCATCTATGATGCGCCCCTTCATTTTTCAAAGAGCAGAATGCTGGTGACTTGGCTGAGCAGGTCAGTGGCAGGTGAGGTGGTGAGGAAGGAAAGGGTTAGCAAAGGGAGGGAGGGAGAGAGACAAGAAAGGACAGCCATCTGGGAAAGAAAAGGCAATTCATATAAAGGACTGCTCTGACTCTAGAGAAGTGTCATTGAGGCTATTCTTTGAGAACTATGAGGGAAAAGGGCTAGAGAAGTACAAGATATAACTACTTTTATTATATATTTGATTTGTAGTTTAAAAAAATTACATATTTGTCAGAGCTTTTTAAAATAACATTTTAATGCCCAAAGTATTGATTTCAGGGAAGTTTTCACTACCTGGGAAAAAGGGATTAGTAAGTGGCACACATTATTAGCACAATAAACTCTCACCACCCCACCAGCTCAGTTCTGATTGAGAAGAGGCTACCAAAAAACTCAGGCAAACCCAATTGTTGAGATAAACACAGGAAAAAACTCACAAAACCAAAACAAAGCATAATTGCTTCAAGCCTCCCAAATTCCTAGTTAATTCAGTAAACAAATTAACCCTAAACTCCTATCTTCAGTGCCTCTGCAGGGGAACTACGGTGGGAGGTGAGCCCTTTATCTCACTTTCAAAATCCTTTTCAGCTGATCTGGGGTCACAGATGCTCAAAAGCGCTGCATGTCCTGATTTTGTGTGACAGTCACCAATTTGCCAGCTTGTCGGGTAAGCCCCTCACTGCCCTAGGGCTGCCCCACACCCTCTGAGTGCACCAGAGGTGGGATCTCTTCCCAGGGCTCTCCCTGCTGGCTTTGAGCAGGGACCAAGCAGTTGCCCCAGCAGGTCACCTGGGCACTGCTGGAGACACACTGGGTAAGATCTAGGTGGTGGCAGATAAATGTCTTGGTAAGAAAAATAAAAAGATACCAGTTTTGCCAAACATCTGAGTGAAGGAACTGCCCTTGCCCTGTGATGTATTGCATTTTATTGCCTTTCAATTTGCTGGTATTTATAACCTGCTATGCTGTTTCTGCCACAGGAGCCCCTATTTACAGACAATCTGGAGAGAGGGAGGAAATCCAAGGACTAAACTGGAGGAGAAGAAAACACGCTTGTACAATGTGCTGCACACTGATGGGACTGGTGAGTGACAGAGGAGAGAGCTGAGAAGAGAAATGACAGCTCAATTTGGACACACATCACTGAGGAGTTGGAGCAGAGCAGCTAGCACTCAAAACAGGCATGGTATCTGCAGCACAGGTGCTCTTTGCCAGACCACCTATCAGCCCATGTGTGAATACCCTTACTAGTTTTTCTGAACTGCCATAACCCCATCAGTTCCCCAGGTGGATTCCCAAAACAGCTGTCAAAATCCTAGTCTGCCACACTCCCGTTCTTTAGGGGCTCTTTCCAGCAGCTGGGAAAAACTTTCATTTCTGCTATGCATACCCCTCTCTGTTGAAGTAGAAGAGTGAGTAATTTTTCTACCACAGCCCTGACAGTTGTAGCACTCCTGGGAAGAAACCCTGCTGGCTGCCTCTGCTGGTTCCTGCTCCAGTCCTGCTCTCATCCCTTATGTGAACACTCTCTTTACTCCATGCTGAAGGTGAGGTGACCTGTGTTTATGGGCATCTTCATGTCACCCCCCTGACAGATGAACATGGCCTTCATGCTCAAGCCTAGACTGCAGTCCGCCATCTCCCATGTACACTCCTACCCCAATCTTCAGTGATGTAATCTGTATTCCTGAACTTGACTGTATCTCATAGGTATTTTTTGTACAGTAGACATTTTCTTTTTTAGACAAGCTAAAAGGCCTTTATCAGTTTTCTTTTCAGGGTCATATAAGGCATCTGTTTTGTTTTTCACACTAGTTAAACACGCAGAGTCTCTTTGAATGGGGATGAACCCCAGCAATCTATGTGTACCAAAATTCATCACGCTGCTCTGTGCACCCCACCAGTATGCTATATCTCAACCTCTCACCTTGCCAGAGTTTCAGGCCTCAGGACTGCTTCAAAGGGGAGTCAGGCTCCAGAGCAGCCTGCCAGAGTTGTAGTTTTGTCCCCAAAATGTCCCCCCTTATAGCACAACAGGTGTAAGGGATCCGATCTCCAGGTCTGCAGATAGAGAGGTGGGAGGTGTTTGGACAGACTCAGTACATCAGTACTCCCTGGAGAAATCCACAACCTCCCCACCACTGTGGGATGTCCCCAGAGGCACCACAAACTGGGCCATACACGTCTTTGCATGAGCCCAAGTTTCATGGTAGGGGTGAAATCAGCTTCCTAATGGGAGTCTTCAGTTTTGTTGACAGTGCTGGGAGGTGAGGGAAACAGAGAGACCTGTCTGCTCTGCAGCAATGCTCCCATGCTCGCTTCTGCACCCATCCTCACCAGTGAAGCTTGGCCCAGCAAACAGATCTCTGCTGATCTGCCTCTGTGGACAGTTTGTCCCATGCTGGTTACTCTTAACGTCTGAATAACAACAATTGGTTCTAGTGTTATCTCTTTTGGAGCCAGCCACTTCCTCTTGGTATCAAACTTGGAAGAACCCCATGGCCACGGCTGAAAAGCCTTTTCCCTTTCCGCATTTAAAGAGTCCTTTTTCTGAAAGGAGTTGCTAGAATCATCTTGGTGTCAGTTTTATTGAAAGGGAGCATACTGTTCTTATCTTACAGGATAACTGCCCAGCTTTGAGGGCAGGCATCTCAGGAAAGCATCCACAGCTGGCTCNGGGGGGGGGCGGGGAAGCCATGGATTTTTCTGTCCTGCATGGTAACACAAAGGCAGGAAACCAAAGAACAAAATTCACTTAGTGCAGAGCAAACTCTGCCATCCAAATTGGCACCTAACTGGCTCAAGTGGTTGTATGTGGAGGTTCCCAGCTGCCACTCTGATCCCCAGCTTAGCTGGGCCAGCTCAGTACTGAGTCCATCCCAATTCCCTGGTGCTGGCAGCCACAGCTGGGGAGGAGCAGGCACTTCTCAGCACACTGTGCTCCACCTCACAAGAAATCTGCTTTGGTAGAGAACTGTGCGTGGGTTTGGGATACTGGAAAGCAGCTATGCAGGCATTGTGTTTCTCTTTTCAGGGACAGGAGGAAAACCTTTGATTCCCAAGTTTTCAGGACAACACCTTTCAGCTATAATAGGTATACATAACTCAGACATAGAAGCCAGCCACAATATAAGCATTTCCTCTCTGCCTGGGAGTTTGTCACTAGCATACATGGCTGGGCTAAGGAAATTGCCATTCTAGTCTGTTTGAGCTGGATTTTGAATGAAGGAGTTGCCAGAACAGTACCACCAGTATGGCTCTAAAAGGCAAACCCTTCCAGAATGGTTTACTATCACAGAACTGTGTTTTCACCAGCCTAGTTTAAAACCATTTTCTAGGCAGAATGAGATTCCACGGTCTCCTTTGCTGGATAACCTTGACAGACTAGTGTCTTCTCTTACCTGAGGAGGGAGCAGACAGAATTTGTGTGCCTGAAAACGTAGCTCAACAGGGAAACTTCTACAGAGTGAAAACTGAACCTCATTTTATCAGTGCTTGAGAAGGTACTTTGTAGATGTCTTGAAGTCCTCAGACTAAAGATGTGAATGAGGGCAAAGCATTACTGGTAGATAATGTGATGCTGGCTTCAAACCTGCTTCTCCACCTGTTTTATGGATCTCCATATCTTTGACAGAGAGTGTTAGAGCAAGAAGGACCAAAATGCTGACCCTCTCCCAGCTTCGATAGAAGAGGGGATTTTGTGGAGAAGTGACCCAGGGACTTTGAGCACCAGCCTCTATTAGCTGTAAATACAAAACACTGAAAAGCACCAGAGCTTTCCCACTGAAGTAAAGGCATCAGGAACAGGAGATTAATAGGTTGCCAGCTGTGTTGGCATGATAAGCCAAGCAAGAACCCGGACACTTTCAGCCAAAAATGGATTGAGACCTCAGCAGGGACAAATGGCAAATCAGCCAGAAGCCACACATGGAAAACTGAGCAAGGCAGTGCGGGCAAACATTTCTTATCTTCACTTTACGTCAATAGGAATGGCATTGTAAAAGAGGCAGCAAAGTATTTGCTGGAGAGGAGGAGGGAAAAGTCCACAAGCTTTCTTGGCTGTACATGTAGGTTTTAAAATGCTACTGTTTTCCTCGGAAACTTGTCACTGGAAAGAAACACCTAGCAGAAACCACCGAACAAGTTCTTCCAGAAGGCTGGTTGGTTGCTAGTTTTGGTGGATTTAGCCAAGCTGTGCTGTCAGGAATCTGCCTGCCACTGCTGTTGTGCTCCAAAGGGACTCAGGAAAGTACAATCTCTTAAACCAATCTAAACCACAGCTGTCATAATTACCCCATCTACTCTGATTTGCCACAAAACAGAACTCATGGGAGAGGCAGACCTCAGAAATCTGGGTTTTCTGCAAGGTGATGCTGTCTGCAGCTATTCCCTGTTTCCCACAGCTCCTGCTTCTACAGTGGCCCAGCTCAATTATCTTCTTTGACAGGTTCTTAATTTTATTAGTTTTATTAGTTTTTTTAAGGCTAACTAACAGAATAGTGGATGAGACCCAGATTTCTTGTGTGCTTTTTTTGTTGGGTTTTGTTGTTGTTGTTGTTTTGGTTTTTTTTCTTGTTGTTTTTTTGTTTTGGGGGGGTGTTGTTGAGTTTTTTGTTTGTTTTTTGGTTTTTGTTTTTTTGTGGCGGTGGTGATGCTTTTCACTTTGCTGAGTTTTTCTTTTACTTTTAAGGAATAAATGCAGAAAAACATCTTTCCTACCAGAGGCAGTACTGAGCAATAAAAGATTCGGCAAGGAGAATAATTAAAGTAAGGCCATGAGTAGGGTTTGCCTCCTCCTCCCAGTTTTGCAGCATCACCCTGAGCAGGTAATGGGCTCTCACTGCATCTCTGCACAGCACCCAGGAGCAGGGAAAGACACAAATATTCCCCCTACATAGGAGGTATACAGGTAAGAGGTGAGCTGAGAAGAAAAACAGTCTGGAATAAAACAGCTGAAGTTTCACAGCCTGGATCCATATGGCCTCTGGATCCATCCCTGCTGTGTGAAGCCTCCAGCTGGCCACTGGCCAGAGCAAAGCTCTTCACTGGGTTATGGCCAGGGGTGGGCTCACTGCAGCTGGGTATCTTGGAGCAGGGCCACCCATTGCACGCTGGTGGGGAGCTGTGGCTCCTGACACCTCCCTCCTCTTGCCACAAGTCCTCAGCCCACATGTGTAGGGCTCTGCAGGGACTTTAATCTTGTGCCTGGGAGCCAGCCCTGGAAATCTCAAGGTACTCTGTCAAGAGGTCCAGTTGGGACTGTTCAGGTATCAAATTAATGATATTGCTTATTAAAAAATCTCAAAACACAATTGTCGATAAAACAGTGCATTTTCATATAATGCCATAACTAATGAACACAGATTCTCTGTATTTGCAGTCCATGACATTGTAGTGATGGACATCATCTAAGAACAGAGAGAGATGACCCAGTAGCTGAGTGACTGATTGTCTCCTTCTTAACATAGGCATAGGAAAAATTAATTGAAAAACTGGAATGGAAAAAATGGAAAAAGGAAAATTCAGGATGCTATACTGCTTTATGTTTTTCTCAGCAGAGGAACTTCTGGCAATGTGTCTGTAAAGCACTGAGCACCTTCCACTCTTCCTGACCCCACCAATTTCCTCTGCACAAACTATCCATATGTATTTGACACATGGCCTCTGAGAGACCCTGAGGCCTTGTACATCCCAGTAAGTCAAAGCGTATGGGGTGGAGGAGTCACATCCCTGCCTAAGCTTCTACACCTCTCCAAGGGTCAAGTTAAGTGCAAGTCTGATCCTGTTGTCTGGATCAGGCTTGCCCAGTGCATGCTTTAAGCTGCCCAGCCTCAGCAGGCTGTTTCATCTCAGCTGCAGAGCTCAAAGGAGGTGGCCCCTCTCTCACCCCATGTGGTCCTGGGCAGCTCAGCATCCTCACTAGACTAGGGGTGCATCTTTGTGGCTGGCTCATCTTTACCAGCCTGAGGGGCTACAAGGCCCGGGGCTGGGGCAGGAGGTTGAGAAACTAGAGGGCTTTGAGACTTAAAGGCTTCTCTGAAGCCGTGTAGCCCTTTCAGTGTTTCCATGAGTTTGTTTTTCCTCTAGGACCCAGGGACTTATCAGCACTTCCTTGCCACACAGGGTTGCTGGGATGAGTAAATCCATTAAAAGCTGTGCAGTGCTGAGACACCAAATCTACAGCCACATAAATTAAAAAGACAGGCCAGGGAATGTTTTTCACCTCCAAGACCCATTGGCATGCCCAGCCATTCCCAGAGGGATGCACTTCTGTCCTCCTAGAGCAGGAGAGCTGTGCCCAAACCACCTGCCGAGAACCATGACAGCTCCTGAAATATGTCTAGGCATTGGCAGCAGGAATATTTGCTTGCTCTGGGACAAACTCATGCACAGACAATTCCAACCATTTACTGTCTGTGCACTGCCTCTAGTTTATTAATTTATTAGTATACTGCGGCTAGCCTACACTCATATAGACAGACAGCTTGCCATTAGCAAGGACAATAAAGTGCCTGCGAGGGAAAAGTCCAAAGTGTTTGACTAAGAAAAATGTTTTTTCTCCTCCGGGGTTCAATCTCTTTTGTCCTGGTCACTGTGGAGCTGTGTTTGGTTGATGCAGGTAGTGTGATTTTTTTTTGTGCAGTGCCTAGCAGAGGGAGCCTTGGTGGCTGTGCATCACTGCCATCCCAGCGGATGCTGCTGTTGCTGTTATGAATATAATACAGCCAGGTTTAAGGCAGGGATGTAATGCTCCAAGTGGCCAGCTTACTGAGGAGAACAAAGAAATGATTATAGGGCCAGGGAAAAAATAAGGGAGAAAAAAACTAAAAGAAAACAAAGAGCCATTGACAAGAGACAAATTAGTTAGGTCTTAAGTGTCCTTCTCCATCTGATAAAACAAAAATGTTCAGAGCAACAATTAACAAAAAAAATATGAGGGTAGAATATCTCTGTTTAGCTCCAGGTACTGACTATACACCAGGCTCTTTTTTTTCTGTTGTTCTCATGCTTTGAGTTTTCTTGAGTCTTGGTTGATGTAGAGCTGGTTGCATGTGTATGTGTGTGTGTGTGATGCAGACCCCACAACTTTGAGAGCTGTCTTTTGTGAAGGAAGGGAAGCCCTCCTGAAGGGCAGTAAAGGAGTAAAGTGGGCACAGAGCATACAGGAATGTCCTTTGGCTGCTTCTAAGGAAACACAGCTCCGGGGTAGGAATTCGTGCTGGAAAAGGACTCAACACTAGAGCCAAATCCAGCAGGTGGTTAAGTCTGGGAAAAGAGAGGTGAATAAAGCCAACGCAATAGAAATGGAAAGCTGTGGAGAGCTCTGCTCCTGGGCTGCTGTGGGGTGCATTGGTCATCGGTGCTCACTGGCAGGCAGCAAGGCGAGAGAAGGATGGGCTGACTCCGTGAAAAGGGCCGTGTGAACAACGGGGAGCTGAACACTGTTTGGTTTTGCCACATCAAAGAGAAAGGGAATAATCTGTTCTCCACGGCATGTGGAGGTAAATAAAGAAAGACGTAATGAGCTCAAATTGCAGTACAGAAAGCTCGATACAGATGGCAGGACAAACTTTCTAATTGTGTGAACGACTGCATATTGTGGTTGCCTCCAGGGACTGTGGTATCTCCAGACAGGTGAGACACCCAGGGCTGCTTAGGGACAGCTAATTTTGTTTCTAGACAGCTGGGATGCAGTGGTGTTTCCTGTTGCTGTTCCAACCATACTTTTGGAAAACAATGCAAAGACTGTCAAGTGCTATGGCTCTGTGGTGATTTTCACTGACCGCAGAAAGGAAACTAGACAAAGGCTAGGACACATTTTAGTGTTCTTGCTCTCTTACTGCGGTATTTGTTTACATGTGTGGAAGCAGATGCACCTGTCCCATTCACTTTTTCTCCATTCACTTCACTGACCACATCCTCTTGTCCTGTGGATCACCAGCCTGTCCCTGAAGAGCAGCCTGAAAACCATAAGACTGGATAGCTTCATGGGAGTCATTTTGTGTCTCTTCCCTGTGAGTGTGACCAGCTGCCCAGTGCCAGGTACCCTCAAAATTGATTTGAATTCCTTCTACTTTTCACAGCAGCTAGTGGCACCACAGGTTACACAGTCAAAGTTTGCCCAACAATCTTGTTGCCATAGTATGAAACAGAAGAGAAAAGCCCTATCTTTACTGTGGTAGCTTGTGTAGTTCAAATAATTAAAATTTCTTTGTCAGTAAGCTGAGCAAACATGAATTGAAGGTGAAGAAATAAAAACATTGGGGGTTTTTCCAATGCAATGAGAACTGGATCTTGCAAACCCCCATGCAGCTTGCTTCCCTGTTAACCGAAGCATAAATGTTCTTGCGTTCAAGGCCTCTCTCCCCTGACTGGAGATCTTCTGCATGGCTTGTCCTTCAAAAGCTAAGTGACAATAATAAATTGTCCTACTTAAACAAGGGACCTATTTTACCTCTTCACCACACTCATAAAAAAATGGCATTGCTAAATACTCTTAAAGATCAAATGCTTGGTATGCAAAACAGGTTCTGTGCACCAAAGTGATGGGCTTCTCAGGGTTTTGTTGCCATGGTGCTATTGCCTTGACAAGTTAAAATATCCCTTGTCAGCCTCCATGGCAGCCTAGACGGAGAAGTAACCATCAAAAAATAACTGAATATTGTCTTTGACTACAGCCACTGAATGGTTAATTTTTTTTAAGCTTTAATAACCCTTGACTTCAGGTTTGGCTATTAACCCACCAACTGATCATTAACTATATGGACTGAATGACTGATTTCCAGAGGATCGGTGCAAAGCAGGATTAGTTTGTAGGGCTTTTTTTCTGAAGGACTTTAATATCTCCCACCAGCAGACAGACAACCTATTGAATCCCTCGTAAGACTCCAGGCCTGAGCAGAGAGGTACTTGCAGGTTATCTGCATAGAAACACACTGCTCAGAGCTGATAAACTCACTGACACTCTATCCTGCTTTCCAATTTAACTCAAGCCTTGCTAAGCAGCAGGAGTAACCTGACTGAATTGCTGGGGGTCACAGCTTGAGGTCTTTAATCAACATTCTCAGCTTAATCAACGGGAGTTTAGCTAGACTGGAACGAAATTGTGGATATTTCTGGTATTTACCCTGGTGCTTGTCATTTTCCTACCAGGACAGCTGGTTATGGATAAATGCAGTGTTGCTGCAGAAATGATCAAATGTCAATTGCACTTACTTTTTTTTACCCCATCCATCTTTAAAGTGTCTACAGCTGAAATTTTCTAGTGGCAATTTCCTTAGACAATAATGTGCTAATAAACAAAAGGAGCACATTTTTTTTTTCATGAACGAACTATTCTGACTCACAGTCCATATCCTAAGCCACAAGACCATCCTTCCTTTCTGACTTGAGATCCATAAGACCTAAGAAGCTGACTCTGACTCAGCAGGGGAGGGATGGGATTGGACTGTTTGCTATGTGTATCTTTCTTCTGAATACAACACAGCCAGAAATAAGTTAGGAAAAACCCTTTGGCACAATGGCCCTGATTTCTCTCTGGGAATCACTGGGGTTTTGATTGCTCCCTTTGGTATGAGAATGAATTAAGTTCGGATTTATAAATAGTAGTCTAGCTACCCCTGTGCTGACAGGCACAAATGTCAGGAAATACGTGGTTAGTTCCACCGGTGCAGCATCTTTGAACTTTAATTTTAAGTACCTCTGTCTTAACAGGGGAAGCAGAACAACACATCTGGAACTAAAAAGGTTCCTGCTAGACTTTTCACACTAACTATTTCCAGCTTTTTTCCAGATAGGAGTTTTCAGCAAAATGTTTTCTAATTGAAAAATACTGATTCCTCAAAAGTATTGTTTTTCTTGTGAGAGCTACAAAAGTAAACATGCACAGTAAATTTCTCAAATAAAAGTAATAAGAGAAAAATTATGAATACCAATGCATCTCTTTTTTTCATTGTTGACACTTAGAAAAATATTTTCATTATTCAAATGTCTTCTACAATTTAAATCATTTTAGTTTCAAGTGTTAATAAAAAAAATCTTGAAAGCACTGAAATTAAACATTTCCATTGACTCAAACTGCATTTTTATTGTTTGCCTGCAAGTATTTTTCCATGGCTTCATTTTCTATCCTGTTTTCTTACTTGAGAGATTTTTTCCATTTCAAGCACCTTCTCTTGGCTGAAAATAGTAACCAGATATTTTGTGCCTGAATAAAAAATAGGATGAAGTTCCATCTAAAACAGCCCACGTGTGCCTTTGGAATATGTTCACCGAGGAGCAGCACACCTGTGCTATGGCTTCAGATATAATAGCAAGGCTCTGCTGTAAGTCAGCCAGGAGAGGAGTGCTCTGTCAGATTGAACATGCTACCACCCTCCTGTAAGGAGTTGCTAGCATGAGGTTCAGCAGGACAACAAAGTGGATGGGAATAGACAAAAACTGGGGGAGCATAATCTTTCTGCTTCTGTTCATTGAATTTTCCAGTTGCAGAAATGCAATAATGTTGATTCACAGTTGACAGGATGAATGTGCCAGTGTAACAAAAGCACCAGGTTTTCCAGTATTCATTTATAATGCTAAAATCTTGCAGAAAATTCTGTTACTGTGCATAGGGAGGAACTGTTCCTGATGGACACAAAGTTCACGGTGAAGTATCAGCTGTGGCATTGGAGCCAAGAAGTTGCAGAGGCAGCTGTGTCTGCCTTTGGCCATGTTGCATGCCTGCCTCCAATCCTGCAGGGCAGTGGGACCAGCAGTGCACCAGGAGCGCTGGCTGTATCTTGCACACGTGTAATGCTGCCTCCTTGGGCCAGCTAACACTAGAAAGTTTTTCCAGCTCCCAGGAATGAAATAGCACCTCTGCCAATACAGTTCATAGCAGGGCCTCGGGCAAAAAAAGCGCCACTTCCACAGTCACAGTTGTCACTGTCCCTGATGGCAGAAGCCACAATAAAGCCTGGACTCACAGCAGCAGCACTGTGCCAGCTGCACTTGCTGTGTGCCCTGGGCTGGGATGCCGAGCTGCTGGGGCTGAGCTGCTGGCTGCGGGGCTGCCAGGATGCTGAGCTGCAGAGCTGTGAAGCACTGGGGCTACTGTAGAACTTGGATGTTGCACTGGATGATGGGCTGTGGGGATCGGCGATAGGGATTGCAGGACTCTTGGGCTGTAGGGCTGCACGATGCTGGGATGTGGGGATGCTATAATGCAGGCATTTAGGCGTGGGTGCCAGGCTGTGGGTCTGCAGGACCACAGAAATGGACATTTGGATGCCGGTCTGCCGGTGCACTTAGCTGTGCAGCTTCGGCATAACCCACCCGGGGAGATATGAGGCTGCGGGGTGGTGGGCGCAGGGAAATGTTGGGCTAGAGGGCTGTAGGCTGCATGCAAGCCCTCAGGGGTGCTGAGTGGAGGGGCTGCAGGGCTGCGGAGCTGTGTGCAATTCTGCGAGGCTGGATGCTGGGCTGTGAAAGGTGCGGGGGAGGTGGGGATGAAGGGCTGCTGGGCTGGGCTGGGTGCGGGGCGGCGGCGACCTCGGGATGCGGGTCTGGGATGCTGGACTGGGATGCTGGGCTGGAATGCGGGGCTGGGTGCGGGTTGGGGCAGCGGCGCGCGTCCCCTGCTGGTTGTTCCCCCGCGGCGCCCTGGAGCGGCCACTTCCCTGGACGCCTGTCCGTCCCCTGCTTTGGCCCGTAGCAGCAGCCTGAATTCACAAGGATATTCACAATATCTTGGTTTGTTGTTCTTTTTCCCTCTCCTTGTGCCTAGAGCTGGCAACAGGAGCCTGCATGCCCCATGTGCGGTGTTCCTGTGGTGCCATCAGGTTACTGATTTATTCCATTAGCCACAGCTTAGAGATCCCAGCTTCACACTCCGAGGCTAGCTGTCCACTCGCTGGAGTGACTCACAGGACACCAGACCTTGGCATCATCCTTGCTGTGGCCATGTGCATCGCAGAGGTGTGAGCAGGAATGGCATCCGCTGTCCTCAGCATCCCTCTTGTCCAAACGGCACAGCATCCTCACCAAGAAGGATGACAAAATTGCGCTTACAGGGACTTAAGGGACTTAACTCTCCTTCTCCCAGGAACAATCAGGACACATACACAAGCACTGCAAGCTCCCTATCCACTCATGTGGGGGGTATTTTTTATTTCCTTATTGGCTATTTTTGCTTTCTACCCTAAAACACCTCCACTATCAGGCATGTCCTGGTATAAGTACAAATAGGCTGTACTGAACTCATTTCTTCATCTCCTCTTGGATGAACTCACCTGATTAATTACTCATCAAATACAGGCAGTACCACCCCCTAGGACACTTCATGCAGTACAGCAAGTTTCCCAGATCTGGCAAGACCTGGCACAGGAGGTTTCTCAGTTCTCACATACTCCACAGACTACTTTTGGAGGTTTTTTCAAGCAAGCAAAACCTGGTGCTTGAACTTTTCATGAACAGCAGAAGGAAAACACACCAGGTTTTACCCAATTTTAATTTGCAGACCCCAATATTTTCCACCAGAGGTACAGTCCATCTGTCACAAATTTAAGGCAACTGACAATGCGGTTGATTTCCTTGGTTCTGTTTCCCCTGCAGATAGCCCTCAAGACCTGCAGACAATAGGTTGCAAACTGTTGTCGTTGATAAATGAGCTTCCTCCCCTTCCATACAGCCTGGAAAATTGCTTGCTTGTCTCTTATTTAAATGAAGTAAATATTCCAACCCCGAACAATGCTAATAATGGAAAGAGGGACCAGTTTAGGATCTGAGTCTCCTACCTCCTAATTCTTTCCATCCCCACCTCTCTGCTCTGGCACCCACTTCTTAGACTTTAATTTAATAACAAAGTGCACAGATGTTGGGGGGTGGGGTGCGGTGTGTGCAGGCTCACAATGTTAACCAGAACCTCTGAGCAAGGCAAGGGACAAAACAATCATTCCAAAGGGATCCATGTTTCAAACTGTGGCATTGATACAGGGTTTGAGCTGGTAAGGTGGGAAATTACAACCTTTTCCACATCAGCAATACCAAAAAAAAAAAAAAATAAAAAATCACTTTCTGCCTTTCCTACTCCTGAGAGTCTCTTCTGTCTCAGACAAACAATATTCTCTGCATCAGCACCCAGGGATGGGAGCAGGTCATAGAAAGAATCAAACACATACAGCTGCAGCACCAGCATGAATACAGATATGCAGAGCAAGAGCACATTCAGTGCTGCAGACTTCTAGAGGCAAGCTTGGCTTGCAACTCCCTTACATGTCTGCCAAGGTACTTGCATGTGCTGCAGTACAGACACGTTCAAACTCTCGCACTACAAAATACTGGAGCTATTTTAAGGATGGGAAAGCATCTTGGCTAGCAAACAAGCTTTGTGTGTTTGGGCCTGGCTCATTTAAAAGCCTCGTTTCTTCTAGAATATTGGAAGTAATGAAAATGCCTGCAGTAAAATACTTGATAAGCCTGTCCTCCTCTATAGAGAGGGTAAATGCATGTCATTTTCCAATTAGCTCTTGCTCTGAGCAATTATGTAGATCAAATAATTGAATAACTGACAGGAATGTGAATTCTGGAGACAGTTAATTTCATTCATCTGCCAGTTTATAGCCTGACTTGCGTGAACACATAAACCAGGCTAATGTGTTATTTATAACTTTGACAATACAATTATAATAGTCAAACATGAAGAGTTGTGTGTGCAGAGAGGAAGGTTTCTGCTAGTAAATTATAATAACAGTGTAATGAGGGGTTTGTTCTTTCTCAGCAGCATATTGGACAGGAAGCATGTGAGGCTTGTGTTTGAAGGAGCAAACAAGGTTCATGTCAGTGTTAGCAGGTGGAACAATGGCCCTGACCTGAACATGGGGCAGAAGGACCAGCTGAAGCCTTGCCCTTCTGTTCTGTGAGACATTGTGTATGCGCTGCCCTAGGGACTGTCAGTGAGCTCCAAACATCCCCCCAGCTCCACATAAACTTCTCTCTGAGTGAGGGTAAGCACCATTTTTGAGGGAGAAGCAGGACTGTGATCCTTTGCATGAAAGTGGGTGCAAAAGAGACAAACTAGGTGTTTCCTACTTGGGATTGGTCTTGGGTGAGCATTGTGGCACTCTGGAAAAAGCTCTAGCCAAGCATGCTCAACAGCAAGGTACCTGGAACAACTCTTGTGAACTTGGTCCCAGTTTCCATCAAAAGCATCAATCCTGCTTGTGAGCTTTCTTCAGGAAAAATAATAATAATAAAATAAAAAAAAGCTCAACAGGAAAGCAGACTGTTTGATTTTCTTCTTGAAGCTATCTTTAGATTTTCTTAACTGGTTGTACCTTTTATTTGAAGCCTCTGTAACTACCTGGCCTACCATCTAACAGGAACTAATTAGGACACATACACACTAAAAAAAAGTAGTGCACAGGCATGAGCCATTGCCTCACAGGGAGTATTACCTGGTGGAGTGCTACACTGGCTGCAAGGAGGAAATTTGTGCAATTAATTGCTTCCTGATTAAAGGCATTTGCAGTCTGGCCCTTAAATCTTCAAGGCCTAAAAACACATGCTTAGTTAAATATGGAATTTGCCCATGGTAGTCAAAAACACTGCCCCAGACAGCAGGATTCAGTGCTGTAATTTTGGTTGGAAATAAACACTTTCCTATATAGGCATCCCCAAGTCTAGTACGTATAAAATGCTCCAGTCAAAGCTAAAGAGCCACTGAAGGACTTGTGTGTGTTTAAAACAGTTTCTAAAACAGCTTACTTGAATCCTTCCCATTTTCCTATGAGGACACAATATTACAGGAACTAATTTCAGAGAGCATGAGGCAGCAGAGGCAGAAACCCCAGGCTGAAAGGCTATTTAAATGGTAATAAACTTCAGGGGACAACAAAACCCAGTGACTGATTACAGGCACACGGGGAGAAAGCCTGTCTGGCATGAAGATGGCAGGTGGAGGTGGCACAGGGACCTTCTGCTCACTACACACATCACTTGCTGCCAGGCAAACAGGACGGGGTTTAATCCATCGGGAGGGAGGAGGCTCATTTCAGGCTGGTGGACAGCAGGAAGAAAATGCTCACTGTGGGAAGTTCTGGGGCTGGGTAAAACGATGGAGGATGGTGTGTGGCAGGAGGCTGGGGCTATGCCAGCCAGCACTAGTGTCAGGCTCAGGTGGAGCCATGCCTCAGAAGAGCAGCTAATACTGCCTTATGGTGCCCCCTTCACTAAGTATTGTAGTTTTCCCAAGGGCATTCCCTGCACCCTAACATGGTTCCACATATGACAGCCAGTCAGATAGAGTGACTTTATTTTAGCGTATCCAACTCCATTCCTGCTGCCTCCTGGAAAGCTGCAGTGATTTATAGAGCCTAGTGCTCTCACTGAAGAAGGAGTAGGCTTTGTTTGGGACCACAGTTTGTCACACTAGAGTTGAGATGTCCCAGAAACACACACTTTGCTCATGCACTGCTGTTGCTCCAGTGTTGCCCACCCATCACTTCTTTGTCAGTTGGTTTTGCTAAATGCAAAAGCAATTTACTGATGTTCCGCTCATGAAAAGCCCTTTACCATTTAATTACTTCTGACTATAGAAGTGGGCCTCTCAAATTCAGGGCGACATACTATGCTCTTCAATATGTGCTTAAGTCAGGGGGACAAAGTTTACAGATTTTTTCCTTGCAACCTTCCCAATCCCCCTCCTCCACAACAACACTGCCATTGGCGAGAGGAGGCAGGGAGGTATATAGCCTGAATTACATCAAGGTATCACAGACTAACCCAACATGCAGTTTGGCCTCCTTCCTCCACAAATCCAATCTGGCGCTTCTGCTGGTGAAGGTGGGAAGTGGGAAAACAAACCATCTTGCCAATCGTTAGTGAGGAGGGAAAATAAAGCAGAATGGGAGCTGCTTATCAGAGACCTGCATTTTGAGGGAAAAATTCACTGAATCCTGAGGAAGGACTCTCTGCAGAGCTTCAAGTACTCTCATGACAACCCCGTCCTGCAGGATTTGGGGCTGGGAGCTAGGCCCCTTCCTATTGCAAACACTGGGTCTGAAGAACTGAAAATGAACATAACATGAATTGCCAGACTGCAGCAGTGCTATAAAGCTATAATTAAAGCAAAAAAACCCAAACAAAACAAAGCAAAATGCAATAGTCTGAACAAATCAGACTGGCACAGACTATTGTCTCTATGAACTGTGGGTTTTAGCAACAGTAGGAACGACTGAAAACCCAGAGAACTTAAAGACCAGGAGTGTGGGAAAGTTTTGAGGCAAAGTTTTCCCTTGTCCCAGTCAGGCTGGGGAGTATTTTAAGTTCAGATCTTAATTTTGCCCAAGTTTGCAGGTGTTTAGATTCACATGCCTCATATCACAAAGGATATGGCTAAATGTCTCTCACCTGCATGAGAATTTTGTCTGGGTCAGCTTTCTGGAAGGACAGAGAAAGAATGTGTTTTGGTGCAATTACCTGAAGAGCTGTATGCTTTTTTTTAAAAAAAACAACTTGAAATCATCATTGATCCAAGCATCTCCAAGGATTTCCCAAGCAGCAGTGAAGTTAACATCACCTGCTCTTCTCCCTGGTTCACCTTCCTCATCCAATACCCTCAATAATCACATGTCAACATACTAGCACATCTGAACAAGATTCCCAACAGCTGCAGGGCCAAATTATATTTTGGGTAACCTAAGGCAATGCCTAAGAGTCCAGCTCCTGCCATGATGTGAAGAGATTCATCTCTCAGCTTTCATACCTGCTTCTAGCCCTTTCATACCTGCTTTTAGCTCTCTCATACGTGCTTTGTCTATGAGAACAAATTGAATGCAATCCTGTCTGCTTGTCAGGTGCCTGTTTTCCCTGTGTGAAGTCCTTGTGGGACCCCCACTGGTAACTCTGCGTCATCACAGCTCACTTCCAATAATTTGGGGAGCAGGTTCTCTCCATCCTCCAGTATTATCTTCTGTTTGGATGGGAAGTGGGATGCTCAGGCCATCAAAAGGAATGCAGGTACTGCATGGGGAGGGAAAGAGAATACCACAGGGCCCTAGAAGGGTGACCTAAAGTTGCCTTAAAACTGCCCTGGATCAGTCACATAAACCATTGGGAAGGGTAATACTCCTCAGTGGTCAGCACAGGCCAGGCCTCTTGCTGGAACTTTATCTCTGCTGTGTCAAACAGAGCACATCTGTAGCAGAGAATCTAGTTCAGTTTGTAACCCTGACGTTGTGAACTGTATTACAGGGCACCATGAGGCCACTGAAGTTTTACTAGCAAAGTTTCCCAAATACACCAGAGGTAACAACTCTGTGTCCAAGGTGGCTCAATCAAATCCTGCAGCACCCCTTAAAATGATAAAGGGTGTAAATCTATTTTCACCAGTTTGAAATGCTTCTCTCTCCACTACCTTTCAGAATTTGCAGGGATTGAATGCATATCACTACTCTTGCATGTGTGAGGAAAAAGATACAGCTACAGGCTTTGCTCACAAAGCTCCTTGACAGAGAAGCCCCATCCTGGATTTGATTTTCTTCAGAGAAAATACACTGAAGAGAAAATACACTGCAGAACTACTAACATTTTTAAGTGAAAGGTAACCCAGTTAAATTGTTAGAGTTGTGGAGCAAAGGGAATATAAAGACTGTGTAAATTACAAAGACTGGCGGTGGGGACCTTCGGCATTACTGTACTGAAATGCAAAGATGCCCTGTGAGCATGATGTCTCATAGGAATTTCAGTCCAATATTGAAGTAAAATGACAAGGGGACACACAAGCTTGACTTTGAGAAGTCATTAAGCTGAACATCTTACAATTGAAGCTGGGACAAGGGACTTTTCACACGTCTGCAGGGGCTTGAGGTGTTTCTCGGGCAGAACAAAAGTCACTTGATACCTTTAGGAAAAGTCAGGTGAGATACTCTACAGGATGCCTGTCGATGGTATAGAAACACAGCAGGAAAAGAAAAGAGGAAGAATTAAAAAAAGAACAGTACAAGAATTATAAAATGCAGAAGCACTACCACGGAAGGAACAAGAGTTGACCCTAACATCTGAGTCATTCTTCCTTCCCCAGCATGCTACCAAAACATACCAAGCCACACTGCAAGGCAGCACAGCTTTAATACCTTTGCCTGCCCGCGGCTTGCTGAGCTTTCAGTGCACAAAGCTCCACCTAGCGAGGAGATGGACTGTACTGCACATTCGGCATGCAAGCACAGGTAAGACTCCAGCCACAAAACAATATATGGAAGGTAACAAAACTCATAGTGTTACGCTACCTTGGTGTTGAGAATACCTCACACACCTAAAGTCCCATTAGAGTACAGCCTCTACTCAATTAGAATATGATATAAGGTTGAGAAACATTTTCTTCCAACTTCACTTCACTGTACTGACTTTGTAAGAATGTAACTGAAGTGACATCACTTGGATTTCACCATTTGGCCGCTGCTTACATCTCTGTCACAAAGGACTGACCTGAAGCTCTTTGACTTCACTGTTAATTTATTAGTAGACTCCAGCTTCGAACCAATGGTCTCTTTCTGATAATGATGCAATAAAAACAGAAATACACCCCTAGCGTTGTAATCCAAAAGTTTTAATACATGATCTTCACTGTTCAGAAGTTATTGCATTAAATTCTAATACATAAATTCATCTGAATTAAAAAAAAAAAACATTTACACCACAATTTTGTCACAGCAGCTAAAGGAAACCAATTTTATCTGCATTTGTGTAAAAAAACCCAACAACTTAGTTCCTTCTCAAATCAACAAAACTGTTATCATATTATTCAGTAGTTACCACAGTTCCCAACTTGAACACTATTCCCACAAGCATACAGCTCAGGAAAAGCGCCACTCCAAATCTGAAAGTTACTAAACCACGACTCTCAGTCCATGTTGATCTTTCTTTGTTAACTGAATTAACGTACAAGGCATGTTTAATTTAATTGCACAACATTTTCTTCATGTTATTTTTTCTTTTATTATGACTTCAATAGATTCACAAGTTATAAAATGTCAATGCTATCTAGGGCAGTTTATACAAATCTACACGTGTTTGAATTGTGACAGGCACATGAACATAGTATTTGATGACACAAATGAAAGGACAGATCCCCTGATCCATTAAACCAACATCAACGTAAGCTCACTGCTCCACGGGTGACAGCAGAGACAGCATCAGTAGGCTCTGTGTGCTGTAAGTAGATTGAAGGCTCAGTGACAGAGGCATAGGAGAGCACGTGGCAGAATTACATTCTACATTTTGTCCTCTGATAAGGGGAAAATGTCCTACACCATCTTGCAACAGAAGCGCAAAGAGGGGTCTTCTCCTATTCAGCCTTATGCCTACGCTGGGAATCGGGAAACTACAACTCAGCTTCTTACATAAAATCATCAAGCATCACAATAACCAGTCTTGAGTCCCAGATCTTAACCCTTCTCTTACATACACACCCAAAAATAAGGCTCATCTGTATTTATTCTGCTTTCTTCTGCTGCAAAGAAAATAATGAAATATATCTGCGTTAGCAGAAAAAAAGCCACCCCTTCTCCCTTTCCCCCAAAATACCCATCACCACAGAGAGTTCTCTCTTATAATCCACTTGAAAGTATTTCTCAGATTAAGTTACGCCAGGTTGCTACCTTGGCCCACTTTAAACAGATGGCAGGGATTATATCACTTTGCCATACTTCACGAGATTCTGGTATCAAAAACAGTTCACTAGTGAAATAATGCCTGTGGGGCACTCTCTTGGGCATAACATGTTCACACAAGTTCTAACGCTCACTGTCCCTGTCCTTTAAAACAAAACTAGAGCCGTTTCAGTGGGTTTCAATCAGTTTCAGCTAGGAGCAATGAATTGTTACCCTTTAAAAACATTTTGTATGACTTTTTTTTGTGATTTGCTAGCAAAAGGCCCAAACGCTGAAAAGCAAGTGAGCAGAGGCAGTAGGACACTTTGCAAAATCTGACAGTTCAAAAAGCATCCAAAGAGCAAGAGAACAAAAACCAGCTACTGAAGTGAAAACTGCATTGAACCAACAGTGTGAAAATAGAGAGAAATGAAGACAGTCCAGTACAAGCAGTTATGCAGAATGTTTTACTAGTGACATCTCTTGTTTGTTCAGGCAGTCACAAGGTATTCATTACCGTAATGCAAATTGCAAAAGCTTTAATTTGAAAGTGCTAGAGGAATAGGAGACCAAATTATTCCAGTGCAGAACACTTACTGAGGGATTAGTACAAGGTTACTTAGTTGTAATGTGATTTTCTCACAACTAAGAAAGTTTGCACCAAAGGGGAAAAAGTTTACACAGCTCAGAAGTTGATGCTGACAGTTTTCTAAAGCGAGCCTTGACATAAGACTTGGCTTATTTTAATTTCACAGACATATACTGCACCAGACAGCCATCACCATTCAATTCAAACATACGAGCATTTGTATAAACTTTTCCCATCAACATTAGAGTTCCCAACCAAATCCTTGTGATTTCTGCAAAAAAGGTAGTTCTCACTGGTTACTACTGTATTACAGGAAATTATACTATTATTTGCAGGAGACTGTGTGTTTCAGAGTTCACATCACTTACAAAAAGCCTCAACACAGTCTCTTCATCAGGTGCTGCTTCTGTATAGCAAAACTAGCATTCTGTTTCTTCCAAACAAAACAGTACCTTCAGACCCACTCCCTGCACTGCACGTGTCAAAAACATTTATGCCTCTTCACTCTGGTTTCTACCAGCAGATAATGGCCCATAATGCATTTATGACAGCAACTCAAGCAACATTGCACACTTCATTCAATGGACATGACCCCAGTGAAACCCATGAGAAAACATGGAAGAGGAACACACAGAGTAAGGGAAGAAATTTATTCTCACTTCTCTTGAAGGGAACAAATGGTTCTGACAGCAGAAGGTTTTTTTACAGCGAGCTGTAACTTAAGCTGACAGGTCAGCTTATTAAATAGAAGACATCCCTTCATACAAACACCAAAACCTATACTGAAAACATTTTTAATTTAGATCTGCTTCTGAAATGAATGAAGATAATTTGAATGTTACAGAAACTGAAAAGTCTGCATTGTTACCACACAAATCACACTGTGCAAATCCATGTAGTTTATCTGCAGTGCTGAGTCACATCTGGCCGGTGGACGTGCCTCACTGAATACCACACCCTGGGAGTGCTCCAGCACTTCCCCTCCTACCAGAACACTGCCTTAAAAAAGAATTCCTACAGTGACGTGATGAGAATTGATCTTTTCCTGCCATATGCTGTACATATATTTAAGACTTTCACAAACAATTGGCCAAAAATTGTGTATTATAGTTATTTCCCAAGTCACAAACACTACTAAGCCCTTCTTACAGGATATGCTGTCCAAGGACATGTGACCTCGACCTTCTCACTTCCCGACCCCCCATCCACCGAATAAAGCATTGCACATTGCAGGCATTGATTCTAAGTCTTCAGCTTCTGGAAAGCAGCAGTTAGCAGTTCTGCATTTTTCAGGGACAAGATAACCCCCACTTAGTTCAATGTACGACATATTCAGTAAGTGCTTCCACACCCTGGAACAGTTGGGTCACTTCACACCACAGAGGTGGTACTTTCTGGATTTACACGCATCAATCTTGAAGCGTTTCTCAGATCCTGTAGCTGCTTGGCTGGCTTTCCAACTCCTTCCTCAAATCTTTTTTCCACAACAGGAAGGACAGTTTCATACAGGAAAGAGGCGTTCTGCCTAATGAATGCCTTTTTCTCAGGGTCCTGTTCACACCGTAAACTATAATCAACATGCTGGACAGCCACCAGGATGATTTCCACAAGACTCTCCAAAAGAACCATATGCAGCTCTGGGAAGTAAAGCTTTAACGCTTCCTCCAAGAAGGCCATAGTCTGCTTAGTGAAAGCTACTACAGTGTAACTAAGGTTGACCCAGCAGTCATCACCTGTGTATTGGTCAAAATTGCCCACCCCACAGCTCCTCATCTCCTCCCTGAGCTTCCCCAGCGCCTCTGGAGTCATTAGGTTCATCTTTCTCCACATCTCCTCAGAGTTTCGGTGCTTGGTGGCCTCGATGATGATGTCCTTGTAGCTCTGCAAAGCGCCTTTGATATCCTTTACCAGAAGAGCATGAATGATAAAGGTGAGATCCAGTCCAATTTCGCTAAGTTGCTTGCAGTGCTCTTTAGCTACCTTGGGTATTAACGAAAAGCGAAGGATATTATTAGTGTGCAGGCCCACTTCTTATCTTACAAGTTTACCAAATTTATCATTGTCAGAAAAGTGAGAAATGTTACTCATACTTCACTTGTTTCTCATGCTTTAAGCATCTCCTTATTAATGAGAAATTAGTAGCTGAAAGATAAACCCTGGCCGCCAAAAATACTCTGGACAATTACATTATAACCCACTCGCACATTTTTTTTTTTTCTCCAATTACCAGCTGAAAGAAACCATAACCTGAAAGAGTTTGTCTTACAAAAAACACGGAAATGTAGTCCAGGACTCCTTTGGGAAAAACCAGAAAGTCTTGATGTACTTATAATTCAGATGTAGCCCATGTAAATTTTAGGACCTCCTACTAGTTTAAGGCAAATTAAGAAAACATTCTGCATTTCCAATAAAGGCGGGGTTTTTCTTGCCATGTATTTTTAATCTTAACGCTTTCCTCTGTTAAACTGAAAAAAACCCAAACCAACCTCAAATGAATACTAACCTTTCAACGCAGGAAACCTCTCTGGAGACCCGCCCGAGAGTCAATAACTAAACTTGGGTTAGTGAAGAGGATTTGAAGCCTTGCAGCCTTTGACTATCGTGTCGCACCCACCCTTTTCGGACCCTCTTACCTTGACGCACTCTGCCGCAGTTGACAAACTCTCTTTACTATCGAACACTTGCTTACTGAAGGCATCTACAAACATCCTCATGGAGGAGCGGGCCCAGACAACGAAGGCCGAGTAGCACCCGTTGTTGCCAGCGAAGTCCGTCTCGAACTCCCTGGCCGTCTCCAGGAGGCTGGTGAAGAAGACGTGGCAGAGCTTGTGGATGTAGAGCAGCGTGGCGCCCTCGATGCGCAGCTGCCGGATGGCGGTCTGCACGGCGGCCGCGCGGTTCTTCAGGAACAGCTCGCAGGCCTTGGTGGACTGTCCCAGCCGGATGAGCTGGGACACGGCCCGCCGGGTGGCCCGCGGGCCCCCTCGCAGCGACCGGTCCGGCGACAGCTCGAACACCAGCACGTCCGTGAGCTGCCGGACCCGCTCGTCCACCCTGGCGCGCAGCTCCTTCACGGGCTGGCTCACCGGCTTGTCCCCCAGGTACTCGTTGAGTTTATCCAAGAGGTCCACCGCCCCCTCGAAGTCCCGCTGGGCGATGCAGACGTCCAGGTCCTCGGGCAGCTCCTGGATCCACTCGAGCGAGAGGTCCACGACCTCCTCCTCCGCAGAGGGCTCTTCCTCCTCCTCCTCCTCCTCGTCCTCCTCCTCATCGAAGGGGTTGGTGGATTCGGGGGGCGCCGGGGCGGGCCGGGGCAGGGCCTCCTGCTCCAGGCGCCGCTTCTCGCTGAGGGCCCGGCTGCGCTTGGTCTCCTCCAGCACCTCCAGCCACTCCTTCTTGATCTTGGCGTTCTCGGCCTGGAAGATGCGGCTCTCGGGGAACATGAGCAGCTTGAACATGTCCTTCATGGGCGGGTTGTCCTTGACGTTGACCACGGCCAGCCCGTCGAGGGGGTACAGGGCGTCGTAGCGGTAGGCGCCGCGCCGGCTGGGCAGCGCCGTGGCTACGAGCAGGCAGTCGTTCATGAGGAAGGCGTGCACCCGCTGGATCTGCGCCATGTGGTCCGCGTCGTACTCCACCAGGTCCCCGTTGTACACCAGGTACTTGCCCGGGCTCTCGGGCAGGAGGTCGCGGCAGCCCTCCACCTTCTCCAGGAGGGTGGTGAGGGTGCGCTGCCGGCCCTCCTCGCTGGCCGCCGCCTCCTTGCCCGACAGCGGCAGGAAGGGGTCGGCGGCGGCGGCGGCGCGGCGGGCGCCCAGCGCGGGGTCGTCGCGCTCGGCCTGGAGGAGCAGGGCCTGCGTGACGGCCTCCATGATGCCCTTCTGCTCCGTGAGGATGNGGACGGGGGATCCCGGCGCGTGCGCGCTTCGGGAGCAGGAGGAGGAGCGGGAGCAGGCGGTGTTCCATGGGATCGCTGCTGCGCGTGCGCCGCCGCGGGGTCCCGGCGCATGTGCGGCCGGCATGGCGGAGGGGAGCGCGGACGGGGATTTCGTGCTGGCGCTCCGGCTGCAGAGGGAGTGGGAGGAGGAGGAGGAGGAGGATCGGGCGGCAAAGCGCGCTGATGGCCCGCCGCCCCGCCCGCTGTCGGTGGTGGACGAGGCGTGGGAGCTGCTGGACCCCAGCCCGGACGTGCACGCTCTGTTCGTGCAGTTCAACCAGACGCTGTTCTGGAGGAAGCTGGAGGCGGTCACGGTGTCCTGGAGCCCGCGCATGACCAGGTGCGGCACCGGCGGGGGCGCGATGGAGGGCAGGGAGGGTCGGCTCGGCGGGGCTGCCCTGCCCGCACAAGGACAAGGACAAGGACAGGGCCGGGNGGCGGCGCGGCGGGCGCCCAGCGCGGGGTCGTCGCGCTCGGCCTGGAGGAGCAGGGCCTGCGTGACGGCCTCCATGATGCCCTTCTGCTCCGTGAGGATGTGGCTGAGCTGGTACATCTCGCTCTCCAGGTAGCTGATCTCCCGCGCCGTCTCGATGAACTGCCGGTAGTTCTGGTACACGTTGCGCTTCAGGCTCTGCGCCGTCTCCTCGCTCAGCGCCTGGATGCGCTGCCGGTGCTCCTGCAGGTCCCGGTCGCCGTCCGACTGCTGCGACAGCTGCTTCACGTACTCGCCCGCCGCGAAGCCNGTGTCCTGGAGCCCGCGCATGACCAGGTGCGGCACCGGCGGGGGCGCGATGGAGGGCAGGGAGGGTCGGCTCGGCGGGGCTGCCCTGCCCGCACAAGGACAAGGACAAGGACAGGGCCGGGAGCGGGAGCAGGAGCGGGGACAGGGCCGGGGGACGGCGGCTGGTCGCTGGCGTTGTCTGGTTTGCCTCTCATCTGCCGTCCCTGTGGCTTTTCCCGGGGTGCAGGCAAGCCCGGAGGGGTGTTAGAGTGGAAGGAATGACTCTGTCTTACACCGCGTGTGTGTAAACCTCGTGTTGCTGCTCTGGTTTTTGGTGTTTGTGGTGGTTTTACGGCACGGCAGGGAAGGCAGGTGGGAATGGATAATAGTACATTAGCAAAACTTAAAACAGACTGGTAATGCCTTAAAGAGTGAGGAAAAAAACCCTCCAGGCAACTTTTAGTAGGTAGGAGATAAGTGAGCAGGAGCTTTAATGAGCCTCCAGGCTCCAGGAGTACATTTACACAGGATCCCCTCTTTTGAACCGGGTTTCAAGATTTTATAATAATGTCCACCCAATCCCATTCTGTTATTTCCCCCAGTCCTGCCCCGTTCCGCCCCCAGCACACCCAGTTGGGAATTGGATCTGGGGGCTCGGACCCTTCCTTCATCGTCGTTGTCTTCTTCACAGCAGGTCGGGTCCTTGGAGGCCTTCCAAAGCTTCAGATTTGGAGGTCCTTCTGTCTATGTCTTTATCTTGTGGTGCAGGGTTCGTGGCGCTTCTCTGCAATTCTGCCTTGAAACAGAGACTAAACAGCTACTGGAATTTTGAGGGATTGATATAGGATGGGGTTGGTATGCGTAAACATTAAGCTGCTGAAGTTATTTTACTAGTACATTAGATCTACAATAACTTCTAATATCTATAAAATTAAAAAATAAAATAATCAAAGAAACCTTTAGGCATCGCTAGGAAGGGCAACATACAAGAAATCTGAGACTGAACAAAACCAGGAAGCTTTGAAGTGCGGGCTGCAGTATTCTTCAGACACTTCAAACTCATTGGATATTGAACTGGTAGAGGACTAACTTGGGAACACACACACAAAAATGTGTTCTGCTGGATTAGTGCACAGGAGTGATGGTATATAAGGGTTCAGTAGTCCGAAGTTTACAGAGGGTGAGCAGTGAAACTGAAGAAACCTGCAGTTGTCAGCATTTGCTGCCATGAGTCTCCAGCCTCCATTTAGTGTATTTCACTCCATCATGAGTTCCAAAGGAAACAGTCCTCTGCTTCCTAAACAGTTTTTTCTACTCTAAGGAACTTGTGGGTTGTTATTTTTAACTTTGCTTAGTTTTTCAAGTAACTACTAAAAGTAGTTTTTTTTTATATTCTGAGTGATCTAGTGTGTGTTGGAAAGGGATGGCATTTTAACTTAAATTCTCCATTTTCTTCATGTACTACAGAAACAGGTAGATTTTCGTATTCTCTTTGTGTGTCTCTTTCCAGCTCTGCTGGAATCTGCACGTACCATGAAAATAGTGGATTGTGTTCCATTCGTCTAAGTGAGCCGCTGCTAAAGTTAAGACCAAGGAAGGATCTCGTTGAGGTATCTGAAGATTGCTCATGAATCTGCACATAAAATTTATTGTGCCTGCCCCCCTGCTCTGTATAAATATTTTGCATTTCTTAGTGGGCTTCTTACATACAGTAGCTTAGAGATCATAAAATAGTGGTGTCTTTACTGTTATGTTTGTGTGGCTTGCATTGCAATATCATTGTAGTCTGTAGTTTTATGTTTCTAAATGGGCAGCTCCAAGTAGGAGTTTAAAGTCACTTGTTTATTCTACTGGCTTTATAAAGAGAAAAAAAGACACTAAGTTTTTAACTCCTAAATTATCCTTTAGCATTCGAAACAAACATGGACTTTAGTTTTGAAAGGGCCAATAGCAGAAAATATGGATATAGAATATGACAGTTAACATGACTTTGTGTTGCTTCTTATGCCTCTGTCAGAGCTGTTGCTTTGAGCTGGCTGAACATTCAGATGTGCCTTATGAACAGAAATGCTGTAGAGTTTCAACTTTCTCACAGGTGGATCTTTTTTTGGGTTGTAGAGGGAATGATCTCTTTAAAGATGTGACTTAAGTTTGGGGATTATTTCTTCTTTTTGCAATGTCACTTATTGTAGCAATATTCTCCAGTATGTTTTGATGGTATGGGAATAGAGGTAATTTGATTTGATAGATCAAAGTATTATGTTCTTAATGACTCAGACAGAACATGTGAATGTTCAAAGATAGGATTGGTACTATGATCGGTGTAGAGGAGTAAAATATTTGCAGCTCAATTTTGAAACTATACATAATGCTTTCCAGTAAATATCTAATGATTTGCATAATTTCAGACACTGTTGCATGAAATGATCCACGCCCTGCTCTTTGTTACTCATAACTACAAAGATCGTGAGTCTCATGGACCAGAGTTCTGCAAACACATGCGTCGCATTAATCACTTGACTGGAGCCCATGTCACAGTAAGCATAATCCTCTTAACCTAATTTAATAGAGCCTTCTTCCTGATTTGGTGTTTTAGTTGCTCAGTGTGGTATGAGGAATATGCTTGTTCTTGTCAGAGGCTTCACAGTTGGTACCAGTACAGATTTGCATCCAAGTGTGTGCCAGTTCCATAGATATTTTGTTGGGGACAATGATGGGAGCAGGTTGAGGAAGATGTGGCGAGTTGTCAGTAATATAATTCTCAAGTATATTCTCTCTAAATATGTTTCTTTAAGCTTTGTGGTAACCTTGAAACAGTTTAATGATAGCAGGGACAGAATAGCTCCATGTTCAGAGCAGTATTTGTGGAAGAGGAGTCTATTTAGTTAAGAGTTGTAGCAGTAGAGGCTAATGATGTTTATGTTGATGATATTTTAAAATAATGTGTCTGATAAGATCAATTCAAGTAATAACTGAAGGGAGAATACTGGTGTCGTTTGCAACGCATTCTAAACAGTTCATCCTTTAGGGTAAAATTGCAGATAGATTTCCAAAGTGATCTTATTGCAGTTCAAACAAGACATCTTGGACATATTCCTTGTCCTTGTTTTTCAAAGCTTTGTTTTAATGGTTCCTAAGAGTTGGTCGAATTTTACTGGGGTCCAGTTCTTTTAACTAGTAATGTAAAAATCACAGCAGCAGTGGAAAGAATGGAATGGCAATAGATTTTAAAAAAAATATTGTAGAGCTACTGATATAAAATTAGAAACTTTCTGAATGACTGTTTATTTTTTTAACTTAGATCTATCATAATTTTTATGATGAGATTGACTTGTACCGCCAGCACTGGTGGCGATGCAATGGCCCCTGTCAAAACAGAGGACCTTACTTCGGGTATGTGAAGCGCTCGATGAATAGAGCACCCTCTGCACACGACTTCTGGTGGGATGACCATCAAAAGACATGTGGGGGCACGTTCACAAAAGTGAAAGAGCCAGAGAAATTCTCGAAGAAATCAAAGCATAAAACTGAGCCAGCAAAACTTCCACATTTCAAGCCAAAGAACAAAGGTATTTTATTAATATTTTTTTCTTTTTCAGACTGATTTTTTCCAAATATTTTCTTTAATAAATATGGACCAACCACTTCATAAGCTTTTGTTTAGATGTTACTGTTACATAGCAAAGAGCAGGGCCTGATTTTTTTGGTGCACTTCTAGGCTCCTTTTCATCTGAATTGTCTGCAAGAAGTTTGGTTTGATGCCCTATTTTCAAGAAGCACATTTTTAGTGTGAAGCACATCAAATATTAAGCCCATGATTTTTATATAGAAAAGTTACTAATTTATTTTTTAATCTGATTTTGCAGACAAGCCACAAATGCATGGGACTCAAGGTCTGATGCCTTTTAGTGGAACGGGTTATCGGCTTGGAGGAGGAGACAGTGTACTTTCAGAAAAAAACACAAATTCCAGCAGCAGCACTGGAAACAGTGAAGCACATGGTTCACAGCATCATTCAGCACTAAGGACAAGACCAATCCCTAAAAATGAGATAAAAATTGAAAAATTACCCCACAGTGGCATCTTTCCTCTTCATACCAATGATGCCAGTGAGAAGATCAACTTAGCTTTAAAGCGTGAGTTTCCTAAACCCTCTGTTGCTAATACAGAAGATTACGAGAATGATCATGGATTGCCTGCTAGAATGGCTCATGTTAGGGAAGAAAAATCAAACCAAGGCTCTGCAAATAAGAAGAGGGCTGTGCCGTCTGCCAGCTGGCCACCAAAACAAATTTGTTCGGAGCAGACAACAACAGCTCAGATTGCATCTGAGAAAAAAAGTTTAGAATGTATTAATACACTACAGCAATGGCCAAAAAAGGAAGACAAAACTGCCTTTGAAAAGTATTTCATTAGAAAAGGGAGTACTGATGTCACTTTAAGTGTAAATACAACTATGAAAACCAAAGCTGAATTTACACAGTCCTCTGCAAGTCCTAGCAATCCTGTGAGGCAGGATAAAAATGTCAGTTGTCCTGTGTGCAACACTGAAGTTTTAGAATCTAAAATAAATGAACATCTTGATTCTTGTCTTACATGAAACAACAGAAAGCTGTCTCAAAAAGATAAATCAGGGCTGAAAACATTGCTTGAAAGTTACTTTGCTCAGGGTTTGCTTAGCTGTGGTTACATTCCTGTTCTGAAATGGATTTGAAACCATTACTGACCCCCATATCCTGACACTAGTAAGTAAAAATTGTGAGGAATACTGCTAACAATATTGGTAAAGACTGTTCCTGGACATGTCGTAAAAGCCTTCATGATTTTTCAGTTAAACTTCCAGTGCTTTACAGGTCAAATCAGGATTAATGTTGCTTTACTTGACAGTCTTTATTTTGCAACTTTTGGAAGCCAGCCAGTTTGGTGGCCAGGACCTGAGAGGCCAGTCAGTTTAATACTAAAGCCATGAAAAACTATGAGTGCTGGGCACATGTGTTTTCTGTATAAGCTTCCTGAAACATTAATAGTTCTCTTGTCTTAATTAATGGGTTAAATGATAAGTAGCTTGATACCTTACCTGTAAAACTGTAAATATGTTTGCTTAAAACACAAAATTGTTTTTAGAAAAATAGTTTTTAAGCAAAATTGTTTTATGTCTTGCTGCTGTAATTTTAAATGGCTGTATCAGCCTGGTTAGAACGTTTGCCTCATTACTTGCTGCTTTCTTAACTCTCTTTAAATATTTTGTATTTTTTAAAATATTGCCACTATGGAAGCTTAATATAAATAGTTTTGTTCTTGAATATACTAAATAAATTGTTACTGAATTTTAGATTTCCACTAATCCTGGCCATTTTGTGCTACTTACCCGTGGATCCTTCTGTATATCTAAAAACAGTCGGGTTTAACAGAGGCTTTCTGAATTAACACTTTTCCTTATTAAATTTCCCTGTAAAAACAGGTGCTGGTGAATACAGATTGCATCAAATTCTGCTTTTTCGATAATTTTTAAAACAGGTTTGCTTTTGTTGCACTCCTGTGAAAAATTCTACAAATACTGATTCTGAAGCTTGATTTGCCATGTTAATTTTCCACACTTCCTTTTTAAAACTGCAACATCTATCCATGTTTCCAGTGAAACTAGACTTTTACAAGGACAGGACGACTCAGAAGTATTTGTACTGTCATATGTTTTTAGGATGAGAAGGAGATTTGTCCCACAAAGGGTCTCTCACATCATGAAGCATTTTTGAGAGGTATTTCCCTTACAATTGTTCTCATCAGTTTCCTCGTTTGTCTTTCCTGCTGTGACAGATAGGAGTAAAGGAGAAGGAAGAATTTTGGGTATTGTTAAATGTGAGGGGTTTTTTACATAATGTCTTCTTGCACTTCTAAATTGTTCATTTGAACAACAAATAGAAAACAAATGTGGGATTTGACATGGGGAATTTAGTGAATAGTATAGCCTGTTGAGGTTGGGAGAGGGGAACTCAAGCTACAGGCAAGTCCTGTCTCTAATATACAAATGTCCTAAAATAGATCTGTTGTCCAAACAATTGAGCAGTTCTGGACCAGCTGTGGAAAAACAGCACCTCTGCTCACATGTGTTTTTACAAGGAAGTATTCTAACACCAAGATCCCTTTTATCCAGGAAGAAAGGCTTTGCAGTTGCTGTTGCAGGCTATTATTAATGTGTCCCGGCTGCCTTCTTTTGGGGTATGTTGCTACAAATGCTGTTTCTCTTAAATGTTGTATTTGAATACAGTGTCCTACCCACAGTGATAATGATTACCAGTATGTTTTTAAAATATGCTGCTCAATTTGGGTCAAAGGTGAGAAATTTCATCTTCTGTATCAGTTGAGTTTGTCCTGAGTGAGTTTGGACACTGTCTAGAACAACACAAGCTGGTAATGAGTCTTAGACAAACACGCTTCACTGAAGTGCAGCATAAGTTGCCTGACTGGAAATTTGAGAAATAAGGTAATAGACTTAATTTCTGGGACAAAGCAGATATGAGGAGGGGTCAGGTGTGTGCATGCTGTTTGTCAACAAATGGCTCAGCAAACTAAAGGCAAGAGCCATCTCATTGTGTGGTGATCTACTAGAATTGCTCCAGTTGATTCAGAGAAGAATTCTAGAAGTTAAACTATCTGAGAGGGGGTTGCTTAACTCTTTCATTATTATAACAAGTGACTGCTTTTGAGTTGCTTTGAAACTGGTTATCAGGCAAGAAATCTTGAAGGTCAAATATTTTCAAGTATTTTTTACTTTATGGAAACCTTATCTAGGAAGTTTTCATAAAACTTGAGTTCTGATGAAGCAGGGGAAAGAAGAATTTTTCTCTGGACTACTAAAATGCATTAGTATCTTGCAAGAAGATATGTAATAGAAATAGTCTGCTTTATAACATGTTTTAAAAGCAATAATGTGCATTCCTCTATCCTTTAGCATCTCCTGTAGTCCAATTGCTATTTGTTTTCTCTTAGGATATCTGGGTTACATGAGAAGTGTGTTCTCAGAGCAAGTTCAACCCTAATGCTCATGCATAAGCTGATGAGCAAGCTATTTATGACTCAGTGGAAGCAGGGTTGGTGCTGCTGCTCAGACTGTGTAATCAGGAATCAATTAACTGAGCCGCACTTCTAGGAACATTTTCCAAGAGAATTACCAGAGAAATACTGTTCACTTAGAACAGACTGTGCTACCTGCCTCTGGCCCAGTGTTCAGAATGAAGGACACCAGGTAGTAATCTAGTACAAAATCAAAGGCTAGAGAGGGCTTAGTCAGAAGCGGGCAAGTAGTGAATAATTCCTGAGGTGCAAAGTAGCTATTCAAACTTCAAGCCTCTCTTGCTGCAGCAGGAGGGTGTGCCATAGACTAAATGGTTTGTGGAGGTTTTCTTCCTTGTGTGTTCTTCTGGAGCTCCTTAATTCTGTTGCATTTTCTGTACACACAGCATCTCTATACATCCTTCAGGTAAAGCAAGTTACACTGTACTGAAGGGTAACAGGAAGAAAGAATAAATGGTGAGTTTCTGAGGAAAAATCGAGATGGACGTTTCTTCTAGGTGGTTGGAGCAAATCATGGTGATGGTGGGATGATGAAGACTACTCTGTCTGGAGAACGTTAAGAAAGTGCCACCACAGCAGTTTGCTCCATCACTGCTGGATCTGGTCATCCTAGAACACCATGTCCTTGCTGTTGCAGCTTGCCCCCTTAAATTGAAAGGCCACCAAGAGGTTGGACTGGGTGACCTCCTGAGGTTACACCTGACCTACATCCCCCTATGAGGATGATTGTTGCTGCCTGACATGGTGAATGCAGCAGTGAAAAAGCTCCTCTCCAGCAGCTGCGTCTTACCACCTACCCAGCAATTCATCAGTTTTACACTTCAAACTGAAATACCGAAGTTCCTGCTTGGATCTGGATTATTATAGCTGTCTTGAAGTCTTGGGCTTAAAGAAATTATTTTTTTCCATGTAAACGTAAAGACTTTACATAACATTACCCTTGAAGTGTAGTTTAGGTGTAGACAGGCCATGAAAGAGATTTGCATTTCACTATGCACATGAAAATAGACGTGTGTGTTTTCATATACTATATGGAAAAAAAAAAATGCCAAGACCCCGAGCTCTATGGAGCTTTGGGATTCTTCAGTAGGCCGTTAGGTGGCACTCCTTGCACGTAAGGAATACTTATTTGTTCCTCTCCGACCCATGCAGGGAGAGAGCAGAGAGTGCGGGGTTAGCAGCGTCGCATTTCACCTACACCTGCACTCCAGGCTGACCATGGATCAGCAGGAGCCCTGACTGAACCACAAACAAGTTAAAGGAGAAGGAATGAGAGGGAGGGAGTATCTGCAACTAGCTAGAAGATGGGAAGTAAATTTACAACTAACTAGGTGTTCTGTGAGTGATTCTTCTAGATTTGCTGCAAGAGGGACTTTTAAAATTAGACAGGAGCTCCTTTTTCTAATTCAGGGCTCATGAGAAAACCCAAAGGCATCCTTTTGTGGGCTACAAGTACCACACTGCTTGCATCCATTGCAGTGACAAAGTTAATTTTCTGTCACCATCTGACATCAACACAGCTCTGCAGGAGAGGCAGGACAGAGTTGTAGGAAGTCAGAGGGGTTTATGAAACACAAAACTTGACTTCTGTGCCTCAACTAAGCCAGGGAGCTGAAGGGGTGTGACAGGTCCAGGGAAGGGTAGTGTATTACAGGTGTGAAAGCTTAAAATGGGACGTGGCCATGGCCTTAACTCTTATGTTTCCTTTTAGCTTCTGCCAGGCGAGGCTGTTTTAAGACTAGATTAAAGTTCTAAGCAGGTGCAACAGCTTGGCCTGAATAGCTAACCCTGTTTATGTTCCTTCCATCCATCCTCTGTTACTCGCATCATTTCACCTGCTTTTTTTTCTTAATAAGTCTTAGACATGACATTTCCTAAACTGTGTAACAAAGAATGTTTGAAGGGACAAACCCCAAGAAGCCAGGTATCTGGCTCCACCACTGCTTAATTTAGAAGCAGTGATTACTTTATTTTTCTTTACCTGATGTCAACCTCTGGATCATAATTTCTGTGTTCATTGCAAATACCTTTGTTTCAGAGATCTGTCACTAGTGGCATAGAAATTCTGGGGTAAGGTCTGGGATCATATCTGGGCTAGAGCTCAGTGAAAGCCTAGTACAGGATCTGAGCTATAGGAACATGGTTTAGTTGAAGACTTTAATGCTTCTTGTGGCTTCACTAAGCAATTTACCAATGGCAGGAATGGCCATAGGGCCTCTCTGCTCTTACCCCACTTCTCCCCACTGTTTCACTCCCCTGCCATTGCCTTCCCACTGATGCTGGTCTCTTCCCAGAAGCATCCCAGTAATGACCCGCTTTCTTCCCCAAAGGATCAGCTCAGTGGGTGTGCTACCACTGATTTGTAAGCAGTTTTTGATTCACCGGGAGGATGTGGGTTGTGTTTGGAGGGAGGCACAAAGCTAAAGAGCCGACTCTAAGCCGACTTGCTTAGAGCGTGCCCAGTGGCAGATGCCGGGGCAGCCTCTGCAGCACTTGCCTGCAGCCGGCGCAGGCTGGGACGCAGCCTGCCCACAGCACCACCAGAAAGACAAGCTCCCTGCTGTGCGACAGGACCACGTGGCTTGGCGCAGGCTGTTCCAGGTAACGTGTGCTCCAAGAAGGACACAGCACAAATTCCGGGCTGTTCTGGCAGATGGCGAATGAAAACACGTCCAAAGGGAGGAGTCATCCTGAGGATAAAACAACACACCAGGGGCTTCAGAAAGGACAGCACCTGTACCAGGCGGAGTATGGATAGCTGTTAGTAAGGGACTTCAGTCTTAAATCTGCTGTCTTCCTCAAGATATGCTGCTAAGAATCCTTTTGGTTATTTGATTTGCATTTAGCAGTACCTACACGGGAAATTTAATTTAAACATGAGAGAACCCTTTACTGCAGTGAGGGTGGCTGAACACGGGAACAGGTTGCCTGCAGAGGTTGTGGAGTCTCCATCCTTGAAGATACTCAAACCCAAACTGGACGTGCTCCTGGGCAGCCAGATCTGAGTGACCCTTGTCCAGGGCAGGGGAGCTAGACCAGACCATCTCCAGGAGCCTCTTCCCACTTACACAGCCCTGGGTTTCTGGCTAAAAACCCCAAGAGCACTTCAGGACAAAGTGAAATTACAGCTGAAGGGAATTAACATCCACCTGCTTGCCCTTGCCCTGGCACGGCCCAGGAGTGCTCACACCATCTCTAACCACCAGTTGACTTCCAGCCATGCATTTCTTCCTCTTGCTGTAAGGTTTGCTATGGGCAGCTCTTATCACTGCCACCACCCAGATGATGAAGATGAGAGGTAAGTCCCCTCTCCCATGCATCAGAGACAGGGGGACTTCAGGCAGGAGCCAAGCACATGTCCTGACACAAGGACAGGTACAGGGAAGCTCTGCCCTGCCAAGGCTAATCGCTGAATCCTTGCCAAGTCACACTAGGGAGGGAGGATTATCAGCCTTGCAGACAGCATGAATTAAAACTCAGACTTAATTAACTTTGAATGTACCTGGAAGAGATTTAGAATGCAGAGAAAGCATCCCATGAGAGGAAATAGGAGGTATTACAGGTGCTGCAAAACCCTAAAAGACTATTCAAGCTACCAGATGACATTTCTCACGCAATTCGGCAGAGTTAAGATAACACCCAAGAGGTCTCACTGCTAACATTTGGGCTAACACTTGGGTCATAAAATGCAGTTTTGCTGAAGCATACACATGTCCTGAGTGGTCAGCAATGCTGTGACTCTGGAGCCATTTGAGAGGCATTATGGACACAAGCATCTCCTGCAGGAATGAAGACACCTCAGTTTAGAGGAAAATACTGAAAATTTGTTGCCTTAATGCCACCTTCCTCTTAACTGCTGTACAGGCTCCAGAAATGTTATCTTCTCCAAGATTCTCCTGCAGCATCATTCTCTCACCCTAAACCAGTGCTTTGCACCCTCAGCTGTGCACTGAACCATGGACAAGGTTGCAGTCAGTCCATGCATGCCCTGCAGCAGATAATGAGGGAAACACTGCCTTAACTTCAGGAAAAGGCAAGGGATTGGAGGTCCCTGTTGTTGGGCCAGCATTCTCACTTGGCTGTGAGTTGTTACAGGATGGTTTGATTCCAGCCCTGAGTGGATTTTCACATGTAGCTGTGGATTTGTGTTGAAGTGACACTGTTTTCAGGGGACTGACAAGTAGATGTCCTGTCTGTGAATCCTGCACCAGTTTTCAGTCTCCTTCTCTCTACCTTTCCTCAACAGAAAGACTACCCAAGGCTGGGGTGAAGCTGCTCCTGGGTTGTTGCTGCATGGTTAAGATGCACTGAATTGAGCGCCGGGTGAAGGGTTTGTCCCATGAACTGCCACGGTTCAGCTGTGTCCTGTATAATACCACCACCTTTGCCAAAAGAGGAGGAGCACCCTCAGCAACTCAAGGTTAGTTGACCTCCCAGAGGTCGCAAGCAGCTTGGCACACCAAGCTTTTGTCAGGCAGCACCAGCTCGGGGCAGGTAGCAGCAGCAGCAGCCAGAGGCCACGCTGCTAGCCATGACTTGGTAGCCACTCCTCTTGAGGCATTTTGTGCAAGCCAAGACCTTGGGAACCACCTGACCACCTGGACAGGCAGTCAGCAGGCTGTGGCCAGCTGACTTCACACATAAAAAAATCCCAAATGTTTTCCTCAGCCAAGTATGTTATGATTTAATCCAATCCCCAGCCAAGGGGCACAGCAGAAGAGCCTGCAGCTCGGCTGAAGCAGTTGGGACAATGCTTAGGGTGCCACGGAAGGATGCAAAACTACGGGGTGAGTAATGGGCCAGAGAGGGCCCAGTGCACATGCGGGAACAGAAAGGACAAAGGGAGGTCAGAAGCAGAATGGCTGCTCTCCAGGGACTCTTGCACGAGGAAAGTTGAGCAAATTTTCAAACTGTAAGCAATGGAGGTGTAACCACCCGCCTCCCACTTCCCCTCATCCTCCATCCCTGCACCCCTGCACCAGTGGATATTTAGTCCTCGATAAAGACAAGTATGTAAACAACAGCTTACACCATAGTGCTGAACAGCAACAGAAAGCCTCTCAACCAAAATACACATCCTTTGACTGCCGCAAGTTAAAGTAACTTTTGTTTGTGTCACACAATGTCCTCCACCTGCAAAGGGCCACGTGTCTCCCTGTCACTCTCTGTCATCTCTGGGACGTGCAGAACATGTTTCTCTGCTCTGAGGCGTGTCCTTGTCCCAGACAGGACATTGAGGGGCCCCACTGGCTCTGCCTTCAGCCAGCCCCGCGAGCAGGAGCCTTGAAGCATTTCTACATCCCGCTCCCAGGTCACAGCCCGACCGCGGGTGTCACCCCCCCGCCCCGCTCTCCTGGGTTTGTATAAGCCTCCGCTTTACCGTAAAGGACGTGCCCTCCCTGCTCGTGTCATTGCAAAATGTTGCATGGTTGCAAAGTCGCAGGAACTCTCAGCTGCACACAGTACTTTCCTACTGTGCTATTTTAAATAAAGGGTTTAAAAAAAAAAACCAACAACAAAAAAAAAGCTAAATTTTTTTTAGTGCAGGTGAGAAAAAAATAATCAAAGAAGTTTAGAAATTGCTACCTGCATGCATTTGAGAGTTCTTCTAGATGTAACAAGTATTTAGGACTAAAGAGTGTTAAGTTTCTGCTTGTTCATTAAAAGATGATTGTGCAGAACACGTGCCCAGCACCACATTACTTACTGTTATGTTGTGGCTAGGGAAGGGGAAGTTAAGGGAAAATAAATATGCCTAATGTGACAGCTGAAACCTTGCTCTTTGCTATCGGGAACACCATCAACTGTACTCCAATCTCAGAAAACAGATTGTTATTACCCATGGCGCTTTAGCAAACATTAGTGCTGTCCACAATCACATTGTCCCTGAAGAAATATATCCTCCTTGACTTCCAAAGGTGTTGCCAAGTGCTCAAATTAAAACAGTTCTTCTGAAGTATCTTTCAGTTCTGGTTACCCACAGTACAGCACTCACCCACAGCTAAGATTGCACTTTCCAGGTCTAGGGGTGGTGGTGTTTAGTTTGTTGCTGTAGTGGTTGTTTGAAGTATTTTTGACACATTCACTCCTATTTTACCACATGAAGAAAACTTCTCAGGATTGTAACAGCAATTAATCAAGCTCCAAAATTCGTTTCCTTCTGTTTTGTAGAGCTGTCACCCTATCTTCTGCTATAACGCAATCTTTATTAATAGATTTTAAAAGGTTGCTTACATAAAGTAGTACAAAGCAAGACACATTTACAACCAAATTGACTTAAGAAAGTTTTGATCTTTTTTTTTTTCTTGGCTTTTTGGTTGATCCTTGCTTTCTTTAGGTAGTGAAATACCAGCTCACAACCCAATAGAATATTCAGGTATTAGGCTTTTTGTTTGTGAGTAGGAGTCAAATCTCTATATTTTAGTTATTCTGGATTCATATTTTATTTAAAAGCAAAAATGAAATTGAACCACATCAGCCCCTGAAACAGACCGAGGAGAGGAACTGGTTCCACCCTGGGAAACCACACTGACACATACAGGCCAACAAGGAGTACTGGATCCACACGGCGAATATTCAGAGACGAAATTTTACTTCCCATCTCCAACAGCATTTGAAAGAAATACTAGTTTTCAGTTTAGACACTGCCTGAGGCACTGTGCCTTGTATCACAATTTGCCTGTGTGCGACACTGGCAAGTTATCAGCCTATCCATGTGTTTTACATCCCTCCCCACTCTGATGGGAGACATGCCCCACAAACTTTAAGCCATGTGAAGAGACTGGTACTGGACTTTGCTGAATGAGCTGCTCACCTCTGCCAGCATTTATCACCATGTTATATACAATGTAGTTATAGTAAATTCTCCAGAAGAACCCATAAACTATTGTCAACAGAAGTTTAATCCCAAGATGCACGTTTAATAAGGGCAAAAAAATCCCCGAATTCCAGCAACTTACTACTGGAATACAGACAGGGAAACCAGCTCCTTGTTCAAATCATGAACGTCTCATCTTCAGAGATAAAAATATGCTCTTTTGCAACACACATCCATGAAGAGGAAGGATGGATGGGATAAATCAACAACTGTCTTTCCTGAGGCAAACACATTGTGTATTCTTTCTCCCCACACTTCATGTTCCTCCTGAAGCAGACACATATAGCATATTTTCACTTGGCATGTCCCATATTCCTCATACCTACCCCACACACATTTTATCTTGGTCTCATGCCTCCTCTCATCCTACTTTACCAGTTCTATTCAACCCATTACTCCCTCCCTGTCCTGCTAAGGACTTGAGTCCATCCCCAATGGGTTGGTAATTTGCATCTCATCTGTCCCTTCCACTTTTAGAGCCAACTCACGTGGGAGCTATGAGCTTTTTCTTTTTTTCCTTATTTCAGGAAAGGGATACATGTGTTGTCCATTCACTCAACTTCAAGGCTATTGGGAAAAGCTAGATGAAACTCAGTAAGTGGTAGTAAAAATCAAGAGAGTAAATTCTCTGAAACTGGTTTTGTCTGGTACAGGGATAGGACCTTGAAACCTGCTTCTGCCAACAGATAGGGTCAAGCAACTCTAATTCAGCAAATGTTCCAGAGCGAACACAGCTCCTGCACAAATAGGCTTGAATGCATTTGCAGTAATTATTTACATTCAAGCTTTACTTTAAACCTGAAAAAAATCCAAAACAACCTGATGGAGACCCAGAGATCCAAACCTCTAACCCATTCCTCCCAAAAAGCAGAGAAGATCCAAATTCAGCTGAGACCCATGAATTTCTTCAAAGTCTTTGGTTCTCAGTACTTGTGAATTCCCACTAGGTATTTGCATGTGCATGCAGCTATCTGCACGCCTGCGGGCAAGATACACATGCTAGATCTCTGGAGTTTTGCGATTTTGAGTTTGCTATTGTCAATTGGCATTCCTCTCTCTGTTTCGAAGCATTCAGCATGCACACAAGTGATACTTTTCAGTCTGATTGTACCAATCGGTATGTCAGAGATGTGATCTTTCCACTCCTGACCTTAAAGGGGTCAGCATGGCCAGATGTTTTACATATGATACAAGCTGTCAGGTAGCTCCCTTTCAGATTTGCAAGCATCTTTTTTGAGAAACGCCCAAGAGAAACACTTTACTTTTCCCTGGTCCAGTGTTTGACTCCACTATGCAAAACAATCCCCCTGTGTATTGTGCTCAACAATGTGATAATTAAAAAAACCAAACACAACAACAACAACAAAAAAAACCCCAGGTCTATACAAGAGGGTTGGGAGTGCTAGAAAGGCTTCTTCCTTGTTCAATGTAAAATAGAGATGGGGGAGAGGCTACTTTCAAGAGCACAAGTAAGTTACACAGAGTTGAAGCATGGAAAAAGCTTCAAAGCACTTTGGAATCAGTACACTGCTGCTGCGCTTTGGTTTCAGCCTAACATACTGGCAAGAACCATTACCTTAGAGCAGAACTAAGCACAACTGGTGCCCAAATGCTGTGAAAGGTGCACTGAGGCTGGAGACTCACTGGAGATCCAGGGAACTCTTTCTGAAGTAGCAGAAGACAGACAAGCACATGCAGTGGGGCTTGACAAGGGTTAGCGATGGCAGAAGCACAGCCAGCCAAATATTCCTTTGATCACCATACAGTCATTACAAACCTCATCAAAAAGTGGAGAGAAATTGTGTGTTATCTCACACAGGTTCACATCTGCAGACTACCATTCTTCTGTCATCTTTGAGGGGCACATAATCCATTAGGGGCCATGTAAAACTGAGGAGCTCCCATTAAACCTTACAAATCCTGTTGTAAGAGGACTTTTGTTTTGCACCTCACATACCTGTCAAAAGGTGAAAAAACTAAGGCTGGCTCTATGTCCATCATCACTCTTGAGAAAACCTAAGCATGGTCCTGTTTCTGAGAGAGGAAATCATCAGGAAAATGATCACCACACCCAGCTAACTGTAGACAGTCTGAAGAAAAAAAAACAACACCCAGATCCTTCTCCAGAGCAGACAGAGCTCTGATTAAAAAAAAAGCCCACAACAACAACAAAAGAATTAAAACAAACAAAAAAAATCCCAAACAAAACACCTCCCAGAAACGAATCAAAATTCCACATACTACCTTTATCAGGGGGCATTTATAAATTTAAAACTACAGAGTAGTTTTAAAAGTTACAAATATTACAAATAACCACATAGCTTTCAAGAACCTTTATACATCATCTTTTTTAATTAGATTAGCTTTACAAGCAACTTGAGAGCTCTTTCATAATGAACACTGCTTTTGAAATTACACAACTTTATAGGCAACCTGTAAATGAATCCTGAATTTTTTCGCCTGCTATAGATAAAGGTCTCATATTTCACAGCCAGCTAACATCATGAATAAAAATAGCATTATGAAGCTTTATTTTTAACCAGGACTAGACACATACAGATCATAAGACAGTTTAAAAAATAGTTTTAAAACAAGGACCTGCTTGGTGATGCTAAAGACTGAATATTCAACCGACACGAAATGAACAGTTTCTGAAGGACATGGAAGAAATGGCTGACCTGATTTGTTGACCCTGTTGTAATGACTTACATGGAGTGAAAAATTAAGCACTTTTTAAACCTGTCTGGCAAGTACAAACCTACAGTGTGATTAGAATTTGATACACTGTTTAACTGCAGCAGTTTGAATTACAGAGGGACTGAAATGAGTTTAAAGGCTTATGCTTACATTTCTAAAACAAAACCAAACAAATCTCTGTTAAAGTAGTGCTAAAGAAGATGAAGTAGAAGAGGCAACTTTTTTGCTTTTCATTAGTAGCCTAAATGCACTGCAGACCAGACAGTAATGAAGATTTGCACTCCTTGGCCAGGTTGGCAGAGGCACTTACAGTAAAGTTATCCTGTCTGTTTTTCTGGGAAGAAAAGAGGAAAGAGGAAGAGAACTGTACAGGGCAAGAACTTAGTAAAAAAAGGAAAAGTGAAATCAAAACAAAACTGGGACTTCTGTTGGTTCTCCTAAATGATATACCAATACTGATTTTTCCCCCCCTTCTGTCAGTTTGTTATTAAACAATTAGCTTTTTCATGTTTTACATGAACAATAGTAATGTTTTTAATAAAAAATTACTGAGCTTTCCATAGAAAAGGTCTCTAATTGAATACAAACTATACAGATGCTAAAATTGTCACAAGTTGTAATATATACAGAAATATTTCTGTACACTCACATTGTTTTGGCTAAGTAAGGAAATAAGGGATAGATAGAAAACTGCAGCAGGTAAGTTGATCAACCCTCAAAACTCCTGTAAATACGAATGCTGTGTTTGATAAGTTTGCTTTTGTTTTCTCAAGCTTTTAAAGCTCAGGAAAAAGAAAGGAAAGAAGAAGAAGAAAAAAAATCAGTGTCCAAAACACCCATTTCTTAAAAATAAGAATATCAAAGTTTCTGCACATCTCTCTTTTATTCTGTGATCCCCCTCTCCTTGATAAAATAAAAACAATATAGAAGAGAGTAAATGTTTTCTTACTAAATATATACCTCAGTATTGATCAAAGGGCAGTGCCTTTTTGGGGAAGTCCTTCAGCACAGTGAAAACTTGAAGATGTATTGCACAAGGAGCCTACAGAGTGATGCACTTCAGCTTCAGTGTGCTGACCATCTCCTTGATACTATATAATAGATCAAGGTGTCAACTTACAGACTGCACGGGACACCAACATTTGAAAAGGAAATTAAAAAAAGTGAATTTTAGATATTCCATTAACTTATATACAAAGGAAAGAGGGGTAGCAAGTATTTTTTAGAAAAGGGAGAAAGCTCAAAAATTTCTGTCAAGTAAGTAAGGAGGTTCTGGGTACCTCTAATAGCCTAGGAAAGCCCTTGAATACTCTTGTAACTTGATGATATTTACCAGGTCCCCAAAGCCAATGACAGCAACCGATAGTGTCAAGTTCACTTAGTGCCAGTCACTTAAAAAATAAAATTAAGAAAAAAAAAAAAGAAAAAGAAACAAAACAAAGAAACAGAAACTTCCCCTCTGTGGATTCGACATACAAAACCACAAACTGAATGTTACTAATAGTGAGATACTGATTTGCTTCTGTTAATAAGGTTCAAGAGAACATAGTCAAAAAAACAATACAGCAGCAATCTTTAAAAGTTAAGATTAGTGTGAGATATGATATAAAACAATCAGGTTTTTAGCTGGTAATTAAAGTGCTCCTTTTCTGACTTAAGGTGTAAATAAAATTAAAGTGATTATCAGTTACTGGCAACCCTTACATTAAATTAGGTCTTTCATGGCAGAGGAGAACAGTATGAACAGTTTTACAAAAATAGATCCACGTTATTTTGGAGAATACTGTAATTTTTTTTCCTTTTTTTTTTTAGTTTTTCTTTTTTTTTAAGACTCAATTTTGATAAACTGTACCTGGTCATACAAAAATTACCCAAAATTCAAACTTTTACTATATAAAAAAAGGGAGAGATGAAATGGATTCAGCTGGATGACAGGTCTGGCAAAATATAAGAATGGACAAATTCTATGTAGGGCACTTATGTCCAGATGCATATGCTGTTTCTTACTGATTGCTTATCTTCTTCACATAAGCAGTCACAGGCCTGGAGTCACAATCACATAGTACAATGCTTCAGCAGTCAAAGAACCTTCTATTTGATGCAACATTGAAACACTGTTTGCTTCTTTATTAAGATGTTGGTTTGTTGTTGATTTTCCTTTATCTTGTTATTCACATTCAAAAGTTAATAGATAGCATCAAGATTTATCAGGGAGAATAGCAAGGGGAGTTGCTAAATCAAAGGCTTATAAAACGTCTTTCCCAACTGAGTCAGAAGGTTTATTAAGTTCAACCCTCACACCTTTTTCACCTGCAGAAATATGAAAAGGAAATTGATATTATTTTTCAGCATTTGTCAAAGTACAGTCTTTACAATTGCTACATTACTGTCCAGATTAGTTTTAAAAGAGTACTTTGAAGATAGTCTAGTACATATGATCTAGCAAGATGGGTATCTTTGTATACATTTTCTGTATTCTCTGCTGTGTAAAGTTAACGAGCTGTGGTTACTCTTCATCTCTGAAAGCGGGCACGTATTTGGCTGCCTGGATAGAAAACCTGACACTTCACATCATACATGCACTTCTGAAGCTCATCATCTCAGTCCTTATAAAGGTAAGCTTTAAGAATGGACAACTAAGAACCCGAGGATACTGTCCATTATTTTGTATCAGATTATCCAGAGTTTCTCAGCATTTAACTTGGTTAAAAAAATCTCTGAGGGTTTTTTAAACTGCAACATTTCATTTGGCTTGCTGCTAAAAATTAAACACACTGAAACCACCAACCAAACCACATCTCTTCTGTCCTTTTTTCTAAAAATTGACCTATCCAGGTTGCCCCAAATAAAGTTGGACTATCCAAACAGTAACAGACAGAATATTCCACATGCAAGAAAAACTCACACATTCTGCATGGCTTTCGTTAGACTGACACTATTCAAAAAAATAATAATTCTCTATTTTATTACATTTTATTCCATAATTTTATATATTATTGTCAGTAAAAAATAAAAAGCATCTTGCACAATTCTTGCTGCAGAGACAGAGCAAAGGATGCAATTTTAATGAAATTAAATGAAATGAAACCGAACCCACAACCATATGGTAATATAAACCAATTACAGGGCAAACCCATACTGAAGGAGAAGGAGGAATTTCTTCACAGAAATGGAGATTAAAAAATGGAATGGACCGCTCAGAATGGTGGTGAAGTCATCATCCCTGGAGGTGTTTGAGAAAAGACTAGATGTGGCACTTAGTGCCATTTTCTAGTTGACCTGGTGACGTCAAGTCAAAAACTGGACTTGATGATCTCACAGGTCTTTTCCAACTTAATTGATTCAGTGATTCTGTGAAATTTAAACAACCTAGCCTTCCTTCCTTAAGTGCCAGCAATTTAGGGATAGAGGGGGGAGCACCTTCCCTTCAGGCACAAGCCCACCCAAACCACTTCCTTGCACTCTCTCTGAAGCTATGCAGAGGCAACACAACAGCTCTGATCCAGTAAAGTCAGCTCTGGGAGCTGTGCAGTCACACACTTGTGATGTGAAGGCCAGATTAGAGACAGAAAGGCTTCTGAGGAGACCAGGTGGGCGTTATCCGGAATTCCTGACTGCCTGCAGAGTCACCATCCCTTGCCAGGCATGTGCCACGCAGCAATAGTGGCCAGAGATCATCTCCTACCTGGCCGGAGATGATGGACTCCCTTCACAAGCCAGGCAGGAGCTGCAACTACTCTTACCACTCCCAAAATGCACAGTCACTGGCTGCACCAAGGGGGACTGAGCAGAACTGCAGCTTTTACAGCTGCTACATAGCTCTGGGGCTACTTAGGAGCTTCAGACACCTAACAGCACTGCATGGAGATCTCATTTGCAAATGACTGGCATATGTCTTCAACATCATTGGTTTCAGAGCTCTTGACAAAACCCTGCATACATGTGCACTTGTGGTACACATAATTTTGGTTTATTTTTAAACTACTGTAACAAACACAAAATTGTGACGGCAATTACAAGCATGGCAGAAGTCCTAGGCCATTTCTCCTTATAATGCTGATTTGAACAGGAAAATTAGATCAACTTCCTCTTGAGGGAGAAGCCAGAAAAGGAAAACAGATGCTAGATATGTGAAATTGGAAATTGAGGAAGTAAGTCCATTCTTTGATTCCAGATTTTAATTTTAGGCCTTCGTTGTTCCAATATAAAAATTCTAGTCAAGTGAAGTTGTATTCACTTGTTGAATCACTATATTCAATCAAAACTATTTCCAAGGCTCTCAGTCCTGCAGTGCCTCACAGCCTCTGGAGTGAGACTATTGCACCTATTAGGGAGACAAGACTAGGGAGGGGAGCTGTATCCCCCTAGTAAAAATGCTGAGCAGCCTCAGGTCTCAGAGAAGGGTGAGCAGACAGGCACTGACCTGGATTTCCCCAATCATAGCCCAGGAGTTCAACCCCTGGGACACCTTCCCTGTAAAACCTGACTTGCGTTATGCTGAGTTCTCCCTCCTTTTGTGCACAGGGTGGGCCAAGGAGATGAGGCTAGACTACTTGTCTATTTTTTCACCAAGAAAAAAACCCCAAAAACAACAGAGAAGATATTAACAAGAGATTACCTGTTAGATATTTTACTTTAGCTCGTGCTCTTTCATCTGCATCAAAATACCACACTGTTATTGCGTACCTAGGGAAATGGAAGGAAAAAGAACCGTGAAGCACTTGACATGAAACACAACCTACATGAGATGATATTTCTGCAGTTTGACAGAATAGTTTTCACAAAGCAAGTGGTTGTTCTGGGTTTTTCTCCTATTAGCAGGTATTGTCTGAACAGTCACTGAAAGGGTGACACTGATGCTCTAAGTTTACACTTCTTTTTCCTAATGAGTTGCTATTACAGTTTGTGCCCAGAACATGTAATAAGAGTCTCTGCCTGTATCACCTTGCCCTGTGACTGCGTCTTTTTACTAGGTCAAGTCCATCACTGAGCCACACTGCAAGAACCTCTTTTTTTCAGACATTTGGCACAAGGGACAATTAACTACCCCTTCTTACACAGCTCCTCTGGTTTTCCACTGCCTGTACAGGACTTAAATACAAAATGTCAGCTATTGAGAAAAGACTTTAAGGAGCTTTAGTAAATGGCATTTCACCCTCTGACTCTGCTGGGAGTACAAAGGGGGAGAGGAGAGTGGTACAGCTTTTTGAAAGGCTGCAAGAGGATGTGTCAAACACAGCTTGAAGTTACTTCTCCAAAGGTACTTGTGTTATCTCACAGCTCTAGTCAGTATTCAGTGCTCTGGCCATCCAAATGTGTTAGAATATAGGCAACAGGAAGTCTGGATCAACGACTCCAAGGATTTACCTATTAATGCTATCTGGAAATGTCACTCATCACGTGGGGGCAGTGAATGTGGGTACCTTTAGCATCATCCACTGCCCTGCACTGAGGGACAAAGGAGATACCGAGTTTGCCCTGTGCCTCAGACTGGGAGCAACTCTTCTAATACTCTTTCTCAATTCCCAAATTAGCATGTGGCAGCATAGTTTAAAAAATTACTGTTTTCAAGCAGCTCCCTCCCAATAAGAAGGGACACAAAACCGAAGCACTGAGTCAATCTTCCAGGAACACAGGAAGGTGCTGAAGACAAAGGGAAGGGAGAAGAGTATAAAGTCACTACAGAGAAATAATGAAGACAACATCCTTTGGCTAAGTTGGGGCCTGCTTATGGCTCTGTGTGCTCCCACCCAGTTTGACCAAGCAATGCTCAGCAACTTCTAGTGTTTCCAGTCCTCCCACCTACCCACCTAAGAGGATGTTTTCTCCAAAGTAAAAGATAAGACATCAGTACACTCAGGAGCACAGTGGAAGCCTAATCATCCACCCGCAGAAAAAAACCCATCCTTTTTGTCAGGTCATAATTCATAGTGTCAACCATTTCTCATCAGGATTCACTCATTTCTTGATAAAACAGCCATCATGCAGTAAAGAGTCCATTAGTCTTACCTTGTAGCAAAGGCTGGCTGTACTTCATGAGGGTTGCGGCGATCAGACCAGAAGAATAGCAGTCTATCAAATTTGGGTTCAATATCAGCGAATTGGGCTTTACCTTCTGGAAATATCCGAAGGATGCCTCCACTTACCTACAAATTAAATATTTTAAAGCAATGCTTGAGAACAATGTCTCTGTTTTATTTAAAAGTACCAAGTATCACATTTGGAAATATTTCGGACAGTTGGAACTGAAACAGAGGTTTTTATCAGATGCTACAGAAGTTACGAATCTATGGCTTTTCTGTCAATGCACTTCATTTAACAAAATATTTTACACATTTTTCACTGAGTAATTTCAGAATGCTTGCAAATATTAAACCTCCATTCATGTTTAAGTAAAAGCTGTGGGTTTAGACGGGGGGTTTTTAGCTGCGTTACCTACTTGCAAAAAAATGGACAAGACTGACTGATATTACACAGGTGGTTAAAAATATCAATATAGATGAGTGAAACATTGTAGTTCACATCTGAGTTTCACTCTTTCCCATTAGAGAGATTATTTCATTTAACAGCAGCACAAGTTTATGTAATGTTTCTGTAATTAAAATGAGGAAAAAGTAGGGAACTTTGGACTAAAGCCTGAATCTTTCTGACTCATGGCCAATTCATCCCTTCCAGGTTTTGAAAACAGTTGGACCTACCTATGTATGCGTAGAAAACAACACAGGTAGGTGGGATTAAATATTTAAGTCATGTTAACATTTTCTTACTGATGATATTGATGTTATTAAGCCTAACTAGAGATGGCCACTGTAGGCCTTCATGTCACAACAGTCTTAACAGTGCAAGTACTAACAAGGCAAATTGATACAAATGACTGCTTTTTAATTGTGATCTAAATCAGCAAACAAGTGACAATTAGATGCAGTTGTTCTGCTAACAAAAGTTTGAGCTTTTTTCTTCAATAAACAATATACTTGGTAGTATATTAATTTGTAATTTAAAACAGATTTTGCCAGAAATGAAATACCTTTGTTCATAAATTAAATACCCATCTAGTAAATTTTTCATAGTTATTGTGAAAATGCAATGTGCTTGACTTCTGCACTCTGGTATGTATTCATTTTTTTCCATGAAAGAAACCATAAATCAACTAAAAATGCCCCAAAGCTGCATTTTAAGATGCTCAGTACAACCAGCGCACTTATATGCAAAGATACTATCATGGCAAAAAAAGGCTGGTAATTTGTTTTCTAACTGAAGGATCCAATTTGACATGTCAAAGAGCACGTCAGAAACAGAAAGCTTCAAGCGCATCCATTTGACTCAACTCTCTGATCTATGAGTTTCATGCAAATATGTTATGAGGGGGGGGAAAAAAACCTCTCAGCTGTAACCTGCGTTATCCATATCTGGTGCACACAATTCACAGAAACTGACTGCTTTAAAGTGCTCTTCCATGTGCTACTTCCTAAGTATGACAGAAGTATCAGTAGTTCTATCTTTTTCTTTCCACACACGGTGAGAATAAACTTCTCCATAGTTAATGGTACAGTTAAAACTGCCCCTGAATTATTCTTTCATGCTTTCAATACAGCCACTTAGCTACATCCATTTTTCCAATCTACCTAGTCCTACTGCATCGCTAGGAAAATCCTTATTAAAAATTTACTTTATCATAATCACCTGTAGTAAAGTCTTAGGCCACTTGAACTGTGCTGTAAGTCTGTTCTACACCCTGTAGCTACAATAATACAAAGACTTGTGCTGTTTTGAACTACACTGATGTAGCAATGACCACAACACTTGGCTTATTTGAAAATGCTCCCAAGCTACAGCATCTCTCTCTGTATAAGCATACTCAATTAAGCAATCTAGTTGCACAAACAGAAAACTCAAGATTCAACAGGAATAAGGACAAGTAAACTAAAGCTGATTTCATATATTCTTTACTTACTCTTTGTGTGTACGAGAGGGGACAAAGGATACCCAGAGCTAACATAATGTAAAGAACACAACTAAGGCACAGAAATAAGGACATGAGCAAATATGCCTGTAGCAAAGGTCCACTAGCAACTATATCTAAAAACAAAACATAAAAATTGTTTAGAAAGAGATTATTGCATACCTTGGCATCCCAGTCCTTATTAAGATAATATATACATGTAACACATCTTCCATCTCCATTTGGATTATCAACATGGCGCACGTATCCTGTTCCATTGCCTGGATAACAAGCCACCATAGCCTGGAGTCAAAGAAACAAATACAGTAATTAATTAAGCGGCATGTGAAAAGTCTATTCTATCTGTATTGGTTCTTAAGTAATTAAAACAAACAACAGAAAAATTAAACTAGAAATACTGGGCTAAGAAGTTTTTTAGTTTTCTTTCTAGTTAAAAGCTGGTTTTGAACACAGATGTCGACAACAAAAGAATGAAAGACACTGAGAGGAACACTTAATTAAGGCATGGAATTAAGGTGGGGCTGCTCCCATGTTGTGACTAATCCTTCAGATTTCCCTCCTCTGAATGAAATAGAAGAGAGGAAAAATGTCTTGTATAACATTAAGTAGCACGTGCTTCTCCTTGTGATAAGTTTTCCAGACTCAAGTTCAGAGACAGCTATCTTTTGGTTCATTCCTCCCCCCCCCATTTCCAATTCAAATAATTTCTCCTCAAAAAATGTTGTCAAACTTTCTTTTTAGGAGACTTAGACAAGACCAATACTTGATCACCACAAGCGCATTCTTGGGTTTGTGTTTTGTCCTGTACTTAGGAGGTCTTTGAACCTTTGTTGAAACAAGCCTATGCGTACAACAAAAACATCCTTTTTAGTCAAGAAGTGAGAAATCGAAAACAGACACCGAACAGTAATCTGCAATAACCTGACATCAAACGATTCCCAGTATAGTAGTGTATGAAACTTCCCATGCTGCACTTAGCTCAGCTGACTTGAAAGACCCCTGGAAGACGGTTTCAGAGTCTTCAGACATGCGGATGTGCGTGTGAAACAAACTGGCCCTTGCTAACAGATGGCCTGATTAGCTATCAGAGCACATCGCTGTCTCCTTGTACAGCACATGATTCCACCTTTACGCATATGCTGGAAACAGCAATTATTTCAGGTTTTTGAAAGAGATAAGGACAAGTTTTACACATCAAGACACCCACTGCCACCACAGTACTCAGATGTCTGCAGTGGCAATATACTACCTGCAAGAAATCGTAACATGAATTCAAAAAAACCCCAAAACACAAAATGAGGGGAGGAAAAAAAAAAAGTGTGTTTCTACCAACACTACTAACCTCAATGACTGACTGCTGTCTGAAACAAACATAAAAACTTTTAAAACCAACACTGCTGTCTAGATTTAGCCTGGTTAAGTTAGAATTCTAAGTCAGACCTCTGCACTGCAAACTCTTTCACCTCTCATGTAAAATATAAAAAATGTTTTTCCAATAAAGTATTAACTATGAAAATGTAACCAATCATATGGAAGTATTTAGAACAACTGTTTTAGTGCATTTTTTTGGTTTATACTGATAATTTTAACCTCTCCTTCCCATTTTAAAATCTCATAAATAAAGCTTTACAAAATTTGCATTACTTGCAAGCGTTGAATATATTGAGTGCAGGTAGCTCAGTAAACTGTGGTTTAAGCAGGCTAAAAATAGTTTAAAGTACTTGGTCAGTACTTTAAAAAGTTTAGTCAGTAAAATATTTGCATATCACATGTTTGAGAATGGATTTTACTATAGCAGCAACCATCTAAAATCTTGATTTCCATATATACTCTACTAAAGGAAGCAGCAGTTTTTGGTAGCTATGTCTAGGCAGAAGACAGAACATAGTATTTGCCAAGTTGTAACACCGTGGTTACAAAGAAACCTAAAAATTAAGCCGAACTTCATTCACATCAGTTGGAAGTGACTACGCTGTATGAAAAGTGCTCAAAACTACAAAATTCAAATATACTTCTAATTTTGAGATTAGGCACTTCAGCTTCTCAATCTCATTACTGTAATCATAATGCAGTGACCATTACAGGCTTCACGTTACGAAAACCTATTACACATATCAAGAATGTGATCTAGTATTTGGCAAAGTCATGACTTAGCAGTTTTGCTGCAGGAAGGTAAACCCACAAAAATCAAAACAGTGAATTAGAGATACCAAATAATGTAATAAAGGTTCTGTAATTTCCTTTCTTAGGGAGAAAAAAGGAACAAAAGCAAAGCTGAGCTGGAAGAGGAAGATACTTGGTTTCCACTGAGAGCAAACACTCTTGAAAAAAGTCCCATGTACCACATAAATCCTACCAAGCTCTCACAAAGGACAAACAGTGTTGAAAACAGAGCCAGATCCAATCCTGTAACAGCGTTCCTACTAACAGGAAAGTTTCAGTTTAAAGGGTTTTGCTGAGCTATTTCATGCAAATGAAGCTCCGACATTAACTGTTGCTCAATACCTGTGTGAAACAGCAACTAAAACTTATTCAGAATAAGGAAAACTTTGAGACCAAGCAGCTACAGTAATGTCAATTCTCACTGAAATCACAAGGATTTAGACTCTGATATGAAAAGGTCTTCAGACATATAAAAGACTTAAATATATGTCACTGAGCTAAATAACCTACTACAAACATTTTAGGACAGTTTTCAGGTCCCTTTGGCTAATACATTTTTTTTCCAAATGCACTTGGTTGCTGTCAGCTCCTTAAAAAAGATAATTTTGCAATTAAAAAAGCATAAATTTGCATCCTACTGCAATAATTTTCTTTGTGAGGTCCTGAAATGGGTCCTTGTTCTTTGCTGAAGGGAAGGCAATAAAAGGATATTTAACATCAACATTGGTGAAGAAAAAGAGGACCAGCAGCACCTTTTTCTGGGGAAACACCAATTGTCAGCAACTTCTCATAAAAAGCAGCTGTATTCCATGTTAGAAGTGTTTCATACAATTATTTGAGTCTAAAATACTTTCACTGTTTAAAAAGAGCCCTTGTTTTTTACTTTAGAGTCTGAAATTTCCGCTATCATCAACTGCAAGAGACGAGAAACAGTTTTGCTGCGATAACTTATCTAATATGTATTTGTTATAACAGTAGGAATGACTCAGCCTTCAGCAGCAAATTAGAAAGCAAACAAATTCGGGATTGGGTGGGCGTAGCATAATATACATTGCTTTTGCCAGTTAGTGTGACAATTCCCTCTCCCCAGTTAACCTATGATAAGAAAAGGTACAAAACGTAACAATTATCGGTCGTGGGAAATATATTGCTTTGTGCAACACTATAAAGCAAGTTCATGTCAAACTGTCATGTACTGCAAGATTACAGCACAGAAAGGACAAAGAAGTGATCCATACAAATAACAAAGCTACATGCTTTTCTTGTTAACATTTTACAGTATAAATAAGCAAGCAAATGTATGTCAAGCAAAGAAAAAAACCTGGATCTTTGGCTTTCTTTTTTTTCCAGGCATTTGAGATCAGAAAGTCCAGGATTCCTTACCATTTTAGGCTACTAACAATAAAGTTGCTAGCTCTCTGAAACAAAGAGCTACCCGTCTCATCAGTTCCCTCACAAAAGTAATCAATAAATTCAACTCAAGATACTACTTGCATTTTTGTAACAGAAAATGAGATCTCCCCTTTTGTGTTTCTTGGGCATTACAATTTTTAAGCATTAAGTAAACTTCATTATTGCAAAGAATATATTTAAGTCACATGCTGGATTTGTTCATTCACAGGATTCCTTTGCAAACACTTTTAATATTAACCTTCTTTAACCCAAGAGCATTCTGTTTCAGGCTGAGCACTCTGGTCGAGCACATGAGCGCTGTCCTAAGATACCCTCTGGAATCCATGAGTAATCAAGAAAGCATGAAAAGTGATATCGGCCCAACTTGTGCCTATCAAATCCGAAGTACTCACATGCTAAAGAAGCTGCTGATGGCTCATTCACATAAAGATGTTCTACTCACAAATGTTTTAATTCTGAAAAATTACACCATCAGCCTGAACCAGCAACACTGTTAACAGAAGAACTAATAGAAACCACAGATTTTTTGCTAAGCATCAGCATCCTTAGTGTGACAGCCATTACTCTAACAACTAAACGCACAAAGGTAAACCACAGTCCATATGGTTTTCCTCACTATGTAAAAATGCACCAGCTAAGACACTCAACCCTGAGAGGCACAGCGCACCAGTGCAGCTGAAAACACGATTTCATTTGGGACTAGCTTTAACCTCCTTTCACAGAGAAGTATGACAGTCTTACTGATCTATAAAGAAGAAAGCTTTGCAGGTAAACAAAGAGAAGTTTTTTCCTCTATCCTCTCCATTCCTCTCACAGCTGGATACCTGCAAGTTTAGGTATCATTCCTTAAAAAAACAAGAAAGCAACAATAGCGAACTCTTAGGAAAGAAAGGAAAATAATAGTAAAATGAGAATGTAAAATGCAGCAAGGGTGGAAAAAAGCCCCAAACCCCAAATATATAACGGAGAGGACATGTGTTCTGTCATATTGATTTATTAATGTAAAATAACTTTATTGTTTAGCTTAAAGAAAGCTGCATCAGTCAAAGAGGTGTCACTTTTGCTGTTTTGCTGAAGGAACTGCAAATCTCAGTGAGCAAAACAAGATGTCTAAATGCAAGACCGATGACTTCCTACCAAAATTTATCAGATGTGCTCACAAAGACTTCACTGGAAATCCTTGGCATGGATCATCTAACAGATTATTCAAAGAAAGAAAAAACTCACACACGCTACTGGGATGAAGAACAAAAGAAAAATAAGATAAAATAAAAATTCTGACCCATCCCTGTTTTGTCCATCTCTGGTATATTTCTAGTTCAAAAATTTGTTCATCCATGACAAACAACAGTCCTGAAGAAATAAATTTCACTGTAAGCACACATCAGACTATGGTTTTTCACAAGTTGAACAAAGTAACAGTCAAACTGAAGGAACAAAAGACTGTTTTAGTAGCACCTTGTGTGAGATGCATCAAGACTACTGACTTAAAACATGCTAATATGGTACAGTTTGGCTTGGATTTGTAACTCCTCTGCAAACTCTTCACAAGCACAGATAGAAACTTGCAACAGAAAGAAAATATCAACAGGGAGAAACTCCTGTCAACGTCACCCAAAACAGAAGAACCTAAAAGAGGTAAAATAAACTCTTTGGGACACAGCTAATTCAAGTATTTCCATACTTCCATCTGAGTAAAACCTCATGATGCTATCCTCCAAGATTTAATAAGCAAGGCTGGAGAACCAAGTTCTGACACAAGTTAACACTACGAAACTAGAAAAGCTGGAGAGAAATATCAACCCCTGCAAAGATTTCTCATTAAAAATTCATGCTTTGCAGTCATCATCAACTGGAGAATCTTCACGAGGAAAGCAAACTACTACTTAGCAGTTTAAAAATTAAAAAAGGCAGTAGCTCACACATCTCCAAGAGAGGACAGGAATCTCTAGGTGAGTTGGAAACTAACATAAAGAAGAGACTGACATGTTGCAGCAGCTTCAAAGCATTGATCTTTAAGCCCTGTCTCCTAATGCTAAGTTACCACTACAGCAATTAAAGTTCCCCATTAGCAAAGGAAGTATGAGCCATTATTTTCTGTTGCATTTTTCTCTGCAGATCTGGTAAACACATAGCTGCAGATGGAAGGAAAAAAATAAAACAGAACAAACCAAACAACAACAAAAAATGAAACAAAAAACCAAAATACAAACCATCAAAAAACCAATAAACCCTGACTACACAACACACCAGCTATTTGGCTCATCTTCTGGCAAGCACAGAGTAAACTGCTCTTCTAGGGAAAAACAAATGAAGGTAAGAATGACAAACACAGGTCACCCTCTCCTGAAGTTTTAGCAGAAAGTCAGAAAGCTTGGCAAACGGAAGGCAAGCTGAACTGAGAACACAGATGAAAACTGAACTCAGATAGGAAGGGAGAGAGGAAAAATTTGAGAGTTGACATAGCCGCTTACACTATTAATAGAATCAGCACAGAGCTATGTACATGGATTACATCTTCCATGACCTTCTAGGGAGTTCAGAAACCAATGGTAACCCAACCTACCTCCCTCCTTTCCAGGCTCTTTAGTGCAATGGCCAATACAAGATTTCTGCTTGCTTTGGATAGAAACACATTTCATAAGCATACAAAATTAAGTAACACACCATACCATCAGAAGTCTGGCACAACATATTAATATTTGTACTACATTGCTTACTTCTAACTTGCCAATCAGATGCTGCTTTCTCAGACTGAAGTTCAGAAAAAGCCTGGCCAACACAGCAGTTCAGCAGCAAGCTCTTCAACTTCTCTTTAAGATGCTGCTTTACTTCTGTCTTCATTTTTACATGACATTTACCTGCTCACAACATTCACTTCAAATATCTTAATAAACTGACACCAGCCAGAAGGCAGCAACTTTCATGCGGGTTCAGTAGCCATACTGAGCCCAGCTCTCCAGGGCCAGAAGATCCACATGAAGTTTGGATCCAAGCACCCTGAGTGTAACCATGATGCCACTCAGCAAACCAGCTCAGGTATTTTTCACTGTAGCAACATAAAGTTCAGTACTCCCCCTGATTCAGCAGCTGAATCACACAAAGTTGACTTCCAAACAGCACTCCTTTAATCCACGCAGGCACACAGGTTCCAAGAAATGCTCTTGAATTGCTGAAGAAAAGTGCATACAAGTCTAGATGATTCATCAATTCTTACACGTGGCACAGAAAAAAACCACAGAATTGCAGTTGCTTAAGTTTGATATTCAGGAAATGACTGTGCCCATGGGAGTGCTTACACTTTGGTTAATACATCTAACAAATAAAAAATAGGATAGAGAAGCTCTCATGAAACTACCAAGCAAGAGGCACTAACTGGGGGGACATGGTAGAGATTCTCAAGATGAAGACAGAAGAAGGCACATTCCTTGCATGGAAGCTTTGACCGAGCCTTGAGGAGAGCAGGGCAATCGAAGAAACACATCTCCAAAGGTGAACCAATAAACAACTGAAACCAGTGCAGACAGACATAACAGGAATATCTAATATCCTAACTCACAGCTGAGGTCCTGCAGCTACTAAACCGAGATAAAAATGTTTAAACATTAATGAGGTTTTCTGCTCTCCTGTACCCGAGCTTGTAAAGTCTCAAATCTCCAAAGGCAAAGAGATGGCTGAGTCAGCTTACAAAATGCAGGGGGGGAAAGTAAAGATTGCATCTTCAGTAACAGCTAACACACTGGCATTTTCCAGGCTGCTAGCCAACTTAGAGGGGACATGCCTATTCCCAAAACTGTGCCAGTTTAATCAAAAGGTGCTGTTTTAAAACTGAGTCAGTGACAGCACTGCAAATACCCCTGTAGTCCTTCAATCTTATGAAGGCCTCATTTCCATTAACTTAATCTAACTGCTTAGCAGAAATTAGGAAAATAAAATGGGATTCAAATCTAAAAAAGTACAGAGTTTGCACTAGCTTAAATAGGGTTCTAAAAAAAAGAGTAAAGTTTATCTAATGTATCTCTGAAAACAGAGAATGTCTTCAAGCCTAAGTCACCTGCATTGCCTTCAAAAAAAATAATATGAGCACATCCAACATATCTCAGTGCTTCAAAGCACTAATAGCTCCCTTAAGGTTCAACATAGCACTTTCTGATAGTTTTAATATCAAATTCTAATGCAAACTTTAAAAAATAAGTAAATAACAACATTGAACAAAATAACCCAAAAGAATGCCTCAGATATACTTAACTGAGGTTTCTCAGAGAAGGTAGATGAAAAGCACTGTCACCAGGGGCAGAAAGTTCCCTCTTAAAAGCCCAGGAAAAACACACCACTTTGCAGCTAGGAAGGGTTTAAAGCACACTTTGATTTGCATCAGATTAAATCTGTCTACATTATGACTAAATAGGTTGACCAATAAATTTAAGATTCAAACAACAGTCGAATAATGTTAAATGTTCGCAGAATTGGCAGGCCTCCATGGCTAACTCCCCATTCCCTCCAAGAGAAGCAGACTCATGACTCACTGTTTTGGCGCTGTACAAAAACTTGACAGAGAAGTAAGTCAGTCAACACAAATTTTAAGAGTCTGGTTTTAATTAAACGTCATAAATGCTTTGAAATGAATAATACCATTTAGAATATAAGTACTTTGAAACTTTCTTCCCCAAGATGGGGCAGAACTTTCTGCTCTCACCATGAGACTACTTAGCTTACTAGTTTCATCACTGCCCATTCAGAAGGGGCACAGAGAAGCAACATCTTTAAGAACTAAAAATAACAGTAAAGCAAATTACAACAGTGCACTAAAATAGTAAGAAGTTAAGTCTCATTCATCTGCATCACTTAAAATATATTCTGACAGCACTTTGTGCACACCAGACTTCCACACCAATCACATGACATCAGCAGGCACACTGATGCATAACATATGAAGAAACATGGTTACCTATTTTAAGATTATTACCTACAATCTGCAAATTTGTTCAGCCCTGTGAGATCTCCTGGACAAACTGAACTTTCAACAATAATTGGACTCTACCTTAAGAGGTCTTTTTCAACCTTAATGATTCTGTGATATGTTGCCTTAAAAATAAAGCATGCACACTAGCCCAGACTTCAAGGCTGGAGTCTTTATACTTAATACCAGGAGGGGTTGGGGAGGAAGAAATCTGAGGATTAAGGGTGGGCAAAGAGTGATTGTTTTTGTTTCTATTTTTAAACAAAACCTCACTGTATTATCTGTGAAACTGAATGGCTGAGAAATTTGCCATTTAAGGAATATCACTCATCATCACTACCATTCTGCCCTCAAAACTATACATACTGAGAAGCCTGGAACTTCTTCCCTGCAGAAGACAAGAAATTGTACATGACCATTTTTCTAAATACTAGGAGGGAGATTCATTGCTTACTTAAAACTGCAATTTTGTTTCTGCTTTAGGGAGAAAAATAACAATGTAACTAAAATTTAGCCTGCAAGAAAGGTTTCTTTATATAAATTTGAAACCTGGGCAACTGCATGGTAACAGGATTGCATGTTTAGTACTATGGTTAGCCAGATACTTGAAACTACTCGTGTCCTCCAAGTCCCTTAAATTTACTGCACCTACAAGAACATTTACCAAAGTGTCCAAGTCAAGGTGTCTCAAGCATCCCTTCTAGATTTTAACCACGGAAGGATTTACTGTCATAAAGAGTATGCTGAGGAAAATTATTTTTAAAACAGTTTTTCAGGATGTTTTCAAGGGGACATAGATGACTCAGCATGGCCACAGAATTCCAAACTTCACACCATACACTACAGCATTCACTCCTACCATTAGAGTTCAGACATTCTTTGAAACTATCAAGTAACTATGCACTGAAATTCTAACAGACATTTATTTATAGACACTGATTTAATTTATATTAACACTGCACAGAAGTCTGACTAAGGTCTAAGGCCAAATAGCTACAAACAGCCTGTAATAAGCTTTCAAGCCACCTACAATTTAAATGCAAAAAATGCTGACTCTGCCCATACTACCTTTTATGGGCTTTCACACATAAACTGTCTCCATCCAAGCCTTTCTTTACAACCCCACCATGGCCCTGTAATAGCGCCTCTCTCCCAGCTGGTAAACAACACTTAGGGTTTGTTTTTTGGTTGTGTTTTTTTTTTTTGTTTGTTTAACCAGATCACCCAGTATATCCAGTTCAAATGCAAGTAGGCATTATACAAATCTACTGGTATTCCAGCTGTCTCAGGTCCCACCAGTGCTTGTGCAAAGCCTTGAGAACAGTTGAGGCAATAGAGCTACAGGCTGATCACAAATGCCAGGAGCAGGACTGGTGACGTTGGCATGCAAGTGGGAAAAGCGACTCCCAAATCCATGCCTTCCCTTAATGTCCCAGCAGAGCTAGCCATGTCATTTCAGGTTAAGGAGGCATTCTGCCGAAACAAGGAGGCTGTGCTGGCTCAGTGGAACTCCTGGAGGAGGGCAGCTGAGGAATGCAATGCATTCGCTCTAGGAGTATGTGACCATGTGAGCACAAGAAAGATCTGAATGTACCCAACTGAGTCCAGGCAGCAAAAAACACCCAAGCAAACTGCCCGTGCTCACCTAGCTGATACAAAAGCCCCAGTCTTCTTAAACATCAGCTGACCCTACAGCAAGTTTACACTCATGGCAGCAACAAGATCATCTCTAGGTTAGGACCTCCTGCAGAGTTCCCTGGTTCAACAGGCTTCAACAGGCTTTTTCCCAGTCTCCCCATGGATCACAACCACTTAAGCCCCAAGAGACCAGCATGATGGAAAAACGCATGACTCTCATGCCTTGGGAAAAATAAAACACAATGCATTACCAACTATAAATTGGTTAAAATGGACCCATCTGATTTGTTCCAAGTCTGTTTATACTTGCCATTAGGAAACGGCTATGAAAACAACCGATTCAATAAGAAAGCTACCTATTTTCCTCTGTCAGTATTTCAATAACAAAAATAATTAATATATTGATCAAAAAATTCACCCTTCCTAACAGGTAAGTAGGCTTTTCCACAAATCAGCCCTTTCCTGTGAACAACAACTTAAAAAGCCTGTTAATGCTGACAAGGCTCCTGTCAATCAACATGGTAATGACTGTCTGTAACTCAACAAGTATTGTGGTTAGAATTCAGATGCTAACCTTAAATTTTGAATTTCCCACATTAAAAATCAGAAGCTGGAGTCCAAATTCCACAGAGAAATGATGCAAGCAGAAAAGCCTGAGAAGAACAAGAAAGCCTCTCTGAAACAAGTTGTCACTGAGACTTTTTTTCCTCTCTTTCAAGGCATTCAGAAGAGCACAGAACCAGGACGTCTCCCCACAGATGCTCATATAGAAGGTTGGAAATCTCAACACCAGCTGTGCTAGCATGCAGCCAGCACTTACATACTCTTACACCTTCTTAAAAGCACTGCATTTAATAAAAAAGGGAAGCACACTGTTCCACACCCCACCTAGAAATAATGGATTTCAAGACAGGATGTGCACACCTCATTCTTTTGTGTTTCTGCAGAAAAGTTTATCTGTATGTCCCTGAAAATCCAATCAGCATGAACTTTTCTGGCAAACCAAAGGACAGTTAGGGCTTTTCAATGTACTGTACTTACTGGGGAGTGATTGCATGGATTAGCAACACTAGCTGAGATCAGAAGTGTCACGTCAGACCAAGAGGACTATTCCACAGGATGTTTTTATGCAATCTACATGCAAGATCTGCAGAGCTTAAGTAAAGCCTGCTCCCAGCTTAACATTGTGTGAAAAAAAATAAAAAAGGAAAAACAAAAAAGAAAAAACATGACTGCCTCAGTGTGCAAACACTCCAAAGCAACTCAAGAATATGAACTCCTCCACACCTCAAGCAACAGCAGTGGAAATTACTGATGGACATAAAATGTACAGTGAAACAAAAGGAAGACAACAAAAGAAGCAGACAACAGAAGGAAAAGCAACACTGATAAAAGTCTGCATTATTGGAAGGACAAAAATAATGCTGAGTATCACAAGAACTGAGGAACAAGTGGAACAGTAATGAATTCTAAAACTCCTATATTCCAGGTTTCTATGAAAGAAATCAATATCCCCTTCAAGTCAGCAGGCAATTAGTTCAGATTTCAGGACTGGCAGAAATAGGTCTTCCAAGCAGGGACCATAATTTAAAATGAAATTTCTACTTAAATACTGAGAATAAACAACATGTTCTAAAATATGTATCTACTACTGCACACTAACACTAGATAGCAGTTTCTAAATAGGAGACTTCATTTCAAGAAATTATCTGAGGACAGCCAACTGATTTACTAATTTCTCTCACGTGTAGTAGATGGCCCTGAGACACTACCGATTCCAAAACTAATTTTTCTTCCTCTCTAAGTCACAGCTGTTCTGATACAGGGAACCAAAGGAGAGGTAAGCCAATTCTGAATCCAGAGAAAGGCTGCAGGGAAGAGTAGTGAAGAAGAGGAAGAGTGGACAGTGGATACACTTGCCAACCATGCACTGCGGTAACAAAGGGAGCAAGTTCCGCAGCACGGGTTTTAATTGCGAGTGCCCTGCTACTAACCCCGTGAAATCAAGCTGCAAGCACTAACGACTGAGACACCCCATCAGGCCTCAGCTATAATTGCTTTTGTGTGTCTTCCGGCCCCTTAATGAACCACACTACAAAACATCTTGGACACTGGAGGTTACTCTCAGCACACAGAACTGCAACCAAAGACAAGAAAAAAGCTGCTGCCCCATGCACAGCACAGCACTACCACGCTCATATCCACCCACTGCATGCAGAAGGTTGTTCATGTCATCTGTCTCCTGGATAAAATATTCACATGGAGCAGCCTTGCAAAAAGCTGACTACTCTCTGAATGGCAGCTCTGCCCTCAAGCCTATCTATCGACTTATCCCCTTACTTGGCACACACATAAATCAGTAAAAAGACCAATATATTTTTACCCCAGGATCAGTATGAGCAATTCTATACAGCTACCATGAAAACAACTAGAAGTTACTTCACAAAAAAGAATCTACTTCCTCTGTAAAGGCAACCTTAATTAAGGGTTCCCAAGCCAAGATAACCCTTCCTTGAAAATGAAGGCTAGATAATGAAAAAAAGTTTAAGAGACTTTTCAAAGGAAAAAAATCTCAAAGGGACTTGATTTTCCCATTGCCAGCCAATTCTGTTCCCCACTGAGCCCCTGAAAAATTCCATCACTCTCTCTAGAAAGCGATTCCCAAAGGCAGGGGGAGGTTGAAGGCAGGAGAGAAAGGCCATTGGAATTTTCAATCTTCAAAGGCATGTTTTCTCTGGGGTTTTAACATGGAGTTATTACAAGTTGAACTGTAGAAGCTGAAATCTCAATGGTGAGGAACGATCATTTGATAGTAGCTTTGTCTTTCAATGGGTGTGTTCCTTCAAAGTAGCAGGATGTGAGTGCAAAGACCAAAAGACATAGTAGGAAGAAATCTGCAAAATTCTAGTTGCTATAAGAGAAGACTAAATGAAAAATAAAGCTACTTGATAGTACCTTCATCTACATTTCTTGTCCTGCAGTGGAATACTATTTTCCATGTTTACAAGGCTCTCTATAAAGCCATAGGTCTAAACATGTAAAAATAATATATGTTTATCTTATTACCTCTTACAATATAATTTTGGCATAGCATTGGCTCATGAGAGAGACCACTCCCATTTTCTATTTTCACTAAGGAAAATGACAAAGTCAGGACTCCAGTATAGGAACTCCTGTGTTGTTCTTGAGTCTGTGCCAGGTGTTAGGAGGCCTTCGGGAACCACTACATGTCATTTTCTCCAAGCTATAATGGAGATTTAATAAAATTTTACTCAAGGCATTAATTTTAATGCAAACATTAGAAATTTTTAAGTATAAAGCACTTCAAGCATGGACCTTGCTTTCAAGGCATTTCAAAGTATTGGAATGGGCAAAGCAAAGAGCATGAAAATCATGAATTGTAATTGCAATTTCACTACAGCAAACTAACTTTTCAGTGCAAAATGAGGAGCTACCAGCAAAATTCCCATACCTGTACTTTTCATATGTGATCCAGGTAAAGGAGGTGAGCAGCAGAGCGACAGTATTTACATGTAGTAATATGCTGCACAGCCCACCCTAATCCTGGCTGCAGAAAGGTACATAGAACAGGGTTAAATGATACCAAATGCTTGGACAACAAAATACCAGGCGAAATTCAGGAAAGAGTAAGTGCAAAGGAATACCCCTGGGGGAAAAGAAAGTCTCCTTATGTAGTGATGTCTTCTAAACTGGATAGTCTCACTTTAGGAAAAAAAAAAGTAGTAAATACAGGCTGTTTTCCTAAGAGCATCACCTCAGCACGGCAGAGGAGGCAACTAAAGTGCCATATCACTAAACAAGGGAAGGTGACACAGAATACATACCCATGCCAGCACACAAACTCATAATATACTTGTACATTAAATACTGTGCTGCTGCTTGCCTTATGTTATCAGCAGAACCAGAAAGTTGCACAGAAGGGCAGCAGGAATGACTAGAATCATGGAACAGTACACACTAGATGAACACTAAAAACACTGTAATTCTTTGGTTTAGGAGGGAACTGAAAAATGCATGCAAGCAAACACCAGACTTTTTTTTTAAACATGACAAGTAAAACTACTGGGAAGTGAGTTTTCACAATACAGAGTCCAGGAGACACTGAAATCACCATCAGTAGGTTTCAAACAAAAGGAAGTTCCTTTTCCACCTAATCAAACTGCAGGACTCGCTGTTACAGGATGTTGCAGAGGCCAAAAGTACAAATAGCTTTTAAAACAAGATTACATAAATTAATGGCAAATATGTCCATCTATCTGCACGTACCATGAACAGTGGTCTAGATGCAAGCTCTGGCTCAGAGATTCTGAACTGATAGAAGTGGATGGTATAGGGATATAAGCGCATCAATTTATATATGCTTTGAAGCTTTATGTACACACCAATTATTGATTATTTACAACAAATACATAATGGTATGAACATAGATGATGAATACTTGTGTGAAACAGAGAGATCTGATAAGGAAGAACTCCCACAGAGCAAACATGAGAAGGCAACTTGCTAGAACCTGAAACTAATTAGCTAGAGTGCAAAAAGTGAGTAGAGTGGCCCTTTGCGCAGAGTGGGTCTACAGCATTCAAACAGTAAAAACAACTGGTTTTAATTTCTTTTTTTTTTTATACAGTAGGACTGGATACTCCTCAAAAACACCTGCCTATAACCTGTAAAACAGGGATGGTCTAACTTCTACTTCATACAGAAGGTCACTTCAGACGAGCACAATTCTATCAGGCTTCAATTCACAACTAGATATATGGCATGGATGATCAAACTGGTATCTCCCACGATACACATGGCTCTTATGAGTGCAGTCCCTGCAGAGGATAGCCCATTGACAGGGTGCCTGCAACTGCTGAGTATCTGGCAGAGAACAGCAACTGAGGCAAGACTAGTCCTCTGCATCCCTGCTGGGGTAGTCCATCTCTCTCAGCACCTGTTCTCTTCTCCCTCAACAGAAAAGGAACCCACCACTGCAGAGTACGGTCTCCAGGGGAACATAGGCAGGGTGGAGGTGGGCAGGAGCAGCAAGTTCAGGTGGAGAATACAGATGAAAGATGGTGACTAGAAGGTAGATAGGGGGTGAGGATTGTAACTTGAGAGCTGCAGGTTTTTGATTTATTCAACATCCTGAATAATATATATGAGCCTGACTCTTACTTGTTCAAAGGTTCCCTTCTTACACTTCTCTGAAACTTTTTTAATAACAAGTGACTGGTGTTTTCCTTAAGTAAAACTGAAATGTACCAAAAGTAATATTGTTCAGATGTTTGTGACAGATTTGCTATATAAATAAAAATAGGTGAAATATTAAAATAAAGCAGTTGTTGGTAGTTTGTGGCTTTGAAACAGCATATTTCACTTTTCTGTCTGTCTTGCAAAGAAAGGATAACTATCCCTTCTCAGGGATATGCCTTCTCAGTACAGAAATGGTCTCAGAATCATATATAAATTTAAAATACTTTTGTAATTTTGGAGAGAAAGTATGAGCCCCCTATAGATAATTGATTTTAATTTCTTAACCTTTTTCTTAAATCAGTCTTCTGAAGTGTACACATGCTTTGCAAACTATGCTAGGAAAGGATCATGTTATGAGTATATGCATCTATGAACTCAAAACAGGCAACCTGGGAGAAATCAGGAAAGAGGCAGCAGCACAGACTTAGTACAAGTGACCACCTGGATAACCCAATGGGATCCAAGACAGGAATATTTCAATTACTGATATATTCAACCACAATGATCCTTTATGGAGCAAATGACCACTCCTAGGCCACTTCACTCAGAGATGCAATAAGTAGGACTGATCCCAACAGTGCTACTGTTGGAAAACAGTATTGTAACAGACTGCAAAAACTGGCTTGTTTTGTATCTTCTGCACTCCAAACTGCAGCATTTCTTTTCCACAGGAGGGTTGAGGTTGGCAGGCACTTCTGGAGATCATGTGGTCCAGCCTCTTGCTAAGAGCTGGGTCACCCACAGCAGGCTGGGTGAGCAGTGATCAGGTTTTGAATATCTCCAAGGACAGAGACTCCATAACCCCTCTGGAAACCTGCTTCTCCATTTTATCACCATCACAGTGGAAAAAGCATTTCTCACATTTGAACGGAATGCCTTACATCTCAGTGTGCCCACTGCCTCATCACTGAGCACTGATGAAGAGTCTGGCTCCCTCTTCTTCATTTCTTCCATCAGATACCAGTACACACCGGTATTGTCCCCTCACACTTTCTCCTCTCCAGCAGAAATAGCCCCAGCTCTCTCAGCCTCTCACCCTGTGACCTGAAAAAAGCAAATCCATCACTATGAAGAGTGGCACTGACTGGCTGACATGCCATCATATAGGGGCTAAAAGGAGACACAAATAAGGTTAAGCCAAACAGAGGTACGATTAAGCGAGCATCTATTTCACTGGGCATCATCTAGTATGCCAGCTGAAACTGAGTCAGTTTAAGATGCCCTTATCGACTGGCCACAGCTTCCTTTCTCACAGCAGCAAGGCTGCATGCCAGCTGCCTGAAAAACAATGCAGCAACCACTGAAACTGGAAGGGCCCGATGCCTTCAGCAGAGCACAGACCACACACTGTTCAAGTACAGCAGAAGCTGTTGAGGGATCTTGGCATCCACTGCGAGGTTTAGCTGCTTGAACAGATGCTTGAACAGGACAGAGAGCAGCAACAAGAAAGATATGTTATTAACCAACTATAAACTGCTTTGGAAACCTCTCATGTGTTACATCCCTGAACTTTTTCACAGTGCAGAGAATTTAAACATATGAGGATTCCAGCCTCAAAGTCAGTATGGACCAAGTTTTTAATCTATAGCAATTTAAACTCCACATTATCACAACAGTCAGGTTACTCTATTATTGTAGCTTTTTATTTAATTTGACTAGTTACTTCAGAATTGTTCCAACTATATAGCTGCAGCCTTCTGACCTACGCAAGCAGGAAGATAACAGACCCTGGCACACCCAAAGGTCAGCAAGCCACAGTAAGACTGTGCTCAGCAGAGAAACCTGCAGCGTCTGCCACTTCACCAAGAATTTCAAGCTATCAACAGAAAAAAGTGATGTGCATTGATAATACAAGCTCTTCCTGTAAACAGATTTAAAATACTTTCACATAAAAATAAAATGAAACAAAAGAAAGACACAAAACCCAGAAAAAAAGCCAAACCAAGCAAATACATATAAACCTCTCAAGTCTTCAGCCAGTTTATTGCATTTTATAACTTTAATGTCATCTGACAACTAATGCAACAATTCCTCCACCCTGTTAGGACCAGAAGGGAAAATAGCTTCCTGAACTCCCTCACTGCATTCACCTTTGTATCATTTTCAACATAATGTTTGTTTTTGCTGAAACAAGGCAGTCTCGGGCTCTGCTCTCACAACAGCACGCTGGGACACATAGCAGCATCTTGTCAGTCATATCTAATTTGTACAGTCCAGAATGCCTTCATGGTCAAACTATGTGCTCTAAGATATCTGACCCTAAATTAATGTGCAAAATTAATCCTTGGGTATTAAATAACCTTTTTCTTTAGGCCTGATGAATTATCCTACAGGTATGGACTTCATCTCTTTGTTAGAGCACTATGCACACATATCGATAACTGCCCTGCCTCCACACACAACATCCACACAGACGTGCAGGCATGCACATTTCTACCCAATTCCTATTTATAACATCATATGCTAACAAAAATACTCTTGAGTAGTTTTAAGTTAAATACCAAAGAACAAGAAAGTCTTCAAGTGTAAGCAGCTGTTATGTGCATAAAAGCATTGCTCTATTTTTGACAGACACTGCCCTGGAACACTGAGTGGATTCGTTTTCGACCTGAAGCTTATGACTGCCACTTACTAGCTAATTCTGGCACAAGCCTGCTCTGAAAATATGCCTGACCACCCATCATTAGCCAACAATCTTCAGAAACTGGAAGGAGTTTACAAGGATTTAATGAGCACCAAATGACTTTTTCAAAAGGTCTCAAAGACTAGCACTAGTCCTTCTTTTGAGGGGTCTAAGTAGGAAGTCATAAATGTGGAAGACAAAAAGGGTATCATAAATAATGACCATTAAACTCAGTAGTACCTGCAAAATCAAGTAACTTCAACTGTTCTGTTCACTGAAAATATTTTCAAAATATTGTTGTCTTAGTGCAGTGTAAAAAACATGTCAGTGAATAAAGACCTTGAATTGATATACTCTGAGTAAGTTTATTTCCAAAAAACACTTGTACAGTCCTTGCATTGTCCACAGCACAAGAATCAGGGAACCCCAAGAGTGTCCTCCCCAAGAGTGAAGAATTAATTAATCCACCCACTCACAACAGTCCCAAAATGAATTTTTGAACTGAAAAAAGTGCTTTCATTGTACAGGAGCTCTCCAAGGAGCCTAAAGAAAAACGATTTAGTCTCCGGATGGGCCAGAAGAAATTTCTGCTCTATACAGAGTATCCGTTTCCCTTTTATAACAAGTTTCCTTTCTGTTGCAGCAGAAAGCGTTCATTTAAACTCCAAGTACACTATGTATATACCTAGAGGTACAAACATACATTCTAGCACTCAGTACAGAACAAGACAGCAGCAACTATAAAGACAGCAAAATTCCGATAGCAACCTAGCCCATTCAATGTAAAAGCTGTCAGATATTAACCACAACAGTCTTAACACAACTGAATTACAAATATCATGAACACAGTAAATACCATGGAAGAGAATAACATGCTGCTGATCTTTTTATAGGAAATAGCTGGCAACCTATTCAGAAATTAAGCATCATGTAGAAAAAGTGAAAACATCTCTCAGTCAAAGTTATGATACAACTAACCCAGAGATCTGAGAACTGCTGTTCAGACAGTCCTATGACTTGGCAGGACATCACTTCCAAGGAATTTCAGTCCAAGAGGCCACAGCGGAGGGAAGTCAGCTCTTCCTCTCAAGCTGTACAGCTATGACGAGAAGCATCCCGCTTGATTTTTGGGCAGTATTAAATCAAGCCCATTCTGAACAGGAGAGACAGCATAGAACATCGAAGCAGCTACACAGTCAGAAAATCACTGATATCACTGACAGAAAAAAATTAATTACCCACAGCTTACTGAAATCACTGATGTGCACAAACTACAATGTTATAGGTTCCGTATCTCGAGAACAGTAACAACCTCTCAAAAACATACTCTAGTTACAGTCAAAAATGACTGGGAAAAAGCAAGCAACAAACCAGCCGAGAATTTCCTAGAGTTATCTTAATGCACCAGGTGAAAGAGAGGAAACAGGACATGAAATGTGAAACAGTACTGAAAGTGCCTGTTTCAGACAGAGCCCCTGAAGCAGAAGTGAATAGGGCACAAGGAGATGGAGCTAAGCAGGGACCTTCCTTACCAACAGCAAACAGTAGCAAGTTGCAGCACACTGTTCAATGCAGGGGATGCCAGTCCAGCTGTGTCATGAAACAGAGAATTCAAGAACATCTTTGGTGCTAATAAAACTCTAGAGTAATGGATAGGGTCAGCCAATAAGCATAAGAGCAGGTTGGTTTTGAAGCTGCAGGGTGCAGGGGGACATCAGTTTTGGTTTGGAGAAAATACATGTTTCCACTATACATCTTACATGGGATCACCTGGTGGGTAGACCAGCAAAGTTTCTGTACAAGACTGTCACAAGAAAGATTCTTGGAGGACAGAAGAACGCATTTCTGATGACAAGAACTGAGTCTAATACTGTACACAGAAGAACAAAGAAAACAAAGGTTAAAAAAAAAACATAGCTAGCAAAGATTTCTTAAACTGTGCTCGAATTTTCAAGGGCAAATTTTGGGAGAATCAGACTCCAAGTGTTAAACTAAGGCTGTAGTTTGGCAAACACTTTAAACTGGCATAAATTTGCATTGCTGCTGAAAGAAAGTCTCACCATCTGCCAGTCCCCTGTGCCAGCACAAACATCCGAACACTGAACCAGGAGCACTTCTTTTGCCAGTTTATTTTTCAGATGGATCAGTTCCCCCAACCAGTTCACAGGATGGCCATGTAAATACTTGTGCTGGCACAGAAGAGTGACTGCTTCTCCAGCAGTGCCAGTTGTAAGTGTTCACTGAACCACAGCCTAACACACAGGGCATGGAGAAGTTCCTGGCAGTCACAGGTGGTGCTCCCCACCCTCAGATATGCTGTATTCATACCACACTTCAAAGTTACAATCAACACACAGCTGCCCCTAAGAAACTAGTATATCTTTGTAATTTTCTCCAGTAGGACAACCTGCCAGAATCTCAGCAACATTCAAGTTGGCTGTAAACAAGAGTTTTTTTCTGGATGCTGCTGTGCTTCTCGATCAAAACATCACTTGCGGGAGAGACACCAGCCAGTCTTCTGATCATTTCTTCCATTTTGGACCCAAAATATTTGTACGTGAGGAACAACAAATGAAAACTATACTCATTGCATGTCAGGGCTCTATTCCAACAGGGATATAAGAACTGTGTGTGGGCTGTTGTGTATCCATGAATCACCATACAATCCTTCACTGATCAACACACTCATCTAGAAGGGAACTGTGTCACCAGCAGAAATATTGCTGTCAGAGAAAGAACCAACAGATAAGGATGAGCACTGGTCATATTCTGTATCAAAGTCAAGCAACTCAAGACATTACTGGAAGACTGCAAGAGAGCTGGACACACCTTCCCACAACTCAGTGGCAAATTCAAACCCATACATACAGTCATTCACTCGGAACCAATTAGATGAATAAGTTTTCTACCAAGAAATAAATTCAAGGTGTTGTAGTGAAATGAAATTCCAGAATGAGACAGAAGGATCTGTGTAGCTGCACATGCCACAAACGAATTGAGGGGGAGCCTCCCACTTCACAGATATTCCTAAACTCCAATTAGAGCAAGACTCACCTGAGCTGCAACAGAGTCACACATCTGCCCCTGCGCTTACTTTCCTTCTACCAGTATTTTGCCATCATCATCATCACTTTCCAATACCTGCTTGGTTGTCAAGTTCTCATTCTCTACCTCTTGTTTTTAATTTCCCTTCTTGATGCCACATACGCTCACGGTTACACTATGCAGAATAAGATACAGTGGAAAGAACATCCATAAATCTTGCTTTTCCTTGGTAACATTAATCCAACATGTTTGTAGAAAAGATGCAATATAAATAAGTGGCAAGAGCAGACAACCTCTTCTTTCCACTTCATAGAAAAAACTAACAGCAGAGTATGGGAAATTCACTCCCTCTTGAAGAACTATTTTCCGAAAGAAGCCTTACTACCTTCAAAAGAATCTAATTTAAAAGGGCACAGTCAGATTAGTCTGAATCCAGAGTCCTCTAGGTCTCCAGAAAACTCCAAGATGCCCTAGTGTGCAGCATCACATTGAAAACTGATGAGCACACAGGGAATTATGTACAGCAGTTAAAGTACTCCCAGTCAGGTCAATTTATTTTAAGACTGGAGGTGGGGAGAGAGTATGAGATGAGCAACTGCAAGAAAAAGCAGAAAAGCAAGCTTGCATAGTGTGTAACGAATAAAACAAATTTTCAAGCTACTGGTGGCTGAGAAGCAGTGGGTGCCACTGGCCTCCTGGTAAAGACAGGAGAGCATTAAAACGCAGCAATCTGAACACTGGATCTTCTGACATGTTTTGAGGTGTAGGAATGAAGAAAAAATTAAAGGGATGTAACATAGCCTGTCAAACTGTCTATTAAATCTCTTTCCAATAAAAGGCATAGGGTAGGGTTTAGGAGATGGGTGGTGCTGGTGTAAAGGAGGGCACAAACAGGAATAGCTGATGGATCAGATGTCTGGTGACAGTGATTATTAAGAACCCAGTCCATGACTAGGAAGTCCCTCTATTATTGCAAGGCTAGTAAAGGATGTAAGCTTTGGATCTGCAGAGTACACAAGAAAGAGAAGCTATGCAAAAAAGTCATAAAGCTATCCCCTCCTTTAACCCCCTCTCAGCCTCTGTATGGAGAAGGAGAAAAAGCCTTCTCACCTGAGTGAGATTCAGGACATTTCTCTTCCTGATCTAGATGAGCACATTGATACCCCCACTAGCTATGTAAAACAGGACATGCAGGAAACAGAAATACATACACATACAAGTATGGCAAGTGATGAGAGAAAGGAAAAAAAGAGAATATTTTGTGAAGAGATGAAAGAAAAAAAAATAGAAAATAACAGGAAGTAGGAGAAAGACACTACATCTCATGTATGCAAGTATGTACTACCACCTGCTAGAGGAAAGAAGGAAGCAGAATCTGGGAAGAAAGAGAACAAAAGCAAGGAATGCAGTAAGTCAGGACTTCCAAGATGAGTAGATGGTAAGCCATTCTCTTATACCTGCTGCTGTACTCTCCACACACTTCAAAGGTACTTGTCTAGTTTACACCTACTGCCACATAGATACCTTCCAGGCTGGAGAGTCATTTGCTGATGGTCAGGACTAAGCAAACCACATCAGCTTAAGTAGATCAGTTCTAGGCAGTCCAGTTAGAAAAAACACACTTATCAGAGACTTTCAACTGTAAAATTTCAGGTTCCTCACACTTAATATTTTACCTTATTTCATGTCCTTCACCTTAAGAAACTGGCTGTGGTAAATGTGAATCAGTTTGAATTAGATTCTGTTTAAACAACATAGCTTTATCCCTGACAAGGATATTTACAAGCTAAGAGATGCAGAGGGTACATCTCAAACCCATTTCTTTTCTCCTTTTCATATACTGCTTCTAGACACTTGATAGAAGTGATGGCAAGTTTAATGCCAACAACACCAACAAGTATACAACTTATCTTAAGTGATACTCTAGGTATCATCTGCATCTGTTTATTCAACCCTGGGGTGATTCTGTGAGGGTGACTGACAGTTTTCATTCTGCTTCTGTTGCAATTTTAGGGAACTGAGCTTTCCTGTGCACTAAAAGCACTGATTTTTGTGGGGAAATAAGCAAGAGAAGCTGAGAAGACAGAAAGTAACGCATTTCTGTACCACCAAGGAGCAAAGTACTGCACCTTTACTCATCTGATCCCTGCACCTGTTTTGATCTCCCAAATATAGAGGGATTTCATCACTAACTGAACACCAAGTAAGGCTAAACAATCCCACTGCTTTGCTGTTGCTCCACAAAAGCATGCCACCTGAAGAGACTTTTCTCTATCTTTCACAATTAGCAAGAGTAGAGATGTAAAATACAGTAGTCTAGCACTTGCACAGATGATTCAGGATTATAACTCCAAAAGCTCTGTCACATATTCTTAACAGAAGCAAACCACTGCATGTAAAAACAGATGTGGTATTCCCTTTTGCTGCGTAAAACTGAAATCCAACAAAACCACTGATATTTTTAGAGTATAAGTTTGAAGCCTTGAAGAGATTTAAGACTGTCTGAAAGATAAGCTGGCTTAGAAAAGTCCCACAGGGATCTCTGAGGGCTCTAGATCATGTTCCTGTTAAGAAGTTTTAGCACAGTATTGGTTTCACTGAAGGTACGCAGACAGCATTTAAAATTAACAAAAAAAATAAAATAAAATTCCCACCCACTTTTCTTTATCATGGGAGTTTCCCGTGCCCTGAACAAATCCAGGACTGTTTTTTGCCTTTCAGTTTCTCCCTTCCTCCCTCCGGCAGCTTCCTACCAGCTGAGATTCTGCAGCTGCAGCAACAACAGTCCATCTGTGACAGGGCAACCACCTCGGCAGGATGGCTCCTATCAATTCAGTGGCCTCCTTATGTTTTAATAGAGGTAGCAAAGTGTGAAGGGGCTAAACCCCTCTTTTTTTTTTTTTTAACTACAAAGATAGTAATGAATATTCATTACTAGTCCTCTAACCAAGGGCCAGAATTTTATTTAAAGTACTGGAAGGGAATTGCAAATTAGGCTAATACAAAGCGATATTTTGACTCAGTTCTCTGGTCTCAAAACAGAGCTAAAGAGTAAGATTTTTTGCGGAAAAGAGACTTGATGATGGTAAAATAGAAAAATCTCAGCCCAAAGCCATCCTGCTCCTCACAGCTGTGACTGCTGCCCACCACAGCACCACTGCCAGACGGCTGCACTGTAACTCACGGGTTTATTGTGCCACCGGGGCACTCACTCACTGATGCAGGTCTCCTACCCACATTTATTTCTAAGTCCAGCACCTGACAGGCCACCTCCTGAGCCGAGGCTTAGTAAAACCCGGCCCATTCATGCGAGCCTGCAAACGCTATGCACAGGCTGTTCGACACTGCCCAGCCAGCGCCGCTGCCGGGACGCTTCACAGAAGGTGCCCCGCACCCGATGAAAGCCCCCCGCTTCCCGCAGCCCAGCAGAGCACCCTTGCCCGCTTTTTTTCGGGAGATCACAGGAAACCTTGCATTTCAATACTCATCACCTAGCAGATAAGCTTCCAGGTCAAGCTTTTTATAGCAAACGCAGGGCTATAAATGAGATCGCCTTATTTTCCTGCTCTGGAAAAGCAAAGAGGCACACAGACCCTTTCACACCTTCCTGATGGAGAGAAAGCCCCGGGCTGACGGCGGGACAACACCCCCCCGGGGCCGCTGGAGCTGGGGATTCCACCACGGCCGGGAGGCAGCCACAGAAGTGGAATTGTGGAGGGTTGGAAAGGACCTCTGGAGATCATCCAGTCCAACCCCCCTGCCAGGGCAGGGGCACCTGAGCAGGTTATACAGGAACGTGTCCAGGTGCGTCTTGAATGTCTCCAGACAGGGAGATTCCACGATCCCCCGGGGCAGCCAGTGCTCTGCCACCCCCAATGTAAATTAGTTCTTCCTCGTGTTGAGGTGGAACTTCTTGTGTTGTAGTTTACGACCACTGCTCCTCGCCCTGTCACTGGGCACCACCGAGAACAGTCTGGCACCATGCTCCTGGCCCCCCCACTCTGAGATATTTATATGCATTAATGAGATCCCCCCCTCAGTACTCTCTTCTCTAGACTAAACAGCCCCAGCTTCCTCAGTGTCTCCTCTTAAGAGAGATGCTCCGGACCCCTCATCATCTCTGTGGCCTCCGCTGGACCCTCTCCAGCGGCTCCTTGTCTTTTCTCGTGCTGAGGAGCCCAGAAGCGGGCACGGCAGCCCAGACCTGGGGCACGAGTACGAGTCTGCTCCGGGTCGCGGCGCGGCGGCGGGCGCACACGCACACAGCCCCGCACAGACAGACAGACAGCCAGCCGGACGGACGGACGGACAGCCGGACGGACGTGCGCACACGCACGCAGCCCGCACACGTGCGCGCACACACGGCCGCGCCCGGGGAAGCGCCGGCTCGGCCGCCCCGCTCCTGCCCCTCGGCCGCAGGGCCCGGGGGGTCCCGGCGCCCGCCCTGCCACACTCACTTTCGTCCTGCCGTTGATTTTGTAGTTGCCCAGCTTGCCGTTGCAGTGCCGGATGAGATCGTCCATGCTGTTCATGAGGAGCCGGATGGTCTGGCAGCCCGGCTCCTTGCCCTCCACCCAGGTGATCTTGTCGCCGCGGATGTCCTTGGAGGAGTCGCTCTTCTGGCTGACGAGCTGCCCGTC
>VWZF01005269.1:68886-150681 GCA_013396755.1 Sclerurus mexicanus | reverse complement strand
GGCGGGGCCTCGCCGGGGCTGGCCGCATCCTCCGCGCCGCTGCGGAGCGGCCGGGAGGCATCGCCGCGGCCGCGGGGCCCGGCGTCGGGAGAAGGCGCGGGCCTGTCCCCTCCGTCCCTCCGTGCGATGAGTGCTGCCTGTCCGGCAGGGACGGGACTGCAGGGGGTGTCATCGGTCGGGGCTGGCTGGGCCGCCCCGCCGTCGCTGGGCGGGCGATGGGGTCGCTAATGCGCGGGTGCCCCTGGCCCCAGTAGCGAGGTGCCCCGCTGCCCCTCGGCGGTGCGGGCCCGCCGCAGGTGAGGCGGGGTCACCGAGGGGCAGCGGGCGACAGGGAAACCGGGCGCTGTCACCTTGAATGACAGGCAGGATGGCGGCGGCCGCAGTGGAGGGCCAGGTTTTGCCAGCCCCACAGGCCCCAAAATATCCCTGCCAGATAGCTGGCAGAGCGGGAGGGACGTGCGCTGGCTCCCTCGTAACACGTGGCTTGTGTCCCACCTAACTCGGTGGTAATGAAGGCCAGAGCCAGGCGGATTAAAAAAACTAAAAAGCACAAAGAAGGAGCAAGTGATGTGGCTACCGAAACGAGGAGAGGCCAGGAGTTGGGGCCCATGCTTTGACCAATATGGCAAAGCCCCTGACAGATAAAAGGAAGCTGGTTTGGCAGAGCAATGCCGGTGGAGGGACAAAAGTCCCAACACAGTCATGTCGGCTGTCAGAAGCCACATGGGGACCTGGACTCCTCTGAGGTGATGTGTAAGCTCCAATCAATCTGCTTAACTGTGGCTTTTCTTGCTTGTGGTATATATTATGAAAGTGGAGCGTGTTTTGTGATTCCTTGCAGTACAGCTCAGCATGGTGGTTGGTGCGCCAGAGCCTTGTGGTAAGCCAGAGCAAGGATTCCTCCTGGATGGGTTCTCCCACCCATCTTCTCAGGGAATGATTTGGTGAACAGACAGCAAATTTCTACTCTGTGGGCTGGGCTGGTGAGACACAGTGCCTGCCGTTGGTCTGCACTGCCTCTAAGTTAAGCAAATCCATTCTAAAGCCCAAGAAGTATAAAATACATGAGCCAATATACAGATCTGGAGGTAGAAAGGTGAAATGAGTGCTCTGGTTTGTACCTCAGGCTGCCACAGGCTTTCACATGACTTTGGATAAATGATATTTTTTCTTTGTCAGTGTAGAAGATGAATACTAATGCTTTTGCTCCTCGCAGGCTGTTGTGTGGTTAAGACTGTAATATACTTATAGTGAGATGGTCTTATGTATGCAATTAAAATGGTTTGGTTCTTATCATCTCTCCTGTAGAACTGGATTTAAAATTACTTGGCGAGCAGTAGGACTTGGAGAAATGTTAGGCATTGAATGTACTACGTGAAAGATGTAGAAGGAGAAACAGTGTGTACCAAGGCTACAAGTGCTTGTGGTACATACATGAAAAATGAGAAGGAAAACCAGAGTGAATTATTAGAAAGGCAGAAGGAGTACTGAGAGGACAAGGTCATGAAAGCCCTCAAGGAGAATATGACCAACAAGATCCAAGGCTGAATTAACAACAACAGCAACAAAAAAAAAAGGTGCTGAATGAATTGGAAAAGCTGGGTACTAAAAGTTTCAGATTAGTCATTTCTTTGTTCATTACTCTTAAAGAGAGGAAAATAAAGTGGCAAAGGCAGAGGGAAGTGGATTAAAAACAAGTTTTAAGTCCAGAGCATAAAGTGGGCAGTTTTTTAATGTAGGTTTAATAAGAGCTTTTCTTTAACTACAGGTATATGAGGTATGTCAGAAATACTAGGTTTCAGCATTTCTCTAGCTTGCTTTAAACTGAGATTAATTCAACTGATTTCCTCGGACTTGCAGTATTGTTAAACTGGACTAAATGAGAAGAGTCAAGGCTGTTATTTTCAAAAAATGCAGAAATGCAACAATGATGTTCTGCCAGATAAAAACCGAAGAGTTAAAGACTTTTTGCATTTGTTGTGTACTCTTGCAGCAAACATAATGGACGTGAAAGTCACAGACTCAAAACTCAATCATCCAACTATGAAACAAGAAAAGGACTAAGGTACAAGTATGGTGACTGGCTAAAATCTAATGATAGTTATTAATTTACAGGTTACTTTGACTTGAAAAATCTTTTGTTATTTTTTCCTCTTTTTTCCACATGTCTTGGGATGCAGTTAAAGGTCTTAGTTTTTGCATTTGCTAATGTGCTAAGCTCCTTCAGGTTGTCTTGACATCATACTGTTCTACAGCATTATCATCAGAAATACCAAGTTCAACAAAATCCATCTCTGGGTATATGAAGCATTTGCCATATTTTATGATTACAGCACTTTGCCAGTGGCACAAAACAATCTAATGGGGGTTCTTTTACAGTGACAAAGCTGTGCTGAAGAGTGGTGGTGGTAAGGAAATTCTGAAAGACAATGAGTATTTATATTACAATAGTGTCTACAACATGCTAGAAACGTTTTCCAAGCATATAAAGACTATTCATTGCCAAAGAGCTTGTTCCTTAAAAGACAGCATAAGGACAAAGCACGACAAAAAGCAACATACTGTATACAAAGCAAAATGACCAACTTGATGGTTGCCAGAACTGAGGGGGAAGGGACTCCCCCTCTTTCTTTTCTGCTGGTTACCCTTCACTTCCTCCCTAACGTGGCCTTTCCAAGATAGCTAATTTCTTGTCTGTGTCAGTGAATGTTGGAAAAGAACTTTACTTGTGATTAGGTAATGATGAGATATACTGCTTTGCAGAGAATGCAGGTGAAAAGTCTTTAAAATTAAACACCAGTCGTAATGAGGATGTTGTGGGATAAACTTAGTGCAAGGTCATAGTTTTTTATCACCACTTAGATAGGAATCTGATATGCTTATTAGAAAGGGGGAAAAAGAAAGGTTGGTCAGTGAATAACTTTTTTTTATTAAGTAGTAATAATAGCTGCATTTATACCATGCTTTAGATATCTGATGTACTACAGTGGTGAGGTTGTATAAACAACCAAAAAAGAATCTTTGAAGCTCGTGGAGAAGGGGAGTTCAAAATAAAAAGATTAGAGAAGGTTAAAAAATCTGCTTAGAAATGAAGTTTAAATGAAAAGTAACCTCATCTTTATATAGTGTTGCTGTGAACAGAAAAAAAGTCCCTGGGACTCTAGGCTAACTTTTTCACAGGTGCCAGAAGGCCACTTGCAAGCTACATGTACTCCTGAGTTGGGTGGTAGTATAAGACGTCAGTGAGACAGATGTGTGTCCACAACAGTGTCATAGTTAAAATTCAGAACTTGGGGGCTCATAGCATTTGCTCTCTTCCACCCAGACCACTCCACCATGTTCTTCAGCCTGACTGCTGTTATTCCACTTAAACCATTATTCACTGATCGCAACAGGACCATTTTTCAAGCTTGCTTTTCATACTAGCAAGTGAACTGTAACAGGTTTGCAGCTTTTCCAAATAAAATGAGAGAACTGTTTGTCTGAGTAGGATTCTCTGTTAAACTCACTTCCTTTCTAATCAGGACAAACTGTACAAAGTACCTCCACAAGGCTATGCAAGTGCTCCTTTGTTAAGTGCACGCACACTCTTTTCCTGAGGTACTCAAAGGGTTAGCGTGGTTTATTCATCTCCCAAATACCTCTCCTGCCCCCTGTTTCTGCAAAGGAAAGAAAGAGGGCAGGGGGTGGTCACCTATTAGAGGTGATCCGGAAGGTGTGGGGTTATTGACTGGCTGGGCTAGTGCCAGCCATCACAGTGTAACACATGACCAAACACAGGGTCCCCTCAAATCACTTGGCCAGCACAACCTAAGGGGTTTCAGAAATTTTCAAGAGCCAGGCTTTAGCTATCTGATATGCTAAGAACTTGGTATTCTCCTGCCACAGTCAATAGTCTGGAGTACTCTGGAACACCTCTCATCCCGATTAGTGCTTGTTAATACCATTGCAGAGTTTCTCTAAAAGTCTTTGTTGAAATTAAAGTAACAGAATAATTTGGTTGTCACTAAATATCATAATGGTCTAATGTTTAAAAGAAAAAACCTTTCATTATAATCTAACACTATAAGGGTTGGGCTAAATTATAAGGAGAAGTATTCACAATTACTTTATGTAAACTTGTGTTTAATACTGTGTTTAATATTGCAGGATTCCTCCAGGCTCTTCAACTAAAATTGTTTTTGCTGTCCCTGAATTTGTGTGAAATGATATGCATTTTCATATCTGGGAATATGGCCTATTTTTATTACACCAAAAATACGGTTAGAGTTCATCCAGAGAGATTTATATGTATTGAATTTTTTGTCTACTGTAATAATTTTATTCACATTTAAGGAAAATTAATCATGCTAGTGAAGTACAAAACAATGTCTTTTTTTTAACTGAAAATGCTGCTTCCAGATGTCTGTATCTGTAAAGCTATGGAAATGCAGAATTGCTTAGAAAATGCTCAAGACTAACTCATTCCATTTTTGTCTTCATTTTAAAGTTTGTACCATTGAAAGCCTTTTTTCCCATTGTTTGTGAGGTTTCTCCAGAAGGAGTATTTCTGGCTCTGGTTAGAAAAGAACTCCCTGTCTTGCTAAAGACTGACATTACATGAATTATGTACATTTTTGGCCTTAACTTAAGCAAGCCAACAGGCCCTTAGGGTGCTTAAAGTCCAGTTATGAACAGTTATGAACTTTTAAAGAGCATTTTTGAAACCTCTTTGAAATTCATGTAGTGATACAGTGATAAGCAGTTTGGGGGTGGGGGAGTGGGGAAGAGAGATTCCTGCTTTATCCGTATGTAGGACAAATTTATCTGAATTGCTCTGGAAGGTTTTCTCAGTTTTGGTGCAGAGAAGTCTTCCAGAGTGAGAACAGGGAACTCCAGCATAAAGTCCAGTGCTTCATAGGGCCACAATCATAAAAAGACCTTTTCATTCTGCATCTGATATGTGCTTCCTGTCCCTCTCTCATCATGATTCAGCATTGTGACATACTGAAAGATCATTAAGGTGGAAACAATGCCGAGCAGTGTTAGGATGATGTGGTGCACCATGATTATTTTGCATGTACCTGATTTACTGCACATTATATTTTCTCTTTCCTCATCTGCCAGGCACGTAGTTCTTACTTCTGCCAGTGCCTGGTCTTGTACTCAGAAAAGAGAACAGGGATGCCCTGGGGTGTAGGCAAGGACAGTGTGTCCCGTGTCCTTTGGTTTGGGAAGCTTGGGAGCACCTCAGCACATGCGTTGCAATATATCCTGCTATTTAATGGGTTAAAGTCTCCACTCTTTCTCCCTGATTACCTAGAAATTATTACCCAGAACTCAGAGGAACTCAAGAACTGCTCCTGAAACTGTGAAGATGTATTTCTTATAAGACTGGACATTTTGTTTTTGGTTGAAAATGCAGTTTCTTTTTCCTTTCTCCAGATGAATAGCACAATTTCTGATATCCCTAAATTCTTTTTCTTAGTGAGGGACTTGTAGCAGTAGGAGAGACTCTAAGAAAACAGCAAGCTTAAAACATTTGTGGCTGTGAAAGGAGAGACCTATCTCAGTAATTTAAGAGAGGAGGGAAAAGATAATAGTGAGGTTTTGAGCTGGTAAGAGTGACTAGGTGTTATTCCTCAATAACACTTAGTGGGGGGGGAGGGAAGATGGGTTTGTGGGGTTTTTTTGTTTGTTTTGGTTTGGGGTTTTTTTTTTTTGGTAAGGCAGTTTCTTGAGAAGAATGGGGACAGGCCTTATTTTTTGTTTGTTTTATGAGTGAACAATGGTGTCCTTCCTCTTTTCTTGACTAATGGGGATAAAATATAGCCCATGCTTTATTAAAACTACCAGGATAGTACATCTGTCCTTAAGAGCTCACCTTTTTCAGGGCTGGCTACAGACACACATGTGCACACAAGCATTGTGAGCCTGAACCCTGAAGAGCGACTGCAGTCCAGATGGACTTGGTACAGTTCAGCACCATGTTCTCTGTCATTCCTCATTCCTTCTGCCAGGATAGTGCCTGTGTGTTCCCATGCTCCCCTCTGATGCATACCAGGACGCAATATCCCGTTGCTCTTCTGCCATTGCCTTCCTCAGTGTCTACCCCCTCCCAAAAGCTTTGTGATGCCTATTCTTGTGTTTCCATCCTTCCCAAAGACACAGGCTTTTACTCCATGCTCTTCTGTTTGCCCTCAGTGCTCCTTTTGTGCCCTGCAATGCTTTCTTTGGTTGTGCCCTGCAATGCTTTCTTTGGTTGCAGTACTTTTAAGACGGAGTTGAGCTGCTGCCCACCAGAAGGTGTGGTTCTTCTCCCTCCAGAGCCATGCTTCTTGGCATCACTCTTGTCAAGCCCTTTGGTGAGTCAGTTCAAGACAATAGTTTTCTGTTGGATTAACAAGTTGGATCGGCTTACCAAGTGGTTTGATGTGGTGCAAGAGAGGGTGTGGACCAGCAGGGCCAGAAGTTGGGGAGGGAAGAGCAGGACCACCCAAGGCAGAATGATAAGCTGACTCAGTCATGTCATGTAACTGCTCTTATTTACTTCATATTATGTAACTCGACCCATTTCCACTTTCTCCCTGACTGAAGAGGAGCTTTTCATTTTGAAACTATTGAAAGAATCAGCAGATCCAAAGTGCAGGATATTCTGTACTAAGACAGGATAATGCAATCAGCATCAGCTGATTCTGCTATCTAAGGATGCAAGGAGAGGTGTTCAAGCTACCGATGATGGGAACAGCATGACTCAGATTTTTTAAGTGTTTGTTTCACTTTTCAGGTTGTAGTAGTTTAAAGGTTTTGGCTGTTGATTAAAATAGTTCTTGATATCTTAGAACTGAACAAATATGGTATTAAAAATGGTGTTATTGATCCACACCTATCACCTATTATGATGGTGTTCTATGTCTTCTCATTCTTCCTATGCTAACAAGCACAACCCTCTGTGCAAATACTTTTAGAGTAATACCAGACTAAGATATTTCATCATGTTTTAAAGCATATCCCAAGCAACTTATACCAAAGACAGATATTTACTAAACCAGAAATGCTAGTAGTGGATATACAGTAATCTAAATTCCTATATTATTATGAAAAATTGTTGTCTTCCCACTGCATGATCTAAACTGACACTAATTTTATCTCTTTTGATGGGCATTCAGATGGCACGATGCTGTTAATGAATCCACTGAAACATAACATTGGAATTGTACACTGGAGAGCTTTTACAAAGCAGTACCTAAATACTAGGTGCTGAAAAATTAAAATGACCAGGAGCTTGTGCAATCACACAGATGAATTTTTATTGTTAACATCTTTGGTTTGTCTTCAGAGTATAGTATGTGATACAGAGCTGTAATTAGGGCTGGGTTGTATCTGAGTCTTGCTATTGTGCTGCATCAGTTTGTCACTTAGAATTGCTACCTGTTTCTTGCTCGCCCAGTTAGCTAATTAGTGACCTGGAGATAAGGTGGCATTTATTGGTACTAGAAGAAATGGCCTTTCATTTTTATGCAGAAGCAAAAAAACAGGTCAACAAGCAATTTGCACACTCTTCATCCACTCACAGTGCCAGTGGAAGATGATAATGCTTATCTTGTCAGGAGGTGGTTTTCACTTTTTTCCTTACTATTTCATTAGACTTATATTTTGTCCCTGCAATTGTTCTCTCCTTTTTTTGTTGTTGTTGTTTGGGGTTTGTTTGTTGTTTGTTTTGGGATGTGTGTGTATGCTCAGACTGTTGGTAATGCTGGGACTATGTTCAGGACTTTTCATTAAAAAGCAAATTCCTAAAAAAGATCCTTCAGATTAGAGCTTCTTCACTGTGTGATTGAGTTTGAACTGGAGGGGATAGGCAGACAATAGATAGAGACTGTCCTCACCTATTTACCAAATGGTGCAAATAGTTGTTGAAATTCATGCAGGAAGCAATGCTTCTCCCTTTGTGCAAACACATCTTCAATAAAAGTCATATGCTATGGGCAAAAGTAGTCAAGGGCTTCCTGCTTTTTTTTTTTTTTTAAGTAAACAGCAACTTATCAGTGTGAGAGGCCAAACATGGCTAGCTCATACACACAGAGAGTCCTGTTTGTAGATAGGCCCACTCTGTGTATCCAGCCTGACTCCTACCTTATTTTAGCTATGGTGACCATTTTTCCACTAGTTTAAGAAATACTACGTGTTTAATTTGTGACATGAGTAAAAGAAATGCTGAATTGTATCTTTGTGGAGCAACACTCAGCAGTGCATTTGTTACTGGAACCTTGTTTTTGATTTAAAAATATTGGCCTCAATCTTTTAAGAAAAAACTGCAGCACAATACTGCAAACAGTTCTTCCTCTCTGTTGTCTTAAGATAGCCCTGAATCACAGACCTAGGAATTCAGAATATGGACTCGTTATAGAATCTGCCCCAAGCCTCTGATTTTGCATTTGTAATCCAGATATGGACAAGACATGTTAGAAAGAAAACTTTTTCAGAGGTTTATAAATGCCAGTGTATAACATCAGATGCTTGCCTGGTGTACTACATATTGTACTGCAAAGGTTTAATGATTGTTAGATGCAGGGTAAAACTCTGAAGCAAGGTGCAAGGCTCATTTCCCTTTGTAAGCCTTCAGAGCAGCTAGATAGGAACTCTTCCAGAAAACTCTCTGGAAACTTTCATCAAGCCTCAGTGCTCTATAAATAGAGGAGGTCTTCATCTCTGAGGTTTTGCAATACTGTTCTGCAGGGGAGTAGTGCCGAGCAATGATGGAGGCAGAGGAGGAAGAGTTACGGAGCTATGTGGTGGGACCTGGAAAGGGAACAGGATCTCCTTGAATGTGAGATGAGGTCTGAGGACGGCGTGAGAGGAGAATAATTAAGATGTAAGGCTCTTCCCAAAAACATATGTACAGGGAGAAATTCCCTTGGATGTTACACACAATCTACTGCCAGCAGTGTGGAAAATGCAGCCACAGTGACTGTCAGCTACAAATGACAAAGAAAGATACCTGCCTCCATCTGTCAAGAAACACTGCTGGAGAGGGGATCTTTCACTCTCTGCAACAAATGGAGATATGGTTTCACTGGGATCAGTGAAAACAGCAATACCTGCTCTAAGAATTACTGTCATTTGCTACATAGAAATTATTTAATTGCTCTGATGGACTGTCATGAACAAGATAATATGTGACAGAGTAATCACAAACATAACTCTGGACTAAGTCCCTAGAGCAAAACACTTGGAATTTTGTTTCTAAAAAATATGTAAATATAGAAGAAAACCAGCTGACTGTTACAGAGGCTAGAAGAATCTGTCCTAACACTCTCAAGGTCCCTTGATTGTGATGCCAGATTAAAAAGCATTGTCTTCCAAAATTTATCTACTGTGTATTTTCCAAGATTTAGCTATACTGTAAATGTGGGGAGAAAATTGTGTTGGGGTCAAGTTTCATGTATTATGTTCAAAGGAAATAACTTTAAAAAATAGGATTGAAAAAGGAAAATTTGACTTCTGATAGCTCAGCCTCATGGTAATATCACAGTATTTTTTTCCATACATCTGAATGAGGAATACTCCATTACTTGTTTGGTTATTTTGGGGAGAAAAACATCAGAAAATATAAAAAAGAGGGCTAGTTTTGGCTAAGCACAGTAAAATGGAGCCAACAAGGCTAATTTGGGAGAGAATGTTCTGTCTACAGAAGAATGAAAAATGAAAGCAAACCATTTTCCCATTCACAGACTGCATATTGAACACACTGGTCTATAGATAAGTTATTATTTGACCTCAGAGACTTTTGATATGCAATCTTTAAATGTTTTTCTTCCTGCCAGCAGAGTTTCATAGTTAAGAGATTTTTATTTTGTTGATATAAAAATAATGTGGAAATAATAATATAGGAACACTTAGCCATTGCCCTACACGGTTATTCCTCTATCTTCCTGAAAGTGCCATTCAGCTACAACTTCTTTAAAGGTGAGGGAGTTGTGTTTTCTGTGCCAAAACAATACTTACTGCTTTCAGCATGCTAAGGTTTTATGGTAGAGTTTTAAAATCAGACCTTAGACAGGATAGAATATACGATACAATGCGCTAATTGTAAGGTAAATTATAAGGGGAAAAAACCCATCACAAAACTAAAACTGATGAGATATCACATGGTCATGCTTGGCGTCTAAGTAATTATGACAAAATGTACAAATGAGAGGGGATTTTAGACAGTGTCAAGCATTAGCTCCCAGACTTTGCTTTTTTATTCCAGTGAGCAAAATCATCCTCACCTATCCTAGCCTGCTTCAATGGAATGGTCTGCTCCAGTCTCAAGGGCCAGAGTGGAAAGTGTTTTCTTCATGTAAACAAACCTGTTTACACACACACGAGATCAGTAGTCACTCCAATGTTGGTGTAATCCTTCTGAGCCCCTTCACAGACACCTTAAGGCTGAACTCTTGAAGTGGTGCACACATAGCTAAGATGTTCAGTAGTTTTCAGAGTATTTTGTTAGTATTTTGCTAAATATTGAAATATATTGTTCATAATATATTGTTCATTGGTCTGGCTGCACACTGTGTTGCTGTGAGAGTGCATGAGAGGGAAGGGAGAGGCCAGAACTTGTTTTCAAGTGGTTTATTGACTATTAAACTCTTATAGCCAGATAAAATCAGCAGCAAATAAACTGATCTATGTGTTAAACAGTGCACAGTCTCACTTTCTCCCTCTTTGCATCCTATTTTCTATCTAGGTCACTGTGCAGTGCAAGGCTGTTGGTTTACCGGATAATGTTTCCACACATTGCCCCAGACACGGTGATGACAGGCACGTTTTCAGGCTGTTTATGCAAATCACTAGCGTCTCGAGCCTCCTCCTGGCACATATTTTACCTTCTTGCTGGTTTGGTGCTTGATATGGCTTGCCCAGCCCTATGGATGGCATTTGCTATACTGACATCCAAACAGCTTTGTAGATAAAGCCATCTTGCCGTCAGCCTGTCAAACGTAAATTCCATGAGTACCCTGCAACTGCCGTGTAATTAAATGTTCTCCTGCTAGGCATACTCTGGTTTAACGAGTTTTATGAGTCATGGTGGCAAAGAGAAAGGAGGGTCCCCAAAAACAAGAATGGGCACAAACGCCCCCTTGATAATTATCTTATTTAGAGACAATAAGGTTCTAGCTTGTACAGAGAAGACAACACCAGGTCTCTTTGGATCCCTTTTCAGAGTATCTCACAGGGATGCCCAGTAAGGTACCCAGAGAAAGTGATGTTTCAGTTCTGAATTACATAAAACATGGTAGTACCGTCGCTTGCAAGGAAGTGGTTTGTTTGTGGCATATTGGTTTAAGAGTGCTTGAGAAGGAAGGAAGAGGTGAGAACTTGCAAATGCCGTGCTCTCATAAGCTCAACCCCAAACCCATCTGCACCACACATGTATTACACATATGAGGAGAGCATTGCCAGGGCCCAGTAGTCAAGATCCTAGTGTTTAAAGCAGCACCAAAACAATTTCTCCCTAGCTGCAAGCAACTAGGGGTATGAAAATTGCTGGTGCAAGGAGGCAGCTCAGCAGCATTGCCTTCTTGTCCTGCTGAGGCAGAGGAATGAACTCTGTGCGTGGCCGCACCCCCTGCTTTCACACCTTGTTATTCCAGCAGGGAGGGACAGCGCCCTTGGCAGCATGCGCAGGGCAGTGTGACTCTGCTTGCCCTCGGGTGGACCTACATGCAAGCTTTTCCATGACTGCCAGGGCAGGGAAGAGGCAGTCCAGGAGTGCGTGGGAATGAAAAAGTTCCTCTGGTCAGACTCACCCTCTTGGTGTAGCTTGCACTGAACACAACAGCCAAATTCAGCTTTTGGGTGCATGGGGCAAATCACCAGAGGTGCATAAGTCAATCTTTAAACTCCAGGTCTGTTGGCTGAAGAGATTACCACTCACTTAGCACTNACTAGCATTGAACTAAATACAGGCAGACCTTGTGCTTCAGATGTCTGAGCTAGTGTGGATCGCTTCGATTCCAGAGGTCCAAGGGAGCACGTACAAGCAGTTTTGCTTACAAACCTGAGAGGGTAGTGATGGTTAGGAAGAGAATGGTAACAGCCAGAGTGGGATTAGACTAGGGTACTGACACTTCAACAGCACCTGGAGGAAGACTTGAATCTCCAGCCTGGTTGTGTCCATATGGCTCTGTACAGCCTATGACTGCCCAAGAAGGGCTTTGAGAAGAGCTGTTCCCTCCCTTCCTCCCACTATGCTACCCCAAGCAGCCTGCCTGCTCCTCCTGTGGCTGCCCTTGTCTCTCCTGGAACTGAGCACTGCCTGCTCCTGCAGGGGCTGGCCAAACTGTTCTGAGCCGCTTGTGTCCAGTGCTTGCAGCAACATACAGACCAAATGACAGGGCTCTGTGCTGTCCCCTAGATGGGACAAGGATCAGCCTCTGCTGCAACCCCCTTGCTTACCTTGTTCTTCCACCTAAAGATCATCTATCTGGGTCCTGTTGCAGATGCTGAATTAAACTCTTAATACCCCTGAGCAGGGATGGAGGGTTAAATCAGATGAAAGATTAGAGTACCTTAGCAGGATATATGCTTAACTAAGGGTCCTGAGTCTACAACTAAAGTCTGAAATGCCCCCAGGCAGCTGGCTACACCCCTGCTGGTGCCAAGATTTGCTAGGCAGTTGCCTGTGTGAGCTGTTGGTCCCTGTTTGTAGATAGATCTGCTGCTCTCTGGGTAGCTTGGCAGCTTCCTGCTCAAGACCAGGATCCCAGCCTCATTTGGTGGGCATCCTAACCCACTGGCACGAGAAAGTGGTGCACAAAATACTTTGCAAAACCCTGCAAACCTGAGGCATGTGTCTGACTTGCAGAAGGCAATGGCATTTACATACAGCCTGCTCCTCCAGACACAGACAGCTTCTTACTTCTCCCATTTTCAGTCCTCCAGGCACTTTTTGAGGTAGCCACCACAGCACATGCTTGAGGTGCTGGCAGAAGAGAGAGGCCTGTGCAAGCAAGAAACATGGTCTGTATATGAGGAACACAGGAGGTCTGGCATGCAGCACCTTCAGTTTGTACATCCAAGGAAAAATGAAAAAACAGTAAATAAAGCTGTCTGCTTGTTTTGGCTCAGGTGACTGGAGATTGAAACTAGGTAGTGTGAATTAGCATAACTTAATTTTTCTCACTGTCTTTTATAAGCCATAAAGATCATGCTGTATCTCATTTGACTTACAATCTTTGTAGGCTTCATTTTTGATCTCTTTAAACCTTGGTATATCCATGCTATTTTTAGTCTTGTAGACTATTTTTGGATAATATCTACAAGATATGGTCTTTTATTTAGCTAGCCTCACAGCCAAAACTGTGCCAGACTCTCCTCTTATACCTTGATTGCTGCAACACCCTTTCTCTGGTTGTGAGGTACATATACATTTACTTTGTGGCTGCATACACATTCACAGGGCTGCTGCAAAAGTTGTTCTCTTCAACTGCTGTTTTGTCACCACTTTCCACTGACCTCTTCATCTCAGTAGGAGAAGTACTCAACCCAATTTATGCAAGTCCATTTATATTGTGGCTGATGGTCTTACTCCACACATGCAGATGGACTTCTTTGCAAACAGACAGCAGGTGGAGCGACTTTGCTGAGCCCCAGGTTGCCACAGGAAGGAGTGCACCCCTCAGATCTCACTGCAAATGAGCTGCAGGCCATTGAATCACTGGCAGTTTGTTTCCAGCACCACCTTTCCTGTGTCCCAAGGCCCCATTGCTGTCTCATCACAGATATGCACCACTCCTATGATGGGCAAGAGAGTTAGGAGCCCTGGGGAAAGGCAGCTGCAGGGTGCCAGAATAGCCCTGCCACCGCCAGAGCAAATTCCTCCCATGTGCAGCCTGATTGCTGTGAGCTCCACGTTGCCTCAAGAAACAGGTTGTCAAGGGGAGCTCTAGGACAAAGGACCTGATTTTCATTAATATAATCCATGATGGGTCACAGAAGCAATCTGGAAATTCACATATCCCAGAGCCTCTTCTTCCTTGGCAGATCGTACATAGACTCTCCTTCATCAGCTCTCCTGTCTCTTCTGAGATGTGTGAGTTATGTCTGGGGCTTATTTTCAGGAACAGTATGGTACTGATCTGCAGTTTTTCTGAGGTGTATGCCATACATGTGGAAATACTGTAAAGCTGTTCTCAACAAGCACAGATTGAGTTTCCCCTAATTTTAAACCATCAAACACAACTGCTTGTCTTTGCCTTTAAAGCCTCCTGAGCCTATCTCTTTCCATGACAAAATACAAGGTGAAATCTCACCTTCAAGGAGATGCCCCATATAGATTTTATCCCTGCAAATTTGTGCTCTCTATAACACTGCCTTTCACTTTCAGGAGATGCACCAGGGAACATCTGCTTCCAGAAAGCTCCTTAGACCATCTGCAGCCAAACTGGCAATGGCAAGGCTGCTGGAGTCCAACTGTCCCTTGAGCTGACCAGGCAGTGATACCGCAGTGCTACTGCATTTCAAAATGGGGATGACATTAAGTGGTGTTTGCATACTGCCCAATTTCTCTGCATGCTGCAAACAAGATTAACTCAGATCTTAGAAAGGAAAATAGACATATATGGGCTATGAGTTCATGCAGATGTTTATACAGATTGCTTAGGAAATGAGGATCCCAGCCCTGATAAAAGTAATTCTAGTTTATTTTGGTGAATTCTGGTCTCTTACTGTCACACAGAATTTGCCTTGCAAGCTGTTCTGGGTCATCAATCTGTTTTGTCTTAAGACAGTAGTTTCTTTCTTCCCCAACCATATTCTAATATTTGTATTATACAAAATAAAAGAGTTTAGACATTCTAGCTTGTCTGTGCTAGAATAGGGTAGTGTTATAACAATGCAGAAGTAATCATCTGCACTTGCTGTGCAGACAGCGTAAAGACATTTCATAATCAAACAAATTTCAGATAAAAACTGGGAAAAAATTAGTGGTGTAAGGCACCTCTCTATCATCCAAAGCAGAGATTTTGCCAATACAAATGAGTCTGCTTGCAAAACATCACAGCTCTTACTGCAATTATACTAGGAAAACTAGTAGATCCAGACTGCCTACAAAAACATGACTGCAGCAGCCACCAATATCCTGAGGACTTACTACACCAAAGTCAGTCCTGTTGTAACTCCTGATTTCATTGAAAGTTATTCCAAGAATGACTTTGTCCCACTGAGCTGGATTCACTTTCATTACAGGAGCACAAAATGCTCTTTTAGTAATACCACATATTCCAGGAAATATGTAAAAAATAAAATATTTTTAATGGTTGGGGGAGGGACTGTGCAGTGCCAATCATTTCTGTCTTGCTGCAGGAATTCTGCCACTTCAATACGTATAGATCCTCCCACCAGCATGCTGTCCTCCTTATGAGGCTTATGAGATTTTTACAGCTCCAGGTGGCCTCTTTTTCCCTCCTAGATAGCACAAGTAGGCCTCACAGTCAACGCAACAGCTAACCGGGATGTTTTTAGCTTGATAAATATATCTGTGTGAAGGCATTGTGTGGCATGTGTGAATCCAAGTGGGGCCGAGGTGTGAGCTGGGCTGCAATGCAGCCCAGGGCTGAGGCAGCCGTGTGCCAGGCAGGAGGAGCTCACTCCCAGCACGTAAGCAGTGGAAGCTTACAGCCATGTAAATCCCTCTTAGCTACACAACTTTCCAGTCCCATGGTTTGGTTTCCACCCAGGGCTCAGGTGGCCTCATGAAGGGCATGCCAGGTTACCTGTGAATGGATGGCTTGGGGCATCCTGGGCACCTGGCCCCACACTCCACCTGGCTCTTCTCCCTTTGTGAAGCTTAGCTGGACTCTCGTATCTGATCTGCTATGTTCTGGCTTTTCTAAGCCTGGTAGAGAAATAAAAGCATCATCTTCCCTCCAACAGGAGAAGTGAAGTTGTTTCTGGGTGTTGAGGCAGCAAGACACAGGGAATGCAAATGTGAGTCAAGTTTGGCTGTTACCATTGGCAAAGTAAGCAACTGGAATGGGAGGGTACAAACTACTGCCTTAGTCCCACCTCTGCTATTTCCTTCTCCTGCAATGGTGTTAGGACAGCATACCGATCTCATAGGACAGCATGCCCAACTCTCCAAGATCTTCTGCCAGCTCCCTCTAACAGTCTGGCCATTTCCATGTTCTCTTGAGTGTAAGCCAGTCCCAGTCCTGGCCTTTTTAACTTGGTGTGGCAAAAGTCAGCCTTGATGGTTCAGCTGAGGATCTGAGAAATGGCTTTGGCTGGGCAGACCCAACCAGGTGCCCTGAAGTGCAACATTCCCTGGGTCTGTTCTACCAAGTACCATGCTTGGGTTTGGCATGTTTTGGTACCTTCATTTAAGATCAACACCGACCCATTTTACCTAGCAAAGAGCCTTCAGTCAGTGACTAGACGTCACCTAAGAGAATGGTAACAAATTAAAACTCAATTCAGGCCTTGGCATTTGTCAATCAGAAGTTTTGCTTGCAGCTGAGTTATGCTTAGATACCATAAGTGATATGGCCACGCTATGCAGGTTCACGTGGTTCTAGCTCTGACTGTCATTGCTATTTCCTCTTAGGTTTGGATACTTTTTAGAGATTCTGCTCCATTGCCAGGGTGTATGTAGCTCCAGAGAATCAATGGTGAGGAGACCCTGTTTCACAGGCTGGCTTCTGGCAGGTGTTTCACATCTGGTCAGCTCAGACCATTACTTTGCACTGAATGTGACTGAGAGTGTGACCCTCACTGCACTGGGCAGTGTGTAGGAATACACATCTGGGTAAAACAGGTGCAAACCACTGCCATTCATATGTGGAAATGACCCTGCTCAGGAACTAGGGACTGTGTCACTTGAGGTGTTTTACCTCCATAAAGGATCATGCCTTGAGCTTCTTTTCACTCCCCTGCTTAGGTGAGGGGGAGTTTGTTTTAACATGTCAGGTTGAAAACTTCAGTGGTTTAAGAATTGCTTCACATGGAGCTCAGCTGTCACTGCTTAGCAGCAGCTGCCTCCAGGGAAAGGGGAGAATGGAAAGTGAAGCATAGACACCCTACAGCTGTAGGACTCTACCTGTGTGGTTTTGCCTTTGCCTGCTTTTGTAAAACAGTGCAATGTTTATGCATTTCAGTATCTGCCCTGTGCCCATATTACTGACTTGTTAAAAGCCTGCCAGTTATTCCCCTTCATCTGTTGCACCCAACTACTGTTTATGCTAATTTGGTATTTGGAAAAATCTTGTCACCCACATTACATTAGCAGAAGGTGAAATTAAACAAGGAGGAAACAAGGACAAGGAGATATATTCCATGTGGGTAGATTACTTGTTCTTTCCTATGGAACAACCAGCAACCAACCCCCAAACCTCTGGCTAACTACCAGCTTCAGCTACACTAGCCATACCCAGCTGTATGTGCATAGCTGAGTGATGCCCTCCCACAGCAGGGCACATTCCAATGACTTGGCTCTTTGGGATTAACTGTCCCTTTCATCAAGTTGGCTTGGACTACTGTTGCTGTTGATCATGCAATGAAAATCTTCCTGAGAAAGACTCTCAGGCTATTGATTACAAAAGATAGCCATTTCGACAACCATCACATAAAATACAAACCCTCAGTGTTGCAGGCAGCTGTTGCCATAGATAGGAACCGTGTTATTGATCACAGCCAGATATGAAAATACGCACTCTTTGCACTACACAATGTTGAATATCTAGTGTAGCAACACGAAAGTTATAATTTATGCCAACTGGGGCAAAGAGCTCTGCCAGAATGTGGGAGGATGTAATTTATCTAACATCCTACCTAACATTAGTGGCTGAGAGCAACAAGCAGGAGAATTACAACACTTCTGCTTGTGAAACATCATGCCTGAGAAGCAGAAGGGTGTGGATTTATTCCCACCTCATTTTAGGTGTACAAAATGAAGCATCTAAGTCAGGGGCACAGTTGTCCTGGGCACTTTCTCAGAGAGAGAAGTGCTTAAGATTTTAGGAGGGATGAATTGCTTTCTGCAGGCACCTGCCTCTCTCTCAACTACAGAAGACCACAGAGACCTACACTCCTCACCTCCTCACTGCCTGCAGTGAGGGAACAGAGTGGCAGAAACACTGCCTGAAGGGAAGATACTGGCAGTTGTTTGGGGCTGCTCTTAAGGAAGGGAAGGGGGAAATTCTAAGTGGTTGGCTCAGGGTTTCTCTCGTGGTGGGGACAGCCACAGCCAGCAGCCGTCAGCATATACAGCAGATCCTGTTATCTCCTGCCCAGAGCTGTGCTCTGAAGGAAGGTTTTGCTGGGATAGTCCCCATGAGGTACTGTGGTACTTCTGTGATGCCAACTCCGCAGCTACACTGATTTACACTAGGATGAAAATATCCCTCAGAGGTTTTACACTACTGAAAGGTCAGCCAGACAGGACATCAGGGTCAACATATAAAGGAGTGGGTGAAATAGCAACTTTTCTCTCTACGTGCTGGAGCTCTGCTCTGAAGATAGACTCTGAACTATTTACCAGGACAATTGTGTGTCCCCTTTGCATAGGAACAGGTTTACCTCCAAATACTATCACCATTAGAATAGGTATTGGACGGTTTTGAGGAGTCTCGGGCTCAGGCCAGGATTGTACTATGCTAACACAGAATTTAAAACTCAGCCCTGTCCCATATCTCCTGTCTTCCACAAGCTTGTTCACAGTGTATTCCCTGTTAATGCTTTCTGTGAAAACTGGACAGATCCCCTTCCCAAAACCCAGGGGACTCCTGGGTGCCAGCAGAGCTTACATTCACATGAGCTGCAGCAATGGAAAAATTCAGTACACCTCCTTTACGCTAACATGTGCAAAGGAAAAGTCACCTTTAATGTTTCCACCAGATACTGCTTTCCTGGGATGCAGGGGACACTCTGCAGGTACCCATTCCTTCCTTTCTGACGACAGAAATCTACTGCCAGGAAGAAGGGAGAGCAGAGAGGAGAGTGGCTTCAAGAAGTATTTGGAAAAGTTGCAGTTATTGCAAGGCCAGTGCAATGCTGAATAAAAAAATGTGTGTGATTCAGTAAACCTGGCATGGCCAGCAATGACAAAAAGGGTATTTTCCTGGTGGTCAGTCTTGAGCTTGGGAAGGCAGGTGCAGCTGCATGTCAAAGCAGTAGAGGTGAGTGTGCATCACTATGAACACATGTGGAAAGCCAGTCCCCAGGAGATGATCAATGGCTTTGGAGGTCTGAGGTGCTCCAGATGTGTTGTCACAGTTGACAGAGATTACAGTCCAGTTGGCTGACTCTCCTCTGCCCCTTCTTCCAAGAAGGAGACTTTGCAGTTCAAGAATACAAAAGAGCACTTCTGTTGGTCTTCAGCACCTGGCTGTCTGCCATAGTCAACATACTCTTTTTAAAATAGTCAGGTCCAGAAAAGATAATGTTAAACCTTTCAAAATACACATCTTTCCTCCAGTGAGAAAGGTGGCAGGCTCTATGGATGTGTAGCTGTAACATGGATAACCAAAAGTAGCTTAGTGCCTCCCCTTCCTCCTCCTCTCCCCAAGAGCCTGTGTGCGCCTTCTTCACAACTGCACTGGCATGTGTGTTTTGGAGAGACCTAGTTCTTGCTTAGGTTGGTCACCACAGAGACTTGTGCTGCCACAGACAAGAGCACAGCATGCTACAGTGCTGGGGAAGAGGCAGAGATCACTGAAGAGGCAGGGGCAGAAATGCTGCACAGGGGCTCAGAAACGTGTGTGCCAAAGAGCCTGCTTGTTTCCTGTTGTCTTGGCAGAGGAAGCACCTGGGCTGGAGAAATGAGCTGTTTAACTGCTGCCTAAGATCAAAATGAAGAATGCCTCTACAAAACTGGCAGCTGGAGAAATAGAACAGCATTTTGTATTTTGCCCCACTGTGAGAAAAAGAAGTGACCTTCCTTGAGGGCTAGGAGACAGAGGTTCAAAGCTTTGCCTCATGGTTTGTGCAGCTGGTGAGACACCTGTTTGTGTAAAACCATAGTTCAGGAACGCCTTCCTGGGACACCACCAGAAGCTGCTGAGGGCAGGAGCGGGGTCAGAGAGGGGAAGTGAGCCCTTGGAGCACTGAGCCCAGCCTGGGTTGCTGCAGGCAGCCATATGCTAGAGGTTCTTTGGAAACTAAATAGATCTCATACCGAAAAGCAGCATTTGCTGCCGTCTTCCTCTGTGGAAAGCCTTTTTGGTCATGCCTCTGGTAACTAGCAACTTTCCTCTAATTTCAGAACTTGGTCTGTTAATGACCAGTCTGCAGTCAAATATTTTTGAGTCAGATTGTCTTTCAAGTTTGTCTTTTTCTGTCCTGTCCACCAACAGTGTTTACAGTGAGAAATCATAAGCTCTCTCATCCTTTGCTTTGCTTAAATTCTTCCAATGTCTTACAGGACAAGCTGTTTATTTCCTGTAATTTTCCTGGACATGTCTTCACAGCACCTGTTCTAGTTTGAGTGCTTTCCGAAAATAGATCTAACTGGAATTGTATACAATATTCCAGATGAAGTTTCTCCAGTGCCTTTTCACAATGCTCTTAGCATCATTTCCACCTCTCTCCTGTCTGATTTTTACTACACCATTTGACTCTATTTGTATAATTTCATCTCTGAAGGATCTCTGCCTGTGATATCCATAAGTTTTTGCGTACCAGCAGCACCCTCCAGCTGTGCATTGTTGACAGATTTCATCATGTATCAGTCACGTTTCACAATACCCATTTTAATTTTTAATATCTAAACTGTCAGCAAAAATATTGAAAGTCCTAAAATTGGTCTTTGTGGAACCCCCTCATCCCAGCACAGCACCTTTACAATGTAATTTATCTTCTTCCCTTAAGTCAGTTCCTCACTGCTTTACAGTTTGCCTACTAATCTCCATCTTCTCCAGTTTGTCTTTTAATCACCTAAGTTGTGGCACTGAATCAAATGTTTTACTGAAGGCCAGTAGGTGAGACCTACCATGTTTCCTCTGCAAAGAGATGGAGTTAACTGCATTTAAGAAGGATAATTGCTTAGTTTGGCTTGATGTAGTATTGAAAGACCCATCTTGCATCTTACCCTGTTTCCCAGCTACTCATTGCATAAAATTTGTAGTTATTCATTCCTCTAATTTTTTTTCTATAGCTCTTGATACACAATTGGCAGATAATCTAGTGAGGACATGTTCCATGCACTTTCTCATAAATCAGATGCGGGATTTTTGTGTGACAGATCTAAATAATACTCTATGCCTACTGGTTCTTTTATCAGATTTTAACGTGGTCTATTTTTAACTCTTAGCTTATCAGTCAGGTGAGTGCTTGCTCATGAAGGTGTAGGCAGATTCACTGACCTTATTCAGGACCTTCCATAAAGGCTTTACGTGTTTTCATGTATTTTGTGCTTCAGTTCTCAGACTGTGCACTGTATGAATACTTTGTGCCTTCAGGCTCTTGGGAGAATGGGTTGTAAAAATTGTAAAGAGTTGCTTGGCTGACTGTAGAATATAAAATTAGTGTTTAAAAGGGGAGAGCAAAACAGCCAGGGTAAATGCAGTGTTTCTCCTTGGAGTCACTCAAGTTTTTTGACAGCTGCAGTGTTGCAGGAGCAACTCAATGTCATGGGAACACAGGAATTTGTTTTCATCAGAGAGTTGCTTTCCCTGCCAAGCTGGCAGCAGCTATAGGTGAAACCTTAATAGGGAAACAGTTTCATACTGCCTGTGTTAGGAGGGGAGTCCTCCACCAGTGACTAAGTGACAGAATAGTCACCTTCATTTGACCTTCACCTTCTGATCCCTTTACATCTCTTCTCTGCCCTTGTTGTGTTTTGTTTTGTTTTCATGTTTACTGAATGTTTGTAATTTCATCGCTACGGTAATGTTCTTCATAGTGAACTTCACAAGCTCTCCAAATATCTCTTCTTTATTCTCTAGTTACCAAGACACTGGATGGCAGTGGACACATGGGTGCCTGAGGATTTGCACATTGCAAGGGCAGAATTCACAAAGTAGAGAAAAACAAGTATTGTGTAATGCTCAGATTTCCAGCTCAGCAAAGATAAGACTTCCTTCAATCCTCAAGCTGTTTCCTACAACCATTCTGAGGATCATCCCCACAGCCTGCTCTGAGTTATGGGAGACTCTGGAGGAACTTAACTTCCAGCTTTGATCCTGCATCAAGCCTCTGTCACTTATGAGCCCAACATCTAGTGAGCTCTCTACCCGAGGTGATCCACTGTGTGTTTTGTCCACCGTGAGGAGGGGAGAGAGATTCCCTGAGTTTAAGCATGTAACTTAATGATCCTAGTGGGACACAGCCCAAGATAAGAGCTAGAGGGGATGCTCATGGCCAGCCCAGTGATAATGTTTGCACTTTTGCAAGTGTTGGAGGGCGTGTTCCCCAGACATGTGAGGAAACAGCAAAGAAAATACCTATTTGCAAGGGTGAAGGGGAGGTCAGTGAGATGAGCATTGCAGTTATTTGCTAGTACGGCCCCCTCTATGTTCTCTCTATACAGTCAGATCCAGACACTAATAAACTGGAAAAGATAGCCACGGCCCTGTGGATTTAGAAGTACACTGAAACACACTCTGCTTTTTCAATTCCATTTTGAAATTACTGCAAACAGACTAAAATTTCTCTGCCATGGGTATTTATTGGAGGGTCAAAGCACACTAATTCATGTCTTGAAGTGTCCTGTCTATTTGTACTTGAGATATTGCTGTCATATACCTGGTCTAATCCACTTCTCATGCAGCCAGGTACATAAGGCAGATGTCTATTATCACCAACCAGTTTTGTCCCAGACCAGTCCCCTGAAGATGTTAAAGTTGCTGATTTGGGATGTTGCTGCTTTAGTCATTATTGCGTTTCCTCGTGTTCTTCACTGTCTCTTCTTTCCTCTTCATGTTGAAACAGGGTTTGTTGAAGGACGTGGTTATCTGGCACTCTCAAAACATGGCCAAGGTCAATCTGTTTTCTCCACTGTACTGTTTGTACAGCTGTGGTTAATCACGCAGGCTCTGAAATCTCAGCATTCCTTTGGCTCTCTGGCTGCTTTATGATCACTGTCCCCCTGCAGGCATCTGCACTGAAAGCACTTTGATATCTGGGGAATAGACATGTTCTTCCAAGACTTCAACTTGTACAGGTGTATGTGAAATGTATACTTAATAACGGTGGCTCAAAAGAGCTTACAGGGAAGCTTACTGTTGATGCTGATGACTTCCATATGGGATGTATTCTTGTCATAGAAACAAAGAATTATTCCACCTGTTTTAATATCATATTCTTAGACCAGTGAGTAGAGACGTACATGTTATGTATAGGTATCCTCAAAAGACCCATGCTCCAAGCTTACCCTATGCTGTGCATTACCCTTACATAGCCCATGGTAAAGTTAGAAACCACTAATAGAGGCATACAACATTTAAAAGGCATTAAGATTAATGTTTCTGTTACTACAGTTTTCTAAACAAGTACTGATTCTCCAAGATTGGTTGGAATAAATAGATTTTCCTGGAGGATAGATTATAAAACTTCATGCTGACTTCTTAAAGGTGAGGTTATAAATGTATATCAAACCCTTATTACTTCACTCTCTGGGGCCTTTGTGCCATCACAGAACTATAAAATGTTCAGTCTGTAATGAGCACGGTTTTACTATGATTTCAGTTTTCCAGGTCGGAGCTGATCACAGAGCACAGCAGTCAGGAAGAGCAGGACCTGAATTTTGGAGACACCTGATCAATAACAGACTGTGACCAAGTCAGAGCATTAGAAGCTTCAAGTGAGGAGGTTTTCAGTCCTCAGCATCTTCAAGGTCATCAGTCATGACACAAAATTCTATTATTAGACTCATACTCTTGACAAAGTCATCTCCAGCTCATTTTGAATGGACAAAGGTCTGTAACACTACTGTACTTCATCTACTTGTCTTTTAAGTCTTTATTTTGATGCAGGTCTTTATAGGGGCTGCATTAAATCCGCTCCCACCTCCCCCCCGCCCCAAGACCCAGCATAAAAATTCTGGTTTCTGTGCCTGGAGCAATAAAGATTTAAGTTTCTGCAAAGTCTGAGATGACTTCTATGCCCCCTGTAGCACAGGGGCAGCGGATAAAGCCTGTTAGTGCAATGCCAAGATATTGTTCCTAGAGCACCTGGGTACAAAAAGGCAGGACTAACTCTGTAATAGTATTTAAACAATGAGGTGAAACCTGTCAGTACTGGTCAGTGTGACCCTGTGGAGCAGAAGAAACTTGGATGAAAATAAATGTGGGAAGGTATAAAGCTATATATAGGAAGGTAGATGGAAGACCACCAACACACTTTGAAGCAAAGGCTTCTTCAATCTAAATCTGTAACTGCTACCCCCTGCTCCTGACCCCTTGTAATATGGTTAGCTTAGCTAATGCCAATTCAAAAGGCAAATGGCCATTCTCTGGTCATATATCAGTCCTCCTTCCCTTCCTCGTCAGGCCTGGAAGGTCCCACGCATCAGAGAGATTTCTTCTCCCCATCCCTATCAGCCTCAAGGTTCCTGGATGCCAGGCTGACTTCTCTACTCCTTACCAGCCTTGAAAGTCTCAGGCATCCAGACAGCCAGGTTGTGATGACACCAGCACAGAACATGTCTATAAAATCAAGCAGTTACAACAGCTAAGTGGGACTTGGACCACAACTGCTGCTGGAAAGCAAAACCCATGATCTCCCAGTGGTCAGAGATGCCTCCACTATCATCTACTTCCTCCAATGCCTGAGTGAGTGACTCATATTCTTCTATATGTTTTTATTCTGTATTATGATTATTTTATGGATACCGCAAGCCAAGAATTAAGACTGACCCGTTCTGCAGAGGATCCATGTGATTAGGAACTGTAAGCTAAGCTTTGATACAAATTTTGTGCTATGCTGCTCAGAAAATTGTAATATGCTGATTCTGATTATAAAAATCCTTTTCTGGTGGCAAAATTTTATGCTATGCTGATCATAAAATTCTGTTTAAAAAAATAAAGCTTTAATTGTAACTACAACTTAGTGCCATCATCATTCTACCCAGGATCCCTGTAGTACTGGGTGACAAAACACCTTTCACATAAAATCTCTTCTGGCCCAGTTGGGAATAAATCACCTAGAAGAAGCCCCGTAAAAATACCTGATCCAGATGTAACTATTTTTTCAGCAGGGGAACCAGATTTATTCTGGTGTAAGTATATCAAATAGCTCATTCTCCAGTCTAATAAAAAGCAACAGATGGCTCTTCAGCTCTGCATTGTGAAAAGGGGTCTGCTAAGTGGTGTGGCCAGCCACAGAGAAAACAGCCTGACAAAGTGACAGAAGGTCCCCGAGACCAGCAGTACTGGTGGAGCGTATGCTCAGGGGGTTCTTGTTAATCTCCATTTCCCCCCTGCAATCACCATGGCCTCTCCACATGCACCAGCCGCTTATGTTAGTGTTGCAGAAGCCAGAGGGCTTTGCACTGAAGCATGTAGGAGGGATGGGTATTTAGGTTGTTTCTTTATCCCAAAGAACAAGGGGAATTTCTTGTTGGGGTTTGGAGTCTGTCACTGGGAGTGGTTAATATGAGGTGTGCACGATACCTTATGCAAAGAAGGTTCCCCTAACCTGTCATTTCTTGTGTGGGTGTGTTTTGCCCTGGAGCAACCTTAGCTACTTTCTTTAACAGAACTTTTTGGTGGGAATTCTTAGGAAAGCATTTCTCTAACTGCCCGAGTCTTGCTGTGTTTTTTGGCCCTACCTACACCGCAGCATAAAATATTCTGTACATTGGGAATTCTCAAGACTTGATAGTCATCTCAATGGCACCCAATTTAAAGAGAATTATTCCTGATTTACATTGGCATGAATAAGGGTTTTCCATATATAATGTAGTATTTTGCCTCTCTCAGATGTACACACAAAGACCATTCTCAGACTTTTCTTACAGAAGGTGAACTGCAGATGAATCAGATTAACTCTTTTGCCAAGAGCCATTATCTCCAAACTGCAGCATTGGAGAGGACCAAGAGGGTGAAGGAGAATATGCATTTGGCACTGTAGGGATCCAGGGAGTACTGAGGGCTGTAGGAACTGAAGAGCATATGAGACTCTTCAAGGTTCATATAATTCAGATGAGAGACTTGGGTATGCATAAAAAAATTAAATGCATTTCTGCTGTTATGGGATTGGATTTACCATTTCTGATGAGAGCCATATCTTCAGGCTACCTCACTTTTCTGACTCACAGACAAAGGAAATGTTTTAGGTTTGTTTTGTTGGTTTTTGTTTTGTTTTGTTTGTTTGTTTGCAGCTCTTACTGCATCAGCATCTTTTCCAAAACTACAACACACTATAACTTTAGCCCCTACCTTTTCTCTGTTCTATCACTATGACAGAAAAGCCCAGCATTTAATCAACCAAGCCAGTCTGGAGCAGCTAGACATACAAAGGATCATATAATTTCAGTCAGAATTTGCAAAGAGCTCAGACACAGAGAGGGGCATGGGAGAGATGCAGGAGAAAGGTTAATCTCTGCACTTCACTTCTACTGCATTAAGGGTGTTGGTGTGATGCAAAATAAAGATATTCTCACCTTGAATTCCTCCAAAGCAATTCTTTCATGTGGTTGCCTCAGTAGAATGAAATCTTTATGAAATAGCCAGCACACCCACCCAGACATAAGCCAGGCACTAACTGTTCATGTTTAGAAACAAACTTTCCCCATGGGTATATTATTCATAGCCGGTCATTTGCCAGTTTTCCCCTGGCAGATATAAACTAAACATTAGGAATAAAGGCGATGCATGGTTTGGTCTCTTTTTTTTTTTTTTCCCCGAGCTGGATGTTGCAGCAAATCTGCAGGTTCTCTCTGTCCCCTTTTCCACTTGCTCATTTACAAGTAGCTAAATCGATGGTGCATTCCCAAAGTCTTTCTGCTGATCCACTCAAAGGTTGCACCATGGTGTATTAGCACTTGGATCCTGTCACTTACAGGATTCAAATCCCATATTCAACCAGCAGAAAGACATTCACAGCTTTCAAACATTATTCCAGGAAAAGAGGAAATCATCCTCCGGATCCATCCTGCCACTACCATGGGCATCTCTGTTGCCTGAGAAACAAAACAGGTTGTTGTTATAACAACTAGAGACCAGCTGACCTCCCTCTTCCTTTTGTCAACCAGCTGCAAAACTCCTCGGTCATGTAACAGTCTCAAATTGAACAGCTGACCCCAGTTTATGCAATTCCCCTGTGACCATTTCGTAAGCTTTTTGTCACTTCACTCAATTGTTAGTTGAACGCACTCTCAGTTACACTGGCTAATTCGAACGCTTCGGTATGACAGAGAGCCCTGTGGCTAAGCCGTGCATCTCCAAGGCAACCTCACAACCTTGCTCTGAGAGTACGTCATGGCATGAGATAAAATGAAAACCAAAAGCATAAGCAGAGATAATTCCAGCTCTAACTATCCATAGTGCTATTGCTTTAGCACAAACTTCAGGAGAGATTCCCAGGCTGGTTATTTAAACATGGGAGGGCAACACAAAGATAGCATTTGTCTCTAAAGTTATACAAGCCATACAGGGGCATGAAGAGTACACTGTGACACTGCCAGGGAACCCAGGGATCTTAAACAGTTTCTACAGAGCTTTATTGAAACAACTGGGGGCAGAAAGATATGGTGATTTCATGTCTGACAAATCACCTGGGTCTTACCTCTGCTCAGCTCCATTACTTGAAGCTGTAGGTGTTGAAGCAGCTTCACTAGTGAGGTCCTTGAGTTGGACCCACCACCACTCCTCTGTCTGCCCTTCACAAAGTTCGGCTGAGTCAGTGTTAATCTTGGGCCTTTCCAGAGAAGGAGAGACTCATTCTCCACTCAAGTGCTGTTCCAAGGTGGTTGCTGCTGATAGTACTGCAGCAGACCAAAAGTCTCACCAAAGAACATAGTGTAGGAATGTGACTAAAGTAGGTCACTGCCGAAAGCAGCAGACTGCAGGGATAAAATTAATGAAGCAGTTCCAGCCCCCTAGAGTGGTTGTTTTCAGTTGCCCACTCAGACAGGCAGAGACTGTATCTGGTCCACCTTCTCATGTTCTGTCCTCACAACTATTAGTCTTAAAAAACACTTTTTTTTCCATGTGAAGGCTGAGTTACCAAACTTGTCTTAGGATCTGGAGCACAGTCACATGCAACCCATCTGCAACATCTCAGTGTGACCTTAAGTCTCTGAGAAAATGTTGTTGGTTTGTTGTTAGTTTGCTGGGGGATTTTGCCCTACCCTAATCCTCCTGCCTCCTTTCTGTTACGGTTTACTCCCTCAAAATGTTGCTATCCCACCTTCACACTTGTGGAGGTGCAGGTGCTGTTCTCTTCAGGCATAAAGAACACATAACTGGAAGGGGAAGGAGAAAGGTTTAAGTATCAACTAGAAGAAAGGGAAAAATAGTGCAAACTCTTGCCAAAGTGGCTTAACACTGTCACATTTAAATGGATTGTCTCAGGAAAAAAGAAATCCAACCAGGTCTTATTCACAACATCTCAGTAATCTCAAGCGAGTTGTTGAGTATCTCTCTGCACGTGCGAAGTGTCACTGAGTTGCACAGAAATCAGCGGAAAACCTAACCTCCACTCCGTAAAATTGGCTCAAATTCTCCACTGCTGGGAAACATTCAATGCCAGTGCTCTTTCCACTCTCCTGCGACATCAACATAACCAAAACAACTCTGCTTTTTGTCCAAAGAGCTGCCAAGAACAGGGAAATAGCACAGTTCAAAAAAAAAAAAAAAAAAAAGGTCTGCGTTTCCCAAAGCAGTTTTGTACATCTTCTGAAACAAAAGGCTGTGCCTGAATGTGTGCAGCGATAACACTGACACAAGTAACTTAATGGTCTGATTTTGCTACATGGAAAGCAGAAAACTCCTGTGCAGGTGGTAGGGCAGCAATCAAGCTGTTGCACAACTCAATATGCAGATCAGGCCTGAGGAAGGTCTGCTGGGATCCTCTTTGTCCTCTGTTTTTCAAGTGTGATTGAAATCTGTTTCCTCAGATTAGGAAATTGGAAAGAGGTTTTATGTTACCCTTCTGAATAATTTTGAGCACTGCATGACAGTCATGTGTTCTCAATATTTGGAAAGAGAAGTGTTAGCAACTCCTGCTGGGCTGCCTGGAGACCGTTTAAAGCTCAGTGTCAAAGCTTTACTCCTCTACTATCTCACTTAGGTGGTTTATTGTTCTCCTCAATCTGTTGACAGATTCACCTGGTATTCAGGTTTGCTAAAGTCTGTATTTGTTTATTCGTTAAACAAAAAGGCCTGAGCCAGGGCTGGTGTCCCTGCTCTTTCAGAACTCCCAAAGGCTGCTTCTGCTAACTTTGAACTCTGAAGCATTCGCATCTCACAGCTGGGCTTATCTGGTTTCTAGCAAGGTGCAAGTTCCACCCAAAATTTCTTCCCTACTCAGGATGTTTACAATCGCTCCTGGAGGCTCTTTCCCTGTGTCAAATCAGATCAACCAATTGACCAACAGATTAAAAAATTATTAAGGGTGGGGAGGAAGGACAGGCACACACGCACACCCACACACAAAGGCTGTGAGCACTCCGCCTTTGTGCTCATATGAGCTTTGTTTCCTTGGGAATCCAGCTACTAAAACAGGCAACAGCTGTGACAAGAAATGAGCTCTAGCCGCAGAGCAGCAACAGTGATGATTTGCAAACCTTTATGTTTGGGGATTTGCGACACCCATCCCTATTTGAAACACGTAAGAGGAGCACATCAGGACGCGTGTGTAGGAAAGCATGAATCCAGCGGGGCAAGCAGACTTTCTGTAGCTTATCATCATAAGAACTGAAGCATCATCAAATGCCCTCTGTGTGGGGAGATTATAGAGTGTGCATCCATTTCCCTTGCGCTCAATCTTGCCGTATCTCCTGTGAACACTCACGCTGAACCCACAGCAGAGGAAACATGATTTTTACCAGGCCTGAGCAAACATAGGACGCGAACAACCCGGGTTCAGGGACGCGCCTGCCCTGTGGCAGCAGCTGCATTTGCTGCCTCTCAGATCTCCAGGGATCAGGTGGCTGCACCCTCAGACCTTTCCGGGGTACGGTCCGTGCCTCCAGTTTCCAGCTCCTGCCTCGGAGTCAGTTCGCATCCTCCCTGGCCTCCCTCACCTGGGCGCCAAGGGCAGCATCGAGGCACTTGGTGCAGCGCCGGCCACGAGCTCCGTTCACCTTGCGTGGAGGAGAGCGCCTTGGCCGCGACACGCCCGGGAAGAGGGGATAGCAAGGGTACAGGAGAGGACACGGTCTTAAGCTGTGCCGGGGGAGTTCAAGTCGGGCATTAGGAAACCCCCTCCAGAGAACGCGTGATTACACATTGGAATGGGCCGCCCAGGGGGCTGGAAGAGCCACCGGAGCCCCGCCGCCCCGCGCCGCACTACATGTCCCGTCGTGCCGCGGGCGCCGAGGCCCCACGGCGGGGTCGCACACTAGCTGCCTACGCAGTCGCCTGATCTGAAGCGCAGCCCGCCCTCGGCGCTCTCCCGATTTCGCGGGGAGCGGTGCCCAAATCCCCTCCCCGCGCCGCCGCTGCTCCGCACCGTGCCTCCCTTGGCGCCCTCCGCTGGCCGGCGCCCTCCTCCTGCGTGGCGCCATGCCGTCAGGCACCCGCGGGGCGCCCGCAGTGGCGCCGGTGTGGCGGGGGGGCGGCGGGTTGCCGGGGGGACGCGGCGGCGGCGGCGGCGGGATGAGCGGCAAGGAAGGTGATGTGCCCTTCCCTCCCTTTCCCGACCCTTCCCGACCCCCGCGAGACCCAGGCGCGAGGAGCCGGGGCCGGCGGAAGCGGAGGGGAGGGAGCCCCGAGGCTCTGAAGGGGCAGAGGTGCCCTTGGGCCGTGCCGCCGAACCAGCGCGGGGAGAGGCCGCTCCCTCACGGGTGTCCCCGGCCCTCCCTTCCCGGGTGCCCTGCCTGCCCGCGGGGCTGTGCCGGACTACAGGGCTTTAGGGATTTGCGTCCTGGGGGGTGAAAAGGCAGCTGCTGCAGCGGGAAGCTGCGTGTGTTGGGCCTGTGAAGCACTTGTAACTATCCTCCAGCATAGTGTGTGTGTGTATGTATGTATATACATACATATGGAATAGGTGTATTTCACAGCTCACTTTGCAGCCTGTGTGATGATTTAGCCCCAGCATCACAGAACGGGTCAGGCTGGAAGGCACCACAGAGGGTCATCCGGTCCAACCTCCCTGCTGAAGCGGGGTCATCCCGGAGCACATGGCACAGGATTGTGTCCAGGTGGTTCTTGAATATTTTCAGAGAAGGAGCCTCCACAACCTCTCTGGGCAGTCTATGGCAGTGCTTGGTCACCTGCACAGTAAAGAAGTTCTTCCTCATGTTAAGGTGGAACTTCCAATGCATCAGTTTCTGCCTATTATCTCTTGTCCTATTGCTTGGCACCACCGAGAGTCAAACAGGCCTCCCTTCAGTCAGGCATTAGGGTCAGCAACAAGGAAGCTGTCTCTTTTATTTTATTCTTTTTTTTTTTTTTTAAATTAAGGTTCAGTTACTGTTATTGCAGCCCTTGGGTTTTTTTGATATTGAAGGCGTTGGTTATTCAGTGGAACCCTTTCTCTCTAGCTCTCTGTCTTCCTTCCCCTCCCACTTCAGGAGGGCCAGTTTTTTTCCTGTCAGTCATGATGATGTTCCTAACTTTTGGTATACTGCCGTGAGTTTAATTCTCTGCACTGTCTCAGGAGATGTATTTGTAATGTTTTTAACTGCTCCAGGAAAATCAAAACCCTGAACATATGTCCTAACTGAGAAGAAAGAAAAAATGATTTTCAGTTTTCTCTTTTAGGAAGTAGCTACACCCACTTCTGGTTTTGGTTTGGGATAATAAACAATTAAATGGAAACATTTTAAAATCTAGTGCTCTTCTGTAACTTTTAAGTAGCTTCATTTTTTTCTTCTCTTAGGAAATTGGAAGAACTCTACATACTCAAAAATGTATGCCTGTATGCCAGTTTGCCAAATTTTGGCCTCTGCTAAGAACACGAAGTGTCCAGCTGTCACCAAAAGGAGGGAGTGAGAGGGAGGAGTGGTTAATGTGTGAGTGACACAATGAGTCAGTCCAAAGTGAAGGAAGGACAAAATAAAGTACAAAGTGTAAATCAGAAGTAAAACCTAGTCCAAAAGAGATGAATTCTGGGTGTGGGTTTGAAAAGGGAGTCTAAGGAAGAGGCACACAAAGCCAGTTGAAGGGAACAACCATGTTGGTGTGAATAGAGAAGAAACTGGTTAATGGGCAGGGTTTAAGGAACTAGGAGGCTACAGTACAGGAGTTAAACATGCATATCTGAGTAGTGGTAGTGTGCTTAAATTATACCTTGCTTTTTCTGGTTACTGAAAACCCATGACATAATTATTTACAGTAATAAAAACTTGCAGTATATTGCCTCCTTTCAAGCTGAATAAAAAAAAGGAAATAAAAAGGTCTGATCCTGTAGGCCCTTGTTTACACAAGGATTTGCATGCAGCCGTTCCTTTACAGAAAGGAAACATAAAAGGTTGTGAAAACCATACAAAAAAAAAGTACTTAGAATTCTGCCACTTTTGATCATTGAAATTGGTAAGATTTTTTTTTTCTAATTTTCACTAGGAGTATAGTAGAAAAAGTAACATGATAACATGAAGCTGTCATCAGTTAACAATGTTCATCCAGTTACCTTGTTCTATCCTGTAAAATATGGAATGCTCTGGAGACAGCATTCTGGTGCTGCTTGTGCTCAAGCAAAACTACTTTTAAATATATTTTTGTGTGGATCTTCTATTAATAGGATTAGGTGGATTCAGAAAACGCAAGCATGACAATTTTCCACACGGTCAAAGAAGAGAGGAGAAAGAGAATGTTAATCCATCTTCAGCTTTGATGATGTCTTTTAAATGTAAGTAAATTTGGAAAAACAGATTATAAAAACTTGGTGTAGAAATTTCTAGAAAATTATCAGTATTTAATGATGGAATAAACCATCTTTCTCTGAGGGACTCATGCTCAGCTTAGTGTCGTGCTTTTTTCTGCAGAGAAGTCCTGAGAGTGGGATTTTGTGTAGCTCCCAGTGACTCATGACTTGCTCCTGTTCCCATCCCACCTTCTGTTCCCCCTCCTCACCCCAGTTCTGCTGAACCTGATGCTGAGCAAACTGCATAAGTGGCCAGCTAGGCAAAAGGTGACCGGGCCCTTTGGTGTCAGAAAACTGTAGGATCTGCAGAGGTGTAATGCAAAATCTGAGCCACAGGGGCAAGAGGAGGAGATGGTGACCTTAGGGAAACTGAGGAGGCTGCTGTCCTTGGCTCTGATGCATAGATGTCTAAGCTTACTTTTCTGTAAATATGAATGCGTTGTTTTGTGAGTTGCTACTTGTTTATACCTGCACTTATTTTTAAAAAGAGTTTAATTAATACAGACCTGTGTGTAGACACTTCAGGTTGAGTGCCTTTTAAAAATTAACTTATATTTGAGTTTCTTTAAATAAGGAATTGCAAACTTCCCTGCAGCCAAATTGTTTTTATAGGGTTTTTCACAAAACCAGATTTAAACTCCAGTAAACTTAAATTTCTCATTAGACTAGCCCTAAGAGGGCAAAGTCGGCCGTCAGAAATGAGATGTCTTGACAGAAGAAGGAAGGAGATTTGATATGGAGAACAGGTTAATTCTTGGTGTAAAAATTTCCCCATTCCACGTATTTTTTTATGAAGTTTAGGAGGATGAAGGAATATAAGCTGTCTGGCTGTTACAGATGGTAATTTCAATGTCATATAATTTCCTTGCTTTTTTTAAAACAAGTATTTAGATTTTTCTCTGTAAATCAGCTTGGCAGATGATTAACTGTGACCCTTGAACTTTGCCCAGAGGAGCTGTGAATGCCCTGTCTGTGGAAGTGTTCAAGGCCAGGTTGGATGGGGCTTTGAGCAAACTGTCCAGTGGAAAGTGTCCCTGCCCGTGGTGGTGGGGCTTGGAACTAGATGGATGTTTAAAGTTCCCTCCAACCCAACTGCACTGTCATTCATGTTGAATATTGTACCTACACTTGTTTCCTTCCTTTTCCATGAGATCCAGTCAGCAGCATTTGGTTAATTTCAGAAAGGATTTAGGGGACACAGTTTATTCAGCTTTTCAGAGATCCACTCTTTGTATTGCACTAGTGTTTATAACTCCCAGACAGAGACACGTGGTCTTTGTCTCCATGTAAGGCAAAAGCATTAGGAAAAAGTATGCTCCAGATGGTCTACAATTGAGCAAACTGCTCAAGGTGAACCAGAGTTGTGCATTATTTCTGTGTATGTTGTCTGAATGTAAACAACTTAATCATAAAACTATAGAATGTACTGAATTGGAAGGGACCCATCAGGTTCGTGGAGTGCAACTCCTGGTGCTGCACAGAACACCCCAAGAGTCACACCATGTGCCTGTGAGTGTTGTCCAAATACCCCTTAACTCCCTCAGGCTTGGTGCTGTGACCACTTCCCTGAGGAGTCTGTGCCAGTGCCCAACCACTCTCTGCGTAACCTAAACCTTCCCTGACTCAGCTTCATGCCATTCCCTCAGATCCTGTCTCTCGTCACAAGAGTGAAGAGATCAGTGCCTGCCCCTTCTCTTCCCCTCACAAGGAACTTGTAACTGCGCTGAGGTCTCCCCTCAGTCTCCTCCAGGCTGAACAGACCAAGTGACCTCAGCCACTCCTCATATGGCTTCCCCTCAGGGCCCTTCACCATCTTCATTGTCCCCCTTTGGACACTCTCTAACAGCGTAATATCTTTCCTATATTGTGTGCCCAAAACTGCACACAGTATCCAAAGTGAGGCCTCCCCAGTGCAGAGCAGAGCGGGACAATCTCCTCCCTCGACCAGCTGGCGATGCTTTGCCTGATGCCCCCCAAGGACACTGTTGGCCCTCCTGGCTGCCAGGGCACTGCTGACTCATATTCAACTGGCCATCAACCAGGACCCCCAGCTCCCTTTCTTGGTGCTGCTCTTCAGCGTCTTGTTCTGCAGTCCATACACACAACCAGGGATGCCCCATTAATATGTGGCCTTAAATGGGTATACGTGTTTTGCTATTATTAACCTCTGACAAAAAAGCTGTACTTGAATTGGCCTATTGGCACCAAAGATTTTTAAAAAAGTAAAGAGAAATTGTCTTTATAATAATGATAGTATCACAGAATGATTTAGTTAATGAAAAACCAAGGAGTTACTCCTTTTTTTGGTAATACATTTTAAATATAACAGGTCAGTGACACAGAGAGTGGATTGTGCCTTGGTTTGTAAGGTGAAGATTTATTAAGTGTCATTTTTAATGGTCTGATTCTGTACCATCAAAATTATCAATAGAGTCTGAATCTTTGCTTTCAGTGATAGATTAGACATGATAGTGGGATGTGTGGAAGAAATGGCTGCATGGTCTTGATATATTAGGCTGGAGAACCCCCCAAGTTCTAATCCTTCGCAGTTTTAGGCAGTAGCACAGTACAATAGGTTTTCTTGCATCCTGTTAGGCTAAAGATTACTCTGTTTTACTTCAGGTCAGAAAGCCCTTTGTAATAGTCCTTAACGAGCTTAAAGTCTAACATAAAGGTCTAAAAGCCACAATTGTCCAGAAGAGAGTGGGGGCGTTGCTAATATTGTAGATCTTCAGAATAGTGGATTTCCTGCTATATGACATTTGTAAATGGTCATTGGAAATGTCATATGATATCCTATGAACAGAAGTCCCAGTCACACTTCCTCAAGTTCCTGTCACTATGATCTGAGGGAAAATTTCTTCTTGATGATAATTCAGGAGTAGAATTGACTCTCAGAATTTGGAAGAGATACACTAAACAGCCATGTGTAAGAATTAGAAGATTAGGAGGAGCATTTGTGACTTATCTTAGAGTTTCAGAGTAAGACTGGGAAGAACAGAACAAAATAAGAGGTATCAAATTTTTATCAAGGTGATGAAATAGTTATTTTTGTAGCTTCATCTAAACTTTGCTTGCCTGTGAAGTATATTTTTTAAAGGATATTCACTTGTCAGACCCTTTAAAACTGTAACCTCTTTGTTTATTTTCTGCATTTTCTTGCACAGACACTTTTACACCTCAGACACTTAGGTAGGAAATATTTACTAGACTTCTTCTGAGTATATATTAGTGATTTATTTAGTGGAATAATGGCCTATAAAATGTTAATGGTATCTGTGAAACATTTATAATATTTAACTGTGGTAACCAGATACACATCCTCTCTTCTCTGTCTTCATTGTAGTTATAAAGAATTAACATCAGCAAGTCAGAAATCTTATTTTAAATAATTGATCTCACTTTGCTTTAGTACTTCTAAACCTTAGGGATATTAAAATACCTGACTTTTGGCCAAGTTTAGCTGGAATGTGAAATGCAAACCTTTTTATAACTAAATGGTGCATTTTGAACAATATATATGCCTTAGATGCCTTTTATTTGTTTTGTTTCAGAGAATGGTGAATCTTATTTAGAAATGATTGTAGGGTTTTATTTTTCTATTTAATTTGCTGGATTTGGGTGAAATTTTAAGTCAATTTCCTGAACAGCAATATTGCAGAATAGATTTTGCTAGCAAAACCAACTATTTCACCTTAAAACTGTTTAGGCTGCCTCATCAGGACTGATGTCTATTTAAACCTGACTTATTAAATAAAGTTAGTATTAATGATGAATTTTGCAGTTCTGGCAGGTAGGGGGTAGTGGTGGCCTCTGCAGCTGTGCCCCCTGCAGGGGCAGCCATGCTGCCCACCTTGGGAAGGACACCTGGGGACAAGCCTGGTGGGGCACAGGCTCATAAGCAGTTACTGCAGCACAGGCACTTTGCGCTTTCCCTGCACTGTGTTCCTGTGATAACTGTGCTTGTTGCTGTAATGATTGACTCCACAGCGTTCCAGCTGGAGCTTGACACCAGGCATGATAAATATGAACGGCTCGTGAAGCTCAGTCGTGATATAACTATCGAAAGCAAAAGAACGATATTTCTGCTCCACAGATTTACCAGGTGAGTTCACTTTGAGCATGAAAATGTTCGTAGAAACCCAAAAGCTGCCTTGCCGTGTTGTCTGTGTGTGTGATTAACAGCTGCACTGTTCTGTTGAGAGGAATTTAATTAACCTCCCAGAAACATCCTTTAGGGTAGATGTGAGCTAATTAATGCACACTCCAGTTAGAGAATTTAAAGATGATGCTTCAAGTTTCTTGGTTGGTTTTATTGGTGTATTAGACTAGATCAGAGCAGTAGAATGCACAGCAGATGAGAACCTTCCAGCTTTCCGCAGCCTGTGAGAGAAGAGTATGCACTCTTCCTTCAGGTTAGTTGTCCAGGCAATTAAATCACCATTTTGGTTGTTGCAGCTGCAGTCGAAGTTGTCAGTGCAAAGAGGACATGACCTGGGGTCTGTTTATGTAAATCCTACAACTGGATAGGCTTTTATATGAAGTTTTGAGCTTCTGTATGTTTTGTGTTCTCATGAGCCTTCAAGCAATCTGGAAGCCACAGACAAACTGGAACAACAGGAAAATTTGAAGCTTTGCATAACCAGTTGTATAAAATGTTTGCCGTGTATGACAAGCAGTGGTCTTGCATGTTATTGCTATAACTGCTCTCCCTGTTTCTTTTTTTTTAAATTTAATTTATTTTTTGTTACCTGTCAATGCATTTGTGCTGAAGCAGGAACTATATGTAGTTACCATAGTAGTAACAGTTATAAATAGAGATTATGAAGTTGCTCTCAATTTGTTTTTTTTTCTGCAAAGAGGTATTGTGATAGTTCCAGTAATCACTACAGCCTTGACTGTAAATAGCTACTCCTACTGCTGGGGATAGGTAGCTGGGAACTTGTGGAGGAAAGAACAACAATAAAAAACTCCTCATTACTCCAAATTTTGGATTCCTATTTTGAAACACATTCCTGGTTTTGTGAGACTGGAAGCTTTCCATGCCGTATTTTGTATTTCCTTCTCTTACGCTTTTCACAGTTGTTGTGGCTTTAATCTCAGTAAACTTGGCTGTTTGCTTTTAAATGTTTTCTCAAGACCAGTCTATCAGTATTTCCTTAAATAGACCGTAAACTAATATACCATATGGATTATCTGGGGGCAGGGGAGGGGAAAGTTTAAAGGAAATTAAATAAACTAAACTTTAAATGCCAAGTATATATTGTAGTTGTGAATCAGACATTTCAGCTGTTCCTGAACAGCATAGTCCATAACTACTTCCTGGAAAAAAAAAATCACATGTAGAAGTACATAATGTATTACATTTTGCAATACTGCCAAGTATTGCAAAATATTGATTAATTTTTTTTTTTTTTAGTTGAAGGACTTCTGTAAATATGCTAGTTTTCTGGAATATTTTCTGAAGCCTTTCTCCTGTTTCTTACTTAAGCAATAATTACAATTCTAGTCTGGAATAAACATCTGAAATAAACTAGAACTGTTTGGCTGGTTGATTATTTTCTTAGTAAAAATCTACAGAATTTGAATAGGTGTCAATGAAAGTTAAACTGTTTCTCATTCCAATATAAGTTTTGCTTTTTCTTTAAGCCATTAAAAAGGTGTTGATTAGTAAAGGAAAACATGTAATGTTTTTTAACTGTTTGCACGTGTTCTGAAAACTTCTCTTTCAGTTTCTATTTTATGATTGCAGTGCTCCCAATGGGGAAGAAATACTAAATGAATCTGAAGTCAAGCTAGATGCTGTCCGACGGAAGATCAAGCAGGTTGCGCAAGAACTGATTGGAGAAGATATGTATCAGTTCCACAGAGCTATATCTCCAGGTAAATTATTTTAAAATAGGGAAAGTGTGCTATGTTGAACTGAGCTCAGTTTCTCTTTATGTAGTAATATTTTCCCTTCATGCTTCAGGTCTGAATTTGTTATGTTTCTGTGATTATAGATCAGGATTCAGGTTAATCTTTGTTACTAGCAAAGTTAGCTCTGGTATTTGAGAGGCTCTTGTCCTGCAGTCTTCAGTGCAGTTTAGAGGAAGATTTAAATGGAAGACTACCACTGTAAGAATTTGGACCCTGATCTAAACTGCAGTTGGGAGTAGTTCTAACAGATGTACTGGCTGGTCTTCTCTGACTGAGAGGTGTATATGTAGCACACTCATTTACCCCATTTTGAGTTGAGTTCGTGAGTCAAAATGAATTAAAATCCTTAGATTAGCATTTGCTTTCTTATAAATACTCAGAATGTGCTTCTGCCTCTCTGTTGCAAGCATTAAATCAGTTTATGTGTTTGAATCACATCTTTTTCTGCCCCTCTCTGTAAACAGCAGTCTTACTAACATTCTTGAGATATTAAGTCACAGTGCTTTCATGACTCTTTCTGTCAAATTGTATTTCTTTGCTGAATCTTTGCTGACAATTTGAATCTTACCTAAAATTGGTATGCCTTGTTTGTGGCAATATATGAGTAAAATACATAACTGCTTCTTTGACATCTTGGTCATGGCACAAAAGTGTCTTGTGCTAATTGATCTCCGTTTTAACATATTTGGAATCGTGTATATTTTTCTTTATTTAGGCAGGACTTCTTCAGCAGAGAAGAACTGAATTATTTGTTTAAAAATGTCCATAAGATTGATTCGATAAACCAGCAGCAAATACGTGTATGTAATTTACAAGAGAAACAGTGCACAGGTTATCTTGTACTCATGTCTTTCACAAACTTAAGTTTGTTAGGAGTGAGACAGCTCTTCAGTGAAAGCTCAGTTTAGCAATTTGGAACCAGAAGGAGCTTGCCCTGATAGCCTTCAATGGCTCTAATTAATTCCACAGGACTCTTACCTGTGATGCATTGGATTGTTCAAATTAAATACAAGTAGTTTTTCCTGAAGAGCCACTTTATCTATACGTGCCTTAGCGCTCTTTGTGGCTAAGTATTGTAATGACACAATGAAAAGAAAGATCATTCAAAACACTGACACTACAGATGATCTCAAATGGTGAACAATACTGGTCTAGGTGTTATTATGATATCTTGACAGGATGAAAATGTGTTTTGATCTTCATTTTAAGTACTCCTTATAAAAGCTGAAAATCCTTGCCTTTGGTTGTACGAACAAAAGTTTCTGAAAGTTTCTTTGAGATTTGTAAACCCTTTCTGAATAACCCCTGAAGTTTGTAGTCCTATGTAAGTCATATAAGGCTGTCTGGAACAGCAGTGTTCGAGGACTGCTACCTCACGAATCTATGTGAGACTGCATGGTGCAACCTACCAGCTGTGCCATGTGAGCAAGATTCTTACAGAGTAACCAGTTACTCTGCATCACTTGCTTCACCTGAACTGTCTCTATTTTTTTTGATAAATGTCTTTGTGTGGGAAGTTCAAAGAGGCTTACCTACTTCTAGTTTTACTGAGGAGCAGCTTGCCTGGAATTAGCTTGCATTTGTCTCAGACATAGTAGAGTACACTTACATAGCAGACATATGGAAACTTACTGCATGATAACTTCTGTGTGTACCTGTGTTCTTGTAAAACAAGTGAACCAACCTGATTCTAGTTTTCTACTTCTAGATTCTCTCCTCTGAGTAAAAAAACAATCCTGTTTTTTTCTTAAAAAAATACATATTTTCAAACTTCAGAAGTTAGATTTCTTTTTTATATGACAGATATGTAAACTTTAGTTAGCCATAGCAACTCAAAAATAAAGAAATTGATAAAGAAACTTTGTTCAGGTTTCTTTGTGAGTTTGGTAAATACTCATAGACTGTCAGCTACAGTGATTCTCGTGCATAATCTCTTTCTGACTTGCATGAATATACTTGTTAATACCTGAATGAACCTGAATAAACTCTTCAGAAAAAGACCTGAAAATATGCTATCAGAAACAGTTCAGAATTTTTAAAACTTTTTTCTGGTGTTGTGAATCTCAGCCTCTTAAAATGACTAAGATCTATTTGTCCATCGTAGAGCAGGACAAATTACTATAGGGGAGGTTAGGAGGTTAGTAGCAGAAGTAGTTAGCAGGGGAGGTTAGAGGCCTGCTGCATGTGTGTGATGTCTCAATGCCTCCACAACTGCAAAACTTTTAGAATAGAATAGGCAAATTCAGATAGAAGGGACCTACAATGATCATCCAGTCCAGCTGCCTGACCACATCATGGCTGAGGTAAAGTTAAAGGGCATTGTCCAGATGCCTCTTTTAAACACTAACAGGCTTGGGACATCAATCACCTCTCTAGAAAGCATGTTTCTGTATTTGAGCACCATCTTGATAAAGAAATGCCCTTGATGGATGCAGTTTAGAGCCATTCCTGCATGTCCTATCACTGGATACCAGGGAGAGATCACCACTAGTCTCTCCACTTCCTCTTATCAGGAAGCTGTAGAGAGCAATGAGGTCACCCCTCAGCCTTGTCCTCTCCAAACTAGACAAGGCCAAATTCCTTAAGTGCTCCTCATAGGACATTCCTTCTAACCCTTTTTCACCAGCTTTGTTGAGCTTTCCTTGTTGCCTTCAGGGACCTTCACATCCTTCTTAAATTGTGACACCCAGAACTGCACACAGTTTCATATACAGTAGCACATCCCTAATGCTTACTTGGGACTTGGAGTGAGATTGTCATAGAATTAAAGAATTTTCTGACTACAGTATTAAGAGAATGAATCTTGCTGACCTTTCTAGGTAAAAAGGTATTAGTGTGCTAAATAGTAAGGGGAAGAAGTAGACTGTGCTGTCCATCTTTCCAGAAATCTGGTGTGCAGTCTCTCAAATACCTGAACTTTGCAGGTTTTTTGGACAGAACTAAAAGATAGAAATACACCGTCCCCATTGCATTTCTGGGTTTAGAACCAGAAATGGCTGTAGTTCTACTTTTTTCCTCTCTTCAGATACGTAAATGTCAAGTCTGTGGCCCCTCATCAGTTGTATAATACTGCTTGGCCCTGAGATCTCCCTGTTGTTTCTGTAATTAGATATTTTTGCCTCATTAAGGAGACTGTTTATAAAATCCAACTGAAATAAATTGCGTTCATTCTATTTCTGTAGATCATCTACTTAAATTCTAGCTTTTCTACATATGCTCCTCTGTGAGGGAAGTTTGTGCCAGCTGGTGCCCGTGTTTTGTAAGGGCATGCTTTAGAATATAGGCTTGTGTCACTGAGAAGACGGGGAATGCTTTTAGGCATTGCATAGATGGGCCTGGGTGTATAACAAGTATGGAATGCAGATTTAGTCAGACTTTTACACTTACCTTATTCATTAAGCCCTCTGTTCTCCAGTTAGTCATTGCAATGACAATAAAAGGAATATGCAGCCTTAAAGACTTGTAATCTTGATTGTGCTGAAGCTAGGATCAAGGAGATGTTAGAGATGGGAAGATGCTTGATGTGAGGATTATGAAGCTGAGATAGAAAACCTGGAAATAAGAAGAAGGAGGGGACAGTTAGATGAAGAGCAACTATGAAAGGGAATGCTTTATTCCCCCTGCCCACCACTGTTTATGAAGAACGGTAGTTGGGGAGGAAACAGTGATAAGAGTTAAGATTGTTGCTTTTAGTTTTGGTTTTAAGTCTAGTGTTCTTCAATTGTTGCTTTGCTTTTTTTTTTTTTCAGTGGAAAAAGCTTGCATGCCTTTTTGAAAATAAGCAAAGCTAAGAAAAGTGTTAGATCTTTTGTCATTATATATTTCCGAGCTCTGTAAATCTTGACCTTCCTTTAACCCCTAGTTTTGAATTCTGATTTTGTAATTTAAAGAAATTCTGGAGAACTAGTTAAAAAGCTTCTTATGAACAAAAACATTGCCATTAAACTTCTTTTTTCTTCAAAAAAGAATAAAGAAACGCCTGTGTCCCATATCTCAAAAGCAGCATGTCTAATTAACCTCAAACTTCCTAAAAATATTCTCCTTTGTCTTGAAACCAAACATGAAACATCCTCCTGTTCCCCACCCTACCTCTCACAGAAAGAGTAAAGGGTTCAAAATGGGGCTTATAATGGAAACGGCTGTAGCAGCCTTAACTGGGGAATCATGACTGACTGCGTAATAAAGCTGCCTAATACATATTTTATTCAGTATAATGACTGTTAGCCTATAAATAGAAGAGTACTATGAGTATGCTGCTTGGGAATATTGTTTGCCACTTGTAATTGTTAAATGCTTTTTTTGGGGTTACTCCAAGCAGTTGTTCTTTTGACTTGGAGATAAAACAATTCTGGCAGAGCACTAAAGGAGTTTCATGCTTTCCCTCATTAAGAATAGTGCTAATGGCACGCAGGACGTTTCCCCAAAGGACACTTGCATGAGCTCAAACACTGAGTATAGCACTAATTGAACAACAACAAAAACTGATGACTGTTTTCTACACGTTTCTTAACAGTACAGATTGTCCCAGGGGATGATTAAACAAGCAAACAAAGAGATACTGAAATAATGAAGTCTTTTTTTAATGCAGAGCTCTTCATTTGTTATGTTAGAGTGTTCTGCTTTGTTGATATTTTTAAAGCTTTACTATTTGGGATATAGAATTCCTGCTCCTTTGCCCCACTTTACAGTGTATACCTTATATATCCTGTGAGGAAATGTGTACTGTTTCTTTAAAACTGTTGAGAGACACCGTGAAAGAAAAGAATTGAAAAAGATTGTATGAATTTATGAAAGGGAGGAAGACATTTTTCAGGATTTTTTATTTGTGTATATATGTGTTTAAGTATTTAGATACACAGATTTAACTCTCAACTACTAAGGGAAGTATCAGTAATATACAGGAAAGATCTTTATGAAACCTAAAGACAAGAAAGAAGTGCTCTGCAACATGTGTAGGGTCCTGCACTTGGGTAACAACAACCCCATGCAATGCTACAGGCTGGGGGAAGGGTGGCTCAAAAGCTGTCTGGTGGAAAAGGACCTGGGGGTGCTGGTCGACGGCAGCTGAACATGAGCCAGCAGTGTGCCCAGGTGGCCAAGAAGGCCAATGGCATCCTGGCCTGTGTCAGCAACAGTGTGGCCAGCAGGACCAGGGCAGTGATCGTCCCCATGTACTTGGCACTGGCGAGGCTGCACCTTGAGTGCTGTGTCCAGTTTTGGGCCTCTCACTACAAGAAAGACATTGAGGTGCTGGAGAGTATCCAGAGAAGGGCAACAAAGCTGGTGAAGGGTTTGGAGCAGAAGCCTGATGAGTAGCAGCTGAGGGAGCTAGGAGTGCTCAGCCTAGAGAAAAGGAGGTTCATGAAGGACCTTGTCATTCTCTACAGCTATCTGAAAGGAGGTTGTAGCCAGGTGGGAGGCAGTCCCTTCTCCAAAGTAGCAACCAAGAGGACAAGAGGAAACAGCCTCAAGTCACACCAGGGAAGGTTTAGATTGGATGCTAGGAAAAATTTCATCACAAGAAGGGTTGTCAAACATTGGAACAGGCTGCCCAGAAAAGTGGTGGTGTCATCATTTCTGGAGTTATTTAAAAGACATGTAGATGTGGTGCTTATGCACCTGGTTTAGTGGGGGATTTGGCAGTGCTGCTTTAAGTGGTTGGACTTGATGATCCTAAAAGTCTTTTACAAACTAAGCTAATTCATGATTCTGTGTTAGAATTTATGGAATTATTGTAAGCATGTTCTAAATCTACACTGCATAAATACAAAACTTGTGTAATGCAAAGGGAAAATTAAGGACTGCTTGACTGCTCAATAGGTTGGCACTGTGTGAGGTTGAACGGAGTACCTTTTTAACATGATTTTGTTAAATTAGATCTCTAGCTATTTGAAGATTTACTCAGTTTTTTGTCCCTTAAGACAAAATTTTGAATGAGGAGTGTGTAATTCTTCTGGAGCTTCTTAAGTAGTGTGGCATCGAGTGATGATAGTAGATGCAACTAGAGCACTGTTGGCTGACCTTTGTTTGCTGTGTGCCTGTGCTAGCAGCAGTGGCGAGTGGAGTGCTGTGCACAGAGAAGCTTATTAGCTGTTTATCATGTCTGCACTTGCTCTCAATAGGATTAGATGACGAGGCTGTAAAATGTCAGCACCTTGTCAAAACTATTGCTGTGGGACTGCTTCTGCTGATGATGATGCAGGAAATTCTGTGGAAAAGTTCAGCACTGACGCGGTCTTAACACTAATCTTGCGCAGGCATTATTTGTGTTCTGAGAGAATGATATAATGGAGCTTATTTCTGTCTCCTGCCTTATGCCATTTAGAGTCACTTTCGGCAGATAAGCATATTGCAACAAACTGCATTGCTGGATTGGACAAAGCCAGTTGAGGCTGTGTGGATGAGAAGCAAGTACTTTAATTGCATTAGAATGACACTTTTTAACTGCAGTATATGGACCGCCAGACATGATGCTGTAAGAAATGCTATGAAGATGAGTGCGGTCCAAGCAGGTCAGATTTAGATTACTGATGATTTAAGTAATAAGGTTTTTTTGAATATTGTATCGAGGATTTGAATTAGAATGCAAACTAAAGGAACTATCTACATAATGGTTTCTGTGTTACTGGTTTTTTTCCTTAACTTTTTAACTCAAAATGTGAAAAGAACATCTCATACTCAAGCCATGCTAGCCACCTTTCTATTTGTAGACACGCATGTATTTCTGAAATACTACAAAGGTACACAATGTCAAGGATATAATATCAATGAACTGTTCTGCACATGGGGAACAGTAGAAGTAGGGCATGTGTTTTTTCCTTAAGAAAGCTTAAAAATTGTAATTAGAATAGGTGACATATCGAATCATAAGTTGATGATACAAAGGAAAAGCTTTTTACTGCATGAGAAAAATATTATGAATTGTGAATGTCTCACCCAGCATAAAACCTCAATACACCTAAAACTTGAAAGGAATGCTATCCATGTGGAGGAAGCAATCAGGTTTATGCAAGATGGTGGGAAAATATAATAACACAGGAACAGGATGTAACTGAAGAATTAATCTATTTGCTGTTGTCGGTGAGAGGTAAAATGCCAGAAATGGAAACAAAGTTTCCTGATTATACTGGAAAACTAACAGAATTTGGAGTGAAAAAGCTAATGCTTATCAGATACAATTTTGTTAATTTCTTTGTGTTTTCTTAATTACTCTGTTTCTCTGCACTCACATCCCCAACTCTGCCAAGAAGCTTGGTCAAACTGATTTTCTTCACCTCTCAAGTTGCCTATTTGAAAGTTGGTATCTTCAGCATGTAGCATTTTACTGCTGTTTCATTATTTTTGATTCATGCCTTTTTTCTAGGTTCTTTCAGGGAAAGGGAAGAGTCAACAACTGCAAAGCCTCTCATTCTGCTACAAGTTTTGTATATCAATACATAAAACAAACCTGGGAAAACAAATGCAATTTCAGACATGACCAAACAAGGCATGCGCTATATGAGAATTCATTATCAGCTGATCCCTGAATGAGATGTCAATTCTGCAGGAGCCATTTGGGGCAGCATAAGACCTTAAGACAAGCTATGTCCAGTTTTTTAAAGATGCGTGCTGTGGTTCAGCATGATCACAAAGGTTGTCCTTTCCTAGTTTTAACTTAAGACCTAACTATCCTAAAGTCCTGCTATAGTATTATGGCAAATACTGCAGTTATTCACACGAGAGTCTGAAATCCGTGATACTGTTTGTCTTTTAATTCAGTTTCATAGCTAACAAAAGGCTGGAGACCTTGGGCTCAGGCTCAGGAATATTTTTCAACGTTGCAGCTGTTGACATTAGTCATTCACAGAACAGATCTCTCCAGCCTTTACAGGAACCAAGTGCAGCTGGAACATAAGAGAAGTTCAAGAAAAATCTATGAAGCTTTTTTGTTTGTTTATTTAAAATCACACAGGAGAATGTGTCATAGAGGAACTCCATTCCAAGAAACAACTAGTATAGCACCTTGTGATTTGGTTTTTGTTTTGCAGTAATTTTGCAGAAATAGGGGTAGGTGAGTGGTGATGCATGTTTATACCATCTCACCAGAACCTGTATTTATGAGTATGAATGGTCACTATTGGTACTTCTGATGTGCTCATGAGTTGGGTCTGTTGCATGGAAACAACATAATCTTAAGGAGAACTTTCACTGTGGTTTGCACTGCAGAAGCTGTGTTGTGTTAGGTGTTCTTCCTTCTTTGATCATTGAACATCCTGGCTGAGTCAGAGCTTCCTTTCTTTGGTATCTTGAACACTTGCCCTCAAGGCTGTTAGTGCTCTAAAATTTGCTGTCTAAATGAATGACTTTTAAAACTCTCTATTAATTATCAAGGCAATTGGTGGTAGTCAAAGAGGTCAGGAAGATTACTTGTCACAGGAATAGTTTGTAGTTTGTTTGTTTTTTTAAGAACTCATGTAGAACATGGGCTGCTCTTCAGAGTTACTACATTTGAGGCTGGCTAGTGGGGTGTAAAAGCAAACCCCCAAACTTAGAACAAAAACCATGATTACAAAACTGACAAAACAGTGTAACCAGGGTACATCCCTCAGGTCTTCAAGTAGAAGCAAAATTAAAGTTTGTGAATTTCTCACCCATAATTAGTCATGTGCAAGAAAGCCTAACATTGGTCACATGTTCACGTGTTTTTAATAACAATATAAAAAAGCCTTGATTAACCTGTTCTCTGCAACAAGAGATTAAAATATTCTTTCCAGTTCTCTGAAGGATTTTTGTTCCTGTTTGGGGAAATAATTTAACTCTTGCAGGCACCTGTCTCTAGTTAATAGGGAACCTGTATTTCTTTCTGTAATTATTGGGAAAACAGACTAATCTTGTGATTACCTTTTCCCTAAAGCTGGTGTATGTTCAATTTTAAACAAAATGCAAACAATATTAACACTTCAGTATCTGAAATACATCCCTTCAACGCATGCAGCTAGAATTTAACAGAACCTTTTGGCTGTCATAGATGTCAAATAGCAATTGTCTAATAATAAAAACATTTAGAGCTTAGTACAAGAAATTTGCATGAATTTAATTATTGATATAATACTAAAATTTGTAAGCTTGTACAGACTTTTTTTAGTACTTACTATTTGTACTTTTAGTAGTGTTTTATAAAATCTGTCCCTGAGTGAAATTACTCTTTTAAACCATTTTCACAACAGGATGTCCAGAGCATGCCTGTCTCTGAGTAGGGCTGGCTTTATTCTGTTTCAGTGTACTGTTATAAAATTAACCTTTGACTTCATGCTCACAATCAACAAAGCAGTTTGATTGTTTCACAGCCTCCGTTTTAATTTAGTTACTTAAGTTTTTATCGCTTCTGTCTGAAAAGAGACCTGTGGATCTAAGGAATCATTGTCAAGTATGCAAAGAACTTAAAAGAAAAAGACTAAGGTGTGAATTTTCAGTTCCATCTTAATAGGACATTGAATTTAATTTTTTCGTTAATATTTTAAAATGTACTGTGTGTATTTGTTTTGATTGATGATGTACCTGTTAATTATTTGCTAATTTCACTAGTTCTTCCCTTCATGGATCAATAAGCTTGGAGAAGTGGATTCCTTAAGTCTATCATTCTCCCTGTAGTCTGCAGAGCTTAGTAGTAAGGGCTCTCCACTTTAACTTTGGTTTGAGATTTCCGCAAGAATATGCCTTTTTTTCTTTTTTTTTTCTGGGTTATGTTGGTTTTGGTGTTGGGGGATTTTTTGTTGTTGCCTTTTTTTTTTTTTTTTGGAGAGGCAGGAAGAGGGATATTTGTTTCTGTGTTTGGTTTTGGTTTGTTTTTTTTTAATGAAGATATAACTTGCCAGCCTAAACATGATAATAAGGTAGAGGCATGGCTGTGCTGTTTTGATTTTGTAATGAATTAGCAAGTGGGTAGTTTCACATGACTCACCTTGTAAGTAATGTACCCCACCCTTCATACAGTGATCCTGGAAGAAACTTGCTAAGTATATCTTCCTACCATGGCTGCTGTTGGCCTGTGACTTCTGCTGCATGGTTTAGGAGAGGAGCTGGGTAAGAGAGCAGAGACTTGTGTCTATCTGCTTGTGTCCAAGCCATCGACAGAGGCTGTTCTGTAAACAAGAAGATAGAGAGAATAAGGACGAAGGATGAGAAAGAAAATGAGTTTGAGAAGAAATAGGGAGAGAAGCAGCTTATTTGGGAAGATGGCAGGTAGCACTGGCATTGCTAACAGTAACAACTGAGAAGCATGAAATCCATTTGGACCTGTTTTGTAACTGTTAAACAGGTATTTAAAGGAGGAAATTAAGTAAACAAAATTTTAGGAGGAAATTTTCACCCCTTGTTAGATCTGTTATTCTGTGTTGAAGCTTCCATACATGTGTGTGTGCACGTACATCTCAGGTGGAATTAGATTCTGTTTACTCTAACATGACTTCTGCAATTAAGTAATTTCTATTCTTTACTCATTTTTTTAAATAAGACCAGCTTTTTCTGTGTCTTATGCATTCATTTGACTCTTGGATTGAATGCCCCAATTACTTGGTTGGTTTTTTTTTTTTTTAAGAAACCTGATTTCTTGCTAAGTTTCTTAGGGAAACTGCTTTTTCTACTTTCTCAGAGCTTGCATATGTAGTTGAGGAAAAATGTCTTGAATATCAGCTGATATAGCTGGCAAAAAAATGCTCAGACTTTCAGGCAGAAAAATCTTTATAGGCATGTGCTCAGAAGATGTCTCAGTGTAATTTTCTAGTTCTTATGTAGAAAATGAGTTTTCAAAACATAGAAGGAAGCTGTTTTACGGAGTCACTGTCACTTGTCTAGTACAAGCTATTTATATAGAATAAATATGGTAAGATATCAAAATACTTAAGCAGTTTCTTACTTTACTGCTGGAGTTTTAAGAAGTGCTAGTAGAAATAATATAGTGCTTTTAGTTGGGATTTTTGGTCCATGTACTAGAAAAAAAACCCAAAACATAAAAGGCAGTGGTACAAAATATTCCATTACTGGCAGCTTAATCCATAAATAAGCGAATTTTGGAATAAATCCAAAACAAAAGCGTAAGGGGAAAGGTATTGTTGGATGATGTAGTGAAATGGGATGGGTTTTTTCACCTTGGGAATTATTTGCTGAAAATAGCGGATGTCCTACCATTAAACTAAAACATAACATGTTTAAACATCCTTCTACCTGTACATGGAAATACCTTATTTCAAGGTCTTGGGTCATTGAAATGTCATACTATAGCTACTTCTGGAGGAAGGACTTTAAAAAAAAAAGCCAAAAATTAGTGTTTTTTTGCGAAGTTATTGTGACCAGGATTTGTTACCAGTCTATTTGTAATGGTAACCTTAAATGAGGTTTTGTAGACTTACTTGTAAATGGTGGGAATAGATTCCCTAATTCCGAAAAGGTGACAGTAAATGGCACACAAAACAAAAGGAAAGAACAAGACTGGAACATGTCAGCTAGTGTGGGATGACAGGAGGAAGCAAAAACGTGTATACATATGTAAAGTTATGTCCATATAAAAATACATAATGATAAATTAACAGAGGAGCCAAATCCTTATAATGGAAAATGACAAAACTCTCTGTGTGGAGAAATAGTAAAGTGGAGTGAGCTGAAAGTGGGACTTACGATTGATCAAGAAAACTGTTTACCAAAAAGTTTGAGAGCTGATTTGATCTCTCTGAGAGCTGTGGAAAATACCAAGTTGATTCTTCATATGTGATAGTCTTCTCCACACATAGCAGAGAGATTATCATATTGAGTGCTACTGTATCTGGTAGCTTACAGCTTATCCGCAGAAAAAGCCAAAATTTTGTAATAGATTACTGGTCATCTACATCAGAGGGTAAGTCAGGGAAAGAGTGAGTGATGAGATCTACCTCTCTGCAGCTTCTGAAGTTATTTATCTGAGAAGATCCTGAGTAGCTTTTATCTAGTATTCTTCTATTGCTTGTGCCCAGAATGCTTTACCTGAATTCAGTTTATTAAATTAGGGTATTTAATTGGCCTTGCAGCAGCTCCCTGTTTGTGTTCTGGTTTGTGAACAGCAGTGTTGAGTAATTTTGGTTGCTGCCTGTTTATTCTGCTTTTCTCACTGCTCCTCTAGAGAAGCATAAAGGATAAAGTCTGAATTCCCATTCTGAGTTGTTTCCACTCAAATACATATTTAAAAGGAAAAAGAAAGTGCAGGTCACTTATGCTTTTGTGATTGTAATGTGGAAAGCCTTCTACCCCTTGAGGTTAACTCCGGGTTTTTTGGGGTATTTCCACCCTCATCTGTTATTCAAATCTATGTTCTCTTTGTTTTGATTTAGACTTTTTCTTTGATCCAGGTGAAGTCTAAATTTGCTTCTCCATAGGCTGAGGTCTTGGCCCTGTAGAGGTCAGTTGAGGATATTAAAATTATTCTCATGGAACCAGTATTCTACTTCTGATACCCTTGGGTACGTCCTCATTTTCTCACTATGTGCACTGACAAAACTATTGTCTAATCCTGGTGCTCTTGCAGCATGATACCTCTTTGCTTCTCTTGAAGTGAAATCATCCCCTTAAAATGGCTCGGAATAGCTCTGCTAGAACCATCTCTGTCATGTTACAGTACGTTCCTTCAATGTCCTCCTTTGGAGCTTTCTCTGTCCATGGGTCAGATACACACGTGCATTGACTTTGTCTTCAGAACTTTTTATAGCTTAATACTGCTGTGACTGTTTGTTCCAGCTTTGTTTCTGCTTTTTTTTTCCACCAACAGTGCCAACTTAGGCTTTCCGCTAATGAACTTTGCTCACATGCTTTCCCCAAATCTACTGTGTGCATAAGGAAAAACTGACAACCTGTGAAATCTCCTTGTATGAATATTCAAACTTTTTTTTTTATTTCACCTTTGCTGTAAGGCATACAGAAAATCACCATTTGCTAAGTAGGTAGCAAGAGGTAATTGTGGCAGGTAACTGCAGATGGCATACAAATCTGGTACGATCTACATTTGTTATCCCATCTTTTATTTCCTTGCCAACATACTCTCTCCTTTTGTCCCTCTGTATGCCTTGTTTTCAGAGTGTAAGTTAGTTTGAACAGAGCAATTATTCATTATATTCATAGAATCACAGAAAGGTTCGGAGGGACCTCTAAAGATTACCTAGTCCAACCCCCTTGCCAAAGCAGGGTCACCTATTGGTCCTCTTATTGAACATCACAGTGCTGTGTGGTTGATTTTTCTTGGTCTGGAGTGGTTTGTAACAAGAGATGCTTTGTCTTGAACATGAATGTCACCAAACCTGCATGTTTTAAGGAGCCTGTTCACTGATTCCCACAAAATAGAGAAGTGGGAAATTCAGTTCTGTTTCCAATAAGATGAAACAAAGGAAACTTTTTTGTTGTTTTTGATCTACCTGCAGTCTTATTCTTTGCCATATGTCTTTGTGAACTGGAGAATCCACACTCTCCATCATGCAAATATTGTGTTTTAAAAGCTCCATTGTCATGGAAGGGTTTGGGTTGGATGGGACCTTTAAAGGTCATTAGTCCAAAATGCCTGCAACGAGAGGGGACCTCTCCCACTAGATCAGTTTGCTCAGAAGCCCATCCAGCCTGACCTTGAATGTTTTCAGGGATGGGGCATCCACCACCTCTCTGGGCAACTTGTTCCAGTGCTTCACCACCCGCATTGTAAAAAATGTCTTCCTTGTATCTAGTCTAGATCTACCCTCTTTTAGTTTAGAACCATCACCCCTTGTCCTATAATAACTGGCCCTGCTAAAAAGTCTTCCCCATCTTTCTTATAAGCTCCCTTTAGTTACTGGAAGGCCACAATCAGGTGTTCCTGGAGCCTTTGCTTCTCCAGGCTGAATAACCGCAACTCTCTCAGCCTTTCCCCTACAGAGAGGTGCCGCAATCCTCTGATTGTCTTGGTGGTCCTCCTTTACACCTGCTCCAAGTCTTTCTTGTCTGGGTACCCCAGAGCTGGATGCAGCACTCCAGGTGGGGTCACACCAGAGCAAAGCAGCGGGGTAGAATGACCTCCCTCAACCTGCTGGCCATGCTGTTTTGATGCAGCCCAGAACACAATTGACTTTCTGGGCTGCAAGTGCACATTATCAGCTCATGCCCAGCCTCTCATCCACCAGCACTCCTAAGTTCTTCTCATCAGGGCTGCTCTTCATCTGTTCATCCCTCAGCCTGTATTGACAGTGGTGCTTGCCCTGACCCAGATTCAGCACCTTGCACTTGGTCTTGTTAAACCTCCTGAGAGTCCCATGGACCCACTTCTCAAACTTGTCCAGGTGCCTCTGGGTGGCATCCCATACCTCAGGTGTGTAAACCACACCACTCAGCTTGGTGTCATCTACAAATTTGCTGAGGATGCACTTGATCCCACTGTCTATGTCACTGATGCTGATATTAAACAGTATTGGTCCAAGTATGAACCCCTGGGATACACTGTGGGGAGCTGCTGTTCAGTATGTTTCTGAGAGTACTATGATGCTATACATTGAAATTACAGAAGGTACTAAATGAAAAATTTGGTTGGAGTAGAAGCTTGAACATGTTTATTTGCTCTGTGCTTGGTCTGACTTTCATACTGCAGAAGCATTCTGTGTTAGATTATGTTTCAATGTTATTTCTGGATTATGTTAGTTTTCACTTTTTGCTAGTAACATTCAAATAGTCTCATTCAAAAGACTTGTTAGAAAATAAATAATTGTAAGGATAGATGATTACTGGAAAGTTTGAATCATTAGCTTGATTCTGCTGTTTTTGCAGGACTTCAAGAGTATGTTGAGGCAGTCTCATTTCAGTATTTTATCAAAACACGATCTTTGATTAGTGTTGAAGAGATCAACAAACAACTAATATTTATGGCAGAAGACAGAGAAGAAACAACAAACATGGTAAAAGTTTTTCTTTTCTCAAGTGATGGAAATGCAATGAGAAGGCTTAGTCACATTTTTGGCATCTGATTAAATAAGACCAGTTAGTGGAATGGGATTAGATATACATGTGGGCTTTTGACTCACTTGTTCAAACACTTTTTATTCTGATGAGGAGTAAACTAAATCCGTGGGATACAAGTTTATAAATTTCACATCCTTTTTATTCAGAGCAAACTGAACTCTTTCTGGTAGGGCAAAAGATCCAGTACAGTGAAATACTAGCAAACAAATGTAGAGGAGGGATTTTTATCGCCTTGGACTGCCTGTAAGACGTGCTAGTGTATAGTGAGGTTGCAGAAGTTGAGGGAAATAAATGAATCCAAGGCTGGATGAATTCCCTGAATGAAATCTTTCTGCTGGTACTGAACTAGTTACAGGAGATACTGTATTCAGCTTCTCTTAAAAGCACTGCATACGTCTTAGGTTGATCATTTGTATCTTGATTTGTAGCAATCTACAGAAGTGCATGTGCAGTTGAGGTGCAGCAGACAGTAATGCTGCTTTAATAATTCCTCAATCTGCTTCTGTTGAAGAGGTTCTGCTGTAAAGCACCTCCCATTCCTTCTTTATTCTCTTGGTAAGATATTTGCAAAGGAATCAGATTTTTAGCTTAAATTAATTTGCTTTTACCAGAGGCATGCCTGTTGTGGCACACTTAATTTTAACAAACTGTGAAGTTGTTAACTCCAGCATCCATGCCTCTGACCAGATCTGTGAATTTGGGTAGATAGTGTGTTATGGGAACAAGTGAACAGAAAAAACCCTGCATTATCCCACATTATCAATATTTTGGCAATGAAAAGTATTGGAAACTTGGATAAAGGAGCAAACTTGTAAATCTGTGGTGAGTTTTCTTCTTGAAGGGTTTTTTTGTATCAACTGAACTCATTAAAATAGCTAAAAAGCATCTGAGAGCATTATAGCTATGAACTTCTTGTAGAAAATAAATTTTGAAATTCAAGATACTATTACAAAATTATATGATTTGTTTTCATAATGCAGACTCTTTTTGATTGGTAGCTTTGGACAGACCATTTAGGAAAAAAAATCTGTCAGGCCGAGATCTGTCAGATGAAAAAAAGACATAAGTAAATGTTGCTACAAAGATGTGATAATTCTGTTTGCAAATAGAGATGGTAGAAGTGGATGTTGATCATGCTTGCTAGAATGAAAATCACATCTCAAGTAGAAATGGATGCTTTCTTACCTCCTGGTATGCTGGAAGGAGATTAATATTTCAGAAATTAGAGCATGTAGAAGTGCCATGCAATTTAATTTTCCAGAATGTTTTTAATTTTCACTCTACGTTAGATAAGTTAATGTATATTTGAACCATTACAGACTGCTTTTTGATAGTTCTCTGTACTGAACTTTCTTTTGTTCTGTCCCCAGACCTCTGAATCCCATGACAAACAACCACATACTTGGAGCCTGAAGGTGACACCTGTTGATTACCTTCTGGGAGTGGCTGATCTGACTGGAGAGCTGATGCGGCTGTGCATCAGCAGTGTTGGAAATGGTGACATAGACACGCCTTTTGAACTGAGCCAGTTCTTGCGTCAGATCTATGATGGTTTTACTTTCATTGGCAACACTGGACCTTATGAAGTATCTAAGAAGCTGTATACCTTGAAACAGAGTCTGGCAAAAGTAGAGAATGCCTGCTACACATTAAAAGTACGGGGATCTGAAATCCCAAAGCACATGCTGGCTGATGTGTTCTCCACCAAAACAGAATTGATTGACCAAGATGAGGGTCTTCCTTAAAATAAGTACAACTCAAAAGGGAAGAGGACTTAGAGAAGGCTTTTTAGTTATGATTTGTGGGGTTTTGACCCTTCTCAAAGCTTTTTAGGTAGAGACATTTTTTAGTTTAATCTATGAGAAGACTGTTTGCAGTGGTAATTTGTAACCAAAAATACTTTTTATGATGTGTAAGAGAACAGATGTTTGACTTTGGCCTCTTGGTATGGAATTTCCTGTATTGCTCCATTCTGTCTTCTTTCAGAGTGACCAAAATTTCCACTGCACTTTACTCCAGTGACTGTCAGTTGTGAGAGTCACCTCAAACTGTTGTTATTGTTGTTATTATTATTGTTATAAGTTTTCAGCAAGCACAGCAGTGGAAAAAAATCGTTAGGTACTCATATTTAACATTATCCATAGGTTTCTGCTGACCCATTTTCTGAGTATTTGTGTTCTGTAGCCGTGTCATACCTAGAACAACACACCTGTGTGTAAATTCATCCCTTGACTTGAAACTGAGGTGGTCTCAACAGTGCCATGTAACTTAAGTTTTCTCTGATTAATGTTTTAAAGTGTGAAACTGAGGCTAAGTCAACTGTTTGCCAGTTGATAATGAAGCTAATTGCACCAGATAAATATTACTGTGCACTGGTTATTTTGGGGCTCTGTTTATACTGAGCTCTGTTCAAGTTAACACTGGTACGTCACAGTTTTGACATGAGCTAGAAAATCCACAAAAAAAAAATTGTGGAATGTATTGTTTTACATTTTTTGTAATACAGTTTAATGCGGAATCTGACATAATTTGGTGTGGGGACAAGTGGGTTTTGGCCAGAACTAATGTGATGCAGTGTTGGGAGTCTGTTCTCCATTGTTTGTGCTGCCCTGAGGACCTGCAGTGGGGCTGAGCTAGTGTTAAGTGAAGAAGGGCTAGCCAAGCTTTAAATATATGTTAGCAGGAACTATATCATGTGCGTGTTCCTATGTAAAGGAAATTGCAAACAGAAGTAAGGCAGACATTCTGGCTTCCACATTTATCTTTGAGGTGGGTATGTCACTGTTGGCAAAAAATCAGGACTTTATGCTGGTGTCTGGAGTTATGAAAGTCTGATAATGTACATTATGCTAAAGGAAAACAGATAAAACAACATGATCTTTAGACTCCAGGAAATAGGCCTCCCAACTGCAATTGAAAATACTGCATGTTTTTTATTTCCACTTCCATATGCTGTGATACTGCCAATATTTTTCCCATGAGCATGTCCTGAGTAGCTGGAATCATCTGATATATGGGTAGGAATGGGTAAGTACATTTCTGTCACATTTTTCCATTGTTTTCACATAAAGCAATATGTGATGGGTTGAACGAGGAGTGGCTTTTTTCCTATTGTTTAATACTATTTTTTACAATAAATTCTGAAAAGTAGTCACTGCCTCTGTGTTGGTCCTTTTGCCTGTTGGTCCAAGTGGTAAATTACAGTGTGAGTTTCCTGCTGTGCAGGGCCTGACTTGAAAGTTTCACTCCATTTCTATATTCACACTTCATATATGGGTACTTTCTAAAACTGAATCTCTTTTCTCTTTCTTCCTTAACTTTATTCTTTGAAGTCTAAAAACTAGTTAGGATAGAACCTCTATGTGATCCTCTTGAATTAAAAAAAAAATCAAAGGATTCAGATGACAAAACAAGTATATCCCTGGAACAAATCTGCAACAGTACCCACATTTTTACATATCTCCTTGTTTTTTCTCTGCTTTTTTTCCCTCTGATGGGAGGAGGGGAAAGAAAGAAGGATACTTGCTAATAGGAATAATTTTGGAGTGTCCTCTCCCCTGAAATGTATACATCTAGTTCAGTTGATGCAGCTAGGAGTATAGTTCCGTGTTTTTTTTGGCACAGCTAAATTTACTGCAAATAATTGCTTGTCGAGTGTAGGTGTGTGAAGCAAAAGCAGATATTATTAGAGGTATCATGTGATATTAAACAGAGGTCTGTCTCTTGTCTGTCCTAGCAGCTGTCAGGTGGAATTTAAAAATGATCATTGCACAGTTTGAAAAGGGATGAGATGAATTCCAGCGTGTGGCAGTGCTTGGCTGAGTGACATTCTGCCTCTGGCCATGGGATGAGTACACACTGGCCACCGCTTTAGTCAGCTTCTGCTTTTGTACAGTCATTCATTATTTTAACACTATAGATGTCTAAAAAGCGTTCTTTTTTTTTTTTTTTCCCTGCAATCTTTAAAAGTAGATGCTCTTTCAAGAAATCCATACTGGTTCTCATGATTTTGAGATTTAAATTTTCAGTAAGGCAAGAGAAATCTATTTAATGATAGATGTGATTTCTAAACTTCAGGCTGCCTGCCCGTAATCAAAAGCTGTGAATAATTTCTAATACGGAGCAAAGTGTAAGTGCAGTGTATTAAAACACCAGCACAGATGGGAAGTAGCTAATGGCCTGCAAACCTCCTGCTCAAGGAAATATTTTCCCCAAAAAACAATTGCTCTGTAGCTATTTGAAAAGTGACAGACATTTATCAGCAAAACAAGCTGCTAAACAAGCAATGGCAATTTTCCCATTTCTTATCCCATTACTTTATGGAGCTATTGATACGCTTGGTCTATAGCCAGAACAGGACTACGTCATTAGCAGATGTTTCACAAGGACAGCTCTGCGTGCTAAAAATCATCAGCCTTTCTAGAATCTCCTTTCTCAGAAATGATTTTTCTTTAGGGGTTCACTTCTTTTTTCTGACTGTTAAGTTGCAGTGAGGAAAATAAACCCACCCGCGTTTAGCTTTCCAGAACTGCCAGAAAAGTTATGCAAGAGAAATTTCCTGTTGACAAGACACATATGTCTGCCTACTTAAAGTCCTGCTTACTCAGATTTTTTCTTAGTTTATAAAAATCAAAATTAAAATCAAATAAAAAGGATATTTTATAACATTTAGCATATTAGGTGCCTTATGGAATCCAGACCAGATTCTGGCAGTGCCCTCAAGGAGTTTGCAGTTTACAAGTAGTGAAAAGGGTATCCAAGAGAAACAAAAGGAAGATGGTAGAAGGCAGAGAAGATAAAGTCACAGGGTTTTTACCAGAAGATGATGTGTGGTAGTAGGTTGGTTTACCACTTCCCATTTTGGAAAAGAAACTTGTCAAAACTTCAGAAAGTCTGTAGTGTGACAGTAAAGGGTTAGTTGGGAAGGGCGAAGGCAGTGGAGAGGCAAAATGGAAGGAAGTGAGGTAGAGACAAAGGGGGGAAGAGTGGCAAGGAGTGGGACGGCATGGAGGAAGAGCCACAGGACAGCGGGTGCACATGCGATTAGGGTGGGACTGGGGAGGACGTGGGACAGGAAGACAGCCCTGCGAGAAGTTGGAAACAACACTTCGAAACCAGGTGACTCAGCTATATAAGAGACTTGGAGTTGACCGTAGGAACTGAATTTAAAATTACCACAAGGTCCCCAAAGCATTCATCTAGCCTTGGGCCATAAATAAGGGGAACTTGATTTCCTGAGCAGCTGAGAACCTGCAGGTCCTGAACTGAGCAGGTTTTGCAGGCTTCCAGTCGTGCTGTCACAAATCAACAGCAAGCTCTCAGTTCCCATATGACCCAACTTCCCATCCTCATTCTCTTACTCCCATATTGGTAGCCACAAACCCTGATGTGTGAATGACACATCTGCAGTCATTAGAAACATGGTTAGATAGTTTTTAACATAAAGGAATGCTTACGGTGACCACAGTTTTCCCCTTGTGTGCTGTTTACGTGTCCATTTCGCTGTCATTGCTGCTTCAACCCCCTCTCTGTTTCTTCCCTTTCTTTTCTTATCCTTTCTTAGGCTGTATCGTTCTTTTGAGGCATTGCCCACGTCCATTCATGGTTCAGTCCTTTTCGTGTTTAGCTGGAATCCTGGGGTGAAACATTTCTGTGCAGGAAGAGGAATCGGTCAGTTTCTTAGGTAGGTTTGTCTACTTGCACCTTCAAATTTGGAAATAGCGCTCTGGTTCTGAGGGGAGAGGTCTGGTATTCCTGCATTTGGATAAGACCTGGTGCATATGTCCTACGGCAGCCATGGTGCCGTGTGTCACGGTGGGCAGGTGGGCATACCTCATGTTGCTTTTGCAGGCGAGCAAACTGTAGGTATTCTGACGTTTGCAATCATCATGAGCCAAGGAAAATTACCTACAAACGTAAAAGAAGTTTCTTCTCCAGTTCTGAGGAAGATTGAGAAGTATGATTTCCCATCTACTCTACCTCTTTTTACCTCACCCATCATCCCTTTGAAAGGCCTGTTTGCAGAATGTAGAAGAGGAAACTTGCTGATGACTTCTTCTGGAGCCAGTCGGTGCCTCCCTGAACACTGGCCAAAAGTGATGTGATGGATCCTTTCTCAACTCCTCCCACAGGCTGGCCAGGCTGGCTCTGGTGTTTCTTTGGCCACTTGAGGGGGCTGAACTCTGAGCCTTCATTCATTTTGCGGACCAGGGACATGTGGGTTCAACCTCCTTTTTTCTCCCCAGTGTTGTTTTCATGTCATGCAGATGTTCATTGCTCACAAAGAAAGGCACTGTTGTTTGTGCCCTGCTCCTCCACTGCCACAAGAGAGGTCAGATGACTTCTTGAGCTCATCATAACCTGTTCTTTGGCTACTGGTGCGGTGCAGGTTTTGTGGGACATCACATGTCTTTGGGTACTTCTCCCAGAGCCCTGACTTTCCTGCAGGCTTGCAAGTCCCTTTTAATCTGGAAGGGTCCTGCTAGTTCCATTTAATTCTTCCTCAAGGTCTTCTCCTCAGATGGCCCCAGAAAGAAGCTCAAAAAACTGATCTGGAAATAGTCCTGATTTTTGTTAAAATGAGCATTTTCATGCTGGGCGACTGGAACTAGAGGGGCAAAGGATGTGCTTTAATGGTCAGTCCTGCAAGTTTGGATGTCACAGGAACGTTGTTAAGCACCAGGACTCTCATTTTGGGAAGGAGCAGGAGTGTTTCTCTCCTTGCAGCAAGTACTGTTGGAAGGTATATTTTACTTTGCACCTCACACCTAGGGGGAAAGGTGACAGCAGATGCCAGGGCTGCGAGGGAAGATGAGTAAGATGGAATTGTGTCAGACCGTACAGCAAATCAGTCAGGAGCCTGGAATTAGATGCATCTCTTTAACCTCCAGCCCAGCTCCCACTGCTGTCAGCCTCAGATCCTTCCACTCCCCAGAGTCAGCCAAGGCCAGAAGCTGCACCACTAAAATGCCAAGGTCACGCAGGCAGGTCTGTGACCTGCCGTATGTATACATTTACATGTGCCCAGTTAGCAGGGGGTGGTGTCAGGAGCACTGATGTGGAACCTCCTGCTGGCTTTCATAAAGTTCTGATTCCTGTTATTTTCTATTTATTAATTGTTTATATTTTATGTATCTTCGCTGGCAGGGCACAAAGAGGAGGGCAGGGTGCGGGCTGGACATGTGCTGACACCTGTTTCCTTTGCCTCCTTCCCAAGCCTTTTTTCTAGCCTTCTCAGCTCAGCCTCTGCCCATGGTGGTGCATGGTTGATGGGATGCTGGAGAAATGATGCTTTACAGGAGCAAGGTGAAAATTAGCAAATAATTTAGATCCTTATTTCTTAATTTGATCTACCTGTGACGTGTCCTACCAACCCACAGCTACACTGAGGTTCCTAAATCACTTGGGCTCCTTTGAGATCCTTACCTCGCTATAAAAAATTTTATCATCTCTTAAATGTTGTGGTAGGCTTCGCCTGAGTCCTACTTCAAAAATGTGCTGTATGGGGAAAGGGGAACCATGCACATTTGTGGCAAGAGACCTGGGTTTATGACTACATGGTAGTGCTTGTTGTAAAGAAAATAAAAGGTTTCAACCCAACCTTGACAGGGCATATGCTCTTTCTGGACTGATCAGGAAACACAGAGCATCTGTAAACTTGCAGTTTATTTGAGATATATGCTACAACTTCTTTGGGCTTGCCTTCTTACTAAAAGGGTGTTTGCCAATTATTAGAGAACATATAATATTTCTGCCACCTAGTGTCCAGCTCTTGTAATGCTCAAGCTTTTGGTTTTGAGTTACAAGTTGTTTTCTCTTTAAGTTCTTCTAAACATGATTAGTGGTGTGGTATAAACTTCACTTTTAGACTTAGGTAGGCCTCTGATAGTAATAATTTATACTTGGCATGTTCTACTACTTGGAAATCTGGGGAATACCAGAGAATAGCATAAGTTTATTTTATTTTTCACCGTATGTGTATACGGTGTTTTGAAGACAAATAAATAAAAAACCATGAGAAACTTTGACTAGACACGTTTTTGCAGATTTGTGAATTATACAAATGCTCTTACTTGAACTAGTACTTTTAAGGAGTACCAGTGCTAATAAGGATTCATAGACTGGAGTCCTAAACTCCTTGATTTATCTTCTAATCTTGCTACCTATACAAAAAAATGCGAGCTTTTTTTAGCTGTTGAACTTCTGGTATAAAATCAAATGCTTCTGCCTGCGTGCTTCCCTGCCCTGACTGTGGTCGTCAGAGAAAACCCTCAGATAGAAAGCACAAGAGGCTTCAAACCCACCGTGTGTGTGTAGGATAAAAGAAGCAGCTGTGCTGCACTCTCTGAACAGAAGGGGGCTGAGATTGGTGTTTAAGCCCTGGGACATTGTCCAGTTAATGCTCAAGATGTGTTGGTCTCTCATGTTGTCCTGATCCATTGTCTCTCCCTTGCTCTGTGCTGCTCAGGGGTGCCCTGGGTCTGAAGAGACCTGGCATGCACCACAGCAGAGGGATGATGAAACACCACAGTAGGCTTTTTAAGGGCATGGCACAACCACAGTTGTCTCTTGGATTGTCCCAGTGGAAAGGCACCAATAACACAAAATTGCATCAAGAGATTCAAAAATGGTGTTCCTGTCACCATAGCCATTCTTTATTCTTCTGAAGGTCATTCAAAGGTAATTTAACAGTCCTTCTTCTACAGGGTACCTTTCACAGGATATCCACTCTGGGATTGAAAGCCACAGAAAAGCATAGCTCTCCTGTTCTTACACCCAGAATTCCTGCCCATCCTGTACCCAGCTCCAGGGTGGTGGGCTGGCACACTGGAAATGATCGGGTGAGGCTGGTGTGTCTGGACATGTGGCTGCAGACATCTGCTGCTACCCAGGCATTCTGCAATACAAAATTAGCCCTGTTTTACATTATATTGTCACAGTCATATCTGAGCATCTTTGGCTTTATGTAGGTTAGCTGGGGGCCAGATACCTCATTAATGTAAACTGCTTTCTGGATTACAGCCACGGGAGGAAGGAGATGCTGGTTCGTTTTAGAGCAGTTCCTTTGGCTCTGGAAGATCACAGGTTTCAGAGGGATTTCTGTCTTTTTCTGCCACAGCTTAACAAGGACTGAGATTTCATATGAATGTGCAGGACCCAACATGCACTGTGTATAAAGGTAGGAGACAGTTTGAGTCCCCTCAGTCTTTATCATAAACTCAAGTGAGATTCCAGTTGGTGTCTTCAGTAAAACCATTTTGAAATCCCTGGCTCTGATGGGGAAGTTAGTGGCATCCCTAACCTGCTGAAACTCTGCAGCTACATCCCACAGCTCTGCCTCAGGTTAAAGCTCAAAGCTCTCCCTGAGGTCATCAGGAGCTCTGGGACCTGGACTTGATGCTCCCTTTGGGCAACAGGAAAACACAGAGATAGGCAACTACAGAGGTGTCTCTAAACCTTGGCAGCCCTTTCCTGGCCTGCCTGTGGCTCTGCTTCTTTTCTGAAGCTGGTCTCCTTTGCTTATGGGAGTCACATTTTGCTCTAGGGTGTTACCGTGGGGATTTGCTGATGTAACATCTGAAAATGGAGTAACAGGTATATATGAGTACATGCTTGTATTTTTGCCTTATTTCCTGTGCACTTCCCTCTCTGCTGCCCTGTGCACACACATGGAGCACACATATAAAGATGTGGAAAATGAGGGCTGTGAGGTTTGTTCGAGTTTGTGAGTTTGCTCATGGTGAGATATTCACTGTAGTAAAGACAATATTTGAATTTAAAAAAAAAAAAAGCAGCAGAGCAATACAGACCTGCAGAGTGACAGGATGGGAAATAAACTGAATGCAGGTAGATATGAAGCAGTAACACACAGAGAAAAATAATGCCTGCGTACCCCCTTCAAAATACTGGGATTTTTTTCCAAGAAAATATCAACTCAATTTTTGTCAGTAAGCAAAAAAAGCCAATCATTTGTTAGGAATTAAGAGGGCTAGGAGCAAAGACAAGAATACGCTGTATAAATGTCACTGTATGAGTCCCTGGGTCACCTGCTTTTGAGTGTGACTCTGATTCCCCCATTTCAGAAAGGATATAGCAGAACAGGAAAAGGTCCAGAGAAGGGCAGAAAGGATGACTAAGGGTAGGGAATAGTTTCTCTATGATCCAGCAGATTGGATAGGGAGGGTTTAATAAAGGTCTACGGAGTTACGTGTGCCATAGAGAACGAGGATATGGAGCAACCATTCACTGTCCCTGCCAAGAGAAGAATTAGATACCAACAACTGAGACTGGCCATAGCCACTTTGGGCCTGGGCTCCTTTCAGGTGTGTGCTGTGTTTGGCTGCAGGGTGGCCCTGCTGGGAGCTTTGCCCTCCTGCCTCGCCATGGGCAGGCACTGGGCAGGCCCTACAGGGCTGAGCGCAGCCACAGCAGCCAGGACCCTGCACACAGAGGGGAACAGCCTGTGCTCTGGGCCAGCTGCTGCTGGTGTTTTCCTCCTTGCTTCCCAGGAGGATGCAAGAGGTCTCCTAGGAAGAGACCTGGTTTCCTGCCCAGGCAGCTGCAAACGCAGGGAGGGAGGATGTTGGCATAAAGGGCTGTGTCCGTACTTAGGCTCTCATGCGTTTCAGCAGAGGAGAATAGAGTTCAAACAAGGTTTCCTGGATCATTGAGGCTGAACACTTTCTGATTGAGCCAGCCATGTCTTATGCCTTTCACCTCAAACTCCCCCAGCAAAATGGTTGGGTTTGTCACGCAGGGCTCAGGGCTGGGAAAAGGGCAGCCACAGCTCCTAAACACAGCAGGGCATGGCCCTGAGAAGCTGTGGGAATCTAGACAATGCATGTAGCAACACACAGGAGAGATCACTTAGGCGCCTCAGCACAAAGCTGCTGCTGGATGTGCTTCAGGCACAGCTCTGTACTGCAAAAAGGACCATTGCAGCAGCTCCCTGGCTTGGCCTGAGCTCCCGCCTTGCCACAAAACTCACACCGCCTGAGCTAACGCAGGTTTTGATGTCGATGCCCTTAAATTGTTTGTCTCTGTTTGCAACAGGCTTGTATCGATTTAGTTTAATTTGGTTACCCAAAAAAGGGTTGTGCTGATTGCTCTAAATGGATTAAATAGTGATTTTAGTTAAACTGATGGCAGGCTTGTGTGTAGACAGGGCCTGGAGCTTTGTAAGCTAATGACTTGGCAGTAATGCAATGAGTTTTTTTAGACAGCTGAGACCAAGCTGTTGTTTTAAATATAAGACCATAAGTGTTACTATTCTAGTAGGTGGTCCACAAATGTGATAGTTTTCTGATAACTTGAGCTTCCTCTGAATCCTGGAAGATCTCTTTGCTAACCTTCACTTTTCTGATAATAAAATAATTTTCGCAAGTACTTTTACTCCAAATGGAAACATGGAAAATTTCCAATTTTTGGCAAGATTTTCTAGTTTTTGTTCACCTTCCCAGCCTGCTAATTTTTCCACTTTTTTGACAATGGGAAAAAAGTTTGTCTTGATTTTTTGATAAAAAGAAAAATGCGAAGGAGCCCAGCTCCTGCCAGTAGCAGGGACTTTTCTTTAAAAGTGAGCCCTGAGAGGAGGACAAATCCAAAAGCAGCCACTGTTTAATTTATTCACTCAGAAAAAAAAAAAGGGTGAGATCATCATAGAATCATAGTGGTTTATGTTGGGAGGGACCTTAGCTCTTGGGCATCACAATTTTTGTGCCTATATCATTTCAGTGGGAAAAAAAATTACTATATCTGCATAAAGTCTTTCCTGCCTGCTGCTGATCCCACCAGTTGAGCTTCTGCCAGGCAAATCATTCTTCACAGGTCCTTTCTTGACTAAAGTGCCAATTCCATTTTGATTCATTTGCTTTCTCTGTTGATATTTTTATCTTCAGGTTGGGACTGAAATTTGAGAAGAACATGACTCCAGACAAAAGAGTTACTGAGCCTTAGTTAGCTTTAATTTGCAAGGAAGTCTACTGAGACACTGAATAAGCTTTAGCTCAGAAAACAACAGTCCAGGAGGTAGGCTGTGATCCTTTTTTGTTTTAGGAAGGTATATAGAACCAGAACATTGGTGGCAAGAATGAGAGGAGATGTCAAGCCTCAAAGGACAGAGAGAACAGGAGGAAAGGAAGATTCAGGGTTACCCGCTTGACAGCAGCTGGAGATTATCTGAATTACCTAGAGAAATGACTACATGTTAACCCAGTGTGCACCAAGAAAAAATGTTGGCAAAGGTTTCTATACCACTAGTCCAGTGGATCCTGGACTGTTTTCTGCATTCCTGGATTCTGAAAACTGGATGCCAATAACTTGGAGCACACACAGAGGTGAAGCTGTGGGAGAAGGACATGACACAAATCAGGTACATCAGAGGTTAGAGCATTTATGGAGGAGCTGAGTTACCCAGAAGGAGTAACAAACTGATTCTTTGCCCAAGACACAGGCCAAAGAGATTAAGGGAAACATTACTGTAAAAACAAGTGTGTTGTGTGACTCAACCGCAGCAGCTTGCTGGGGGTGATGGTCAGGGAGGGGTAGGGAAGGGTGGAAGCACAGCCACAGGGCAGTCCCACAGCCATAAAATTGCAGTCTGCTTGTAACCCTGTGGTAATAAGCACTGTGAAAACCATCTTCATCTTCAGCGACCACTCACCAGAGTGATCTGCCAGTGGATGAATGCCCTTTTGGCCCTTTTTCTAACCTGCAGCTTGTTCCCAGATGTTTGTGCAACCCCTGGGCCTGCAACTGCACTCATCTCTCTCACAAATATCCTCAGTGCCCATGACCAGGGTGTAACAGCATCACAGAAGCACTGATGAATTGACTTTACATGATGGAAAAGGAGCTGACATTCCACTACACACTTAGGGTGTGGATACAGACTGTGGCAAAACAGAGCCCAGGATTCACATGCCTCCTGGACCCCTGTTCATTCCCATTCATCACCTGAGATGATGGTGATGATGATCCAGCCCTGATAAAGTAAACCTCCACAAGAAGCCCATCTTGTATGTGGCTCTACTGCCCCACAGACAAAGGCTCAGGGGCTGATCATATAGACACCTTATCCAAGTCTGGAAGCTTGGCGACAGAGATATTTGTCAAATATAAAAATTACAGGATCATCTTCTTGCCTTGAACACCCGAAATGTGGGTGAACAGATCTTAATCAAACTGACCAAAACATTGGCACAAAGCGGATGGGACAGCTAGGCTGAGAGTAAGGCCATTGATCCCCTCCTCCCGTTTGCCATCTGGTGGTACCTGAGAGCTCCAGAAGACGGCTCCAAAGCTATTCTAGGATCACAGCAGTAAAAGCTGCCCATGAGGGATGGATGCCCAGTCCTGGAACACGGCCCTCCCTGGTCCGTGAGTTGTAAAATAAACTCCCAGATCAGAACGGCTGGCTTTGCTACAAAAGACTACAAAGCTCGCAGTTAGTAAAAGAATATCCTACAAGATCCTTCTTCAGACTTCCCTGAGCCTCTTCCATGAAACAATTAGTGGATGCTCTTGTTTTGAACTCTGTGACTCACTCCTGTAATTCAGCTGTGGCCTGTGATCACTCAGTCGTTTAATGCGTCGCGGGGAAACAGGCAATTGTGAGAATTTCCTCTCTCCCTCCCTCTGCCCGTCGTGGCAGCTCCGCGGCACTTCATACCTCAGCGCCCTGCGATCGCAGCCGGGATGCTGCTGTCCCGGAGGTGCAGGCTCTCCCTTCAGGAACGCTTCCTCGCAGTAGCAAGCAGTGGTCAGGAAGGCTTCTCAAAGAAAAAGTGCATCTCACTACGTTTTACAGTACTTAATAATCCAGCTGCAAGGGCAGTCCTTTTATCAATGGTCTAAATTGTTACCTTGTGGCTTGGCTCTACCAGAGCTTTATTTCGAATTTGGTATGTTCACAGTGGGTGCATGTGTGTGCTTATTTGTAAAAACTCCATAAAAGATAATAAGACACTACTAATTACACTGGCTAATGTCTCCCACGTTCTTCTCTTTTAACTGTATTTAAATTTGCCATTCAGCAGTATATTTAGTGTTAAGAACTAGTAAGTGACTTTTAATCACTGGATTTGTATAACACATATTTGTGTAACTTTCCAAGTACATGGTAAGTATGAAAGACATTTAACAATTAAGCCAAAAGTGTTTCCAGAGACTCCCAGCATCAACTGAATATGGTTGGAGGCTTCTCTGTGCTTACTTTACTTTGGTCAATCTATGATAATTTTGGCAGCAGAGCAAGGAAAATGCCCTGAATAACTTGCCAATTATTTTACATCTAAAAGTGAACTGAAACCAGAAAACTGAAAAATTCTTCCTGCTGCCACGACACACCAGAAGCCCTGCCCTGTGTCTGCTGAACAGTGCTCTATGTTTGCCATGAGGAAAAGAAAATTTCATTCTCTGCCTGCTGACGACCGGGTGCTAAATTTCTGCTGTTGCCAGGACTGGCAGAAGGGGCTGTTGCTGGAGCGGCCCTGACGGAGCAAACTGCAGTGTCCTTCATGCAGGGCTCCCTCCTGGCCCTGGAGGTGGCTGAGCCAGTGAGTCTGGCAGCCGCAGGCAGCTGCTGGTCCTCTGCCAGAGTGCAGGGATGAGGGCTGCTCCACGTGATGCTCTGGCTTCTCACTTCTCTGCTTGATCTCTCAGACCCTTCCCATCCCCCTTAGTCTCTGTTATTTCCCTTTCACCAGTTGCTTTCCCTCCTACCACTCATATTCATTCCTTTCCACTTCTTCCCCCTTTCCTCTTTTAGCTTCCCTATTTCTCTTGCTTTTCCCTCTTGCTTCCTGCCAAACCACATGCACCACTTTCTCGCTTTCTGGTTATTTTGCCAAGGGCTGAATCAGAGCAGTTCTGTTTGCATGGCCATTTGTACAGCTCAGATTTGTCTCCCACAGTTTGGGGTTCTAAGATAAGGAAGGTGACCTTCCTTGGTTCCCTCTGCAGTCAGTTGGAAGGCTCCAGAAGATGACTCAGTTCTTCTGTTGTAAGACTTTGTGAAGACTGATCTCCTGCTTGGAATTGGGGACCCAAAGTTATTTACTACAAATTCCAGTTTTTTGGCACATGTCAGATGAATGGGGAGCAAAAATCAGAGTATCTTCCCTCTAACAAACATTGCCCTTCCAGGTGCCAGGCTTCTGCCCACACCCTGGCAGTCAGCACAAGTTGCACTAGAGCACAGCAGCTGACAGAGTCTTGCAACAACGTTCCTGCAGCCCAAAGTCCTGTCTCTGCTATAGACAAAGCATTTGGTCCAACTTCAAAAAGCCGAGCAAGCATTTTTGCTCCTGTTCCTTTTTTCAATCTAAAATAAGTATCACGTGAGGAATAAGGAAATGAAAGTGAAAAGGAAAACAAAACTTTCAGTCTCACCCAGCCATTTAAAAGCAGGCATCCACAGTTTCCATGGCTTTCATTTTACCCGGAGAACATTTCCCAGGGGCTAACTTCAACATTTTGAATGGAACCATGTTTAGCCATTTCCGCAGCAAATCACACAGCAACCATGAACTGCAAATACAGCCTTATCTCCATCCAGACATTTGTTCCCAAAGAGGTTTTTCTAGTTCTCTGTGATCAGACCAAGAAAATATGGGTCACATTTAAACAACCCTCCCAGAGCTTTTCCGTAGGCACACTGTTACATACTGAGGTTGCTGACAAGATGTTTCATGGAAAAGGTCTGTTTTCTCTGTAGGAATCTTGTCCTATGATCTGCCTGTAAGATTCTGTCACTGGTGTTCCTAGAATTTCACCTCCAGTGCAATCACAGGTTGCTGATCCAGGAATGCAAAAAGTTGTGGAAGTTGGTCTCTCCCCCCTCTTCCCTGTCCATCTCTGCCCTTCATTCCCTTTTAAACGCTTGTGGACAGAGAAGGAATGACTGCTCTCCCCATGAACATCCCTTTTCCCAGGGCAGGCTCAGCAGGACACTCTTTCCCACACTTAATCTTTCTCTGCAGATCCCCTCCCTGGTGGAGGGAAAACTGTGCTCTTTTTCACCTGTTCTTTGTCCCAGACAGCTCTTGGGAGTATTTTTGGTTAATTTTATAGCTGAGTGCAGGACATGACATAGCAGACAATTCCTTGGTTTTGTGTCTGACCAAGGTGGCTGCTATAACAGTGGCTCTACAGCTCGCTCTCTACCCCCAACTGCTGTTGTGTGTGCAGCTGACCTGGTGGCTTTGATAATCAAATTTTTATTAGCCTGTTAAGTAAAATGCTGGCATTGAGCCACTGGCAAGTTGTAAAGCTGGCCAAATAATTGGAATAATAACTCACTCATATTGAATGTGGTCCACTTAGAGGTGGTGCTTATTTCCTGAATGGAAATTAATCTCCTCTAAGGATTTGGTTTAGATTACTTCACTGCATGGTTTACTTCAACCCCATAATTTTACTGCTGATACATAAAGTAGGTTCATAAATAGAGCAATGGAGCCTTGGCTGCGCTCGGAGATAGTGCTGTGCACTAATGCAAATTATAAATGTAGAGTTCGAAAATGTAACAAGCCCAGCTGGCAAACTTCCACGTATTATCTCACAATATTGTTTCCAGCCAGCAGAGATTTTTTTGTATAGCAGAAGACAGGCTATTTATATTATATATTTAGCCTAAAACTGTAATAACATCCTCTGGCAAAAGGTACTCTCTGATGGTGTTTGAAATGGAACCAGCTTTCCTCTTTCCAGGCATTAAATAAATGAAAAAAATTGTGTCATCTCATGGCATTTCCTGAATTAGAGAATAAAATGAGGAGGATTTTTAATTCATATAGTTTACTTCTTAAAAAGCAAACCTATTTTTGACAACCAGGTTTCCTAGAATTGTTATGTAATAGCTTGTATCACCAATGAGAGAAATATTTCCTTTGCCATTCTAATCATGCAGAAAAAACAGTACCACTAGCAGGACTGGCTCCTGGCTTAGCACAGTCAGGAAAATACCTGTGAACAGGCAAGGCATGTGAAGGTCATGAAAGAGAGTCTATTTTTTTCCTGTTTACTCAGAAATGCCTGGATGCCTGTTACATTGCACACTGCACATTCTCAGGGAAACCCTGCAGTAGTGAGGATGTGAAGCCGATGATTAGGAAGAACTAATAAGGGTATGTTTTAGAAATCTTAGGCAGAGACAAATCTTAGTGATGGATCATGCTGACTACTCAGTGTAGCTGTTCCATCTGCTGGTGAGGACAAAGAATGAGTGTCACGGTTTAACCCCAGCTGGCAAGTAAGTCCCACACACGTTCTTGCTCACTCTCCCCTAGTGGGATGGGGAGAGAATCAGAAGAGAAGTGAGAAAACTTGTGGCTTGAGATAAAGGCAGTTTAATAGGTAAAGCCAAAGCTGTGCACCCAAGCAAAGCAAACCAAGGACTTTATTCACTGCTCTCTGTGAGCAGGCAGGTGTTCAGCCATCCCCAGGACAGCAGGGCTTCATCACCCATAATGGTGACCAGGGAAGATAAACACCATCACTCCAAATGTTCTCCCCTTCCTTCTTCTCCCTGCCCAGTTTTATATGCTGAGCACGATGCCATATGGTATGGGATATCCCTTTGGTCAGTTGGGGGCAGCTGTCTTGGTTGTGCCCACTCCCAACTCTGTGTGCACCCCCAGCCTATTCACTGGTGGGGTGGTGTGAGAGGCTTTGACTCTGTATAAGCACTGCTCAGCAATAATTAGAACATCTCTGTGTTATCAACATCATGTTCAGCACAAATACAAAGCAGAGCCCCATACTAGCTACCATGAAGAAAATTAACTTTATCCCAGCCAATACCAGCACAAACAGAAAGCAGGAGGATGGTACTCAGGACTTATAAAGATATCTCAAGTGCCTTCCAGTCCTTTGATAACTTGGAAAGATGTCATGAATATTAAGAAATCTGTTGGTCTGAGTTGCCTGTTCCCTGCCAAGTCTCAGGCCTTGGCCAAAAAATTCTCTAACCCATTGTTTGGATTAGGTGACAATCTGGTCCTAGCACAACCCCAGAAGGTCAGGCTGTGCCACTGACAGGCTCCTTCCCAATACAGGTGACTAGCCTCAGGGAAATCTAGGCAGGTCAGCTTAATTTCTGCCCTCAGCAAAGTCATTAAAAATAAATTTATTACTGGTAAAGAACCTAATCAGTTGTAAACTGAAGGTGCTGATGTACTAAGTGTGGAAGACACTAATGACAACAAGCCTTATCAGGCCAGAGGGTCAGTATTTATTGTTGATGAGAGTTGGTAGATACAGACCATCATAAATGCAAGAGTTTTCTGTCAGTTATTTGAACAAGTATCACACAACAGACTGATTTTTTTTTTTTAAAGAAAAGGTAGAACTGTGTAAGTTCAAAATATTTGATGGTATGAGACTTGTTGGATTGAAAAGGTACAGCTGTCCAAGGAGACCTGTTAAGAAATGGGAAATACTGTAGTGAAGTCTGCACAGAGCAGTATAAGACTTATTGCTGTTCAATGTTTTCATCAAGATCTGAGAGTGATCATAACATTTCTGCTAAGAAATTGTATAGTGCGAACACTGGCCAGGTGGGACTAATGATGAAAAGAAGAGTCACCTAGAGGGGCCACGATTGCTCAGTAGAGAGCTCATCCAGCCAAGTGATGTCTTAGTGCAGTCACAAGGTATATTTCTAAATTAGTTATCTAAAAAAGGTGAAATAGAGGCTGTACTTACAGGAGATGAGTTTCAGGGAGCAAGTAGTGACTGAAATCCTTTAGAAAGGTCAGAACAAAGAAGCAACTCAGTAGTAGTTCCCAGTGTGATGGGAGAAAAGGTGAGGACTGTCTTTGGATACAGGTTTGGTGAGAAGTGGGAAATGATATAAAGCCCTACATGAAACCTTTGCTGGAATATAGATCCCGCTGGAGTGTTCCCACTCAAAAAGAACACTGAAGGGACATCAAAGAATTGCTGAAACAATTCAAGAACTGGGAAAAAGATGCCTTTCATCAGCTGCTGTAGAGTTCACTTTATCTCATTTATTCAAAGGAAGGAGATATCAGTCTTCATCACCTAGGGTGTAAACACTTATATTAGGGTAAAACCCCAGTGGGGGATTCAATCACCCAAACACAGTCACTTGCAGCATGTTAGATGACAGATCTGTGACTCCTCCTTTTGGGCAGGGGGAAAGCTGAGATAAACTCTCTAAGCCCTGCTCAATCCTGCATATGAGAGTCTGTTGGATACACCACAAGCTGAGAGTTAGGCACGGTGTGCCACCCTGCACTAAGCCCTTCAGTGTGCTCCCCCAGCTGCTCTGCAAGCTCTGCAGGTAACAGAAGAATTGTTTGAACAGAGCAGCAAAACCCCCCCTGCAATTACTGCTAAAAATCACATGCAATCAGATCTGCATTTCCTAATATAAACTCCAAGGACAATCTCAACACTGACATACATGGACCAAGTTGAATTTGAAGCCAGACTCCAACCTTCCACTGGAGATCCAATGCATTGGGCTTTTGATCCCCAGATGGCAATCCTGCTCTAGCATCCATTGGATTTCTGGCATGCAGGGAACATGCTTTACATACTTGCACTTTTAATACCGTATATTTCTGCTTAAGACATAATTTGAATTATCCTACACTTACTTTGAAGGTATATTGGCATGAAAATGGGAAAAATGAAGGCAGCAGAAACTCATCGCCAAAGCTAACATGCTTAAATGCTATTCGTGGCTGGGTACACTAGCAGCTCTGAGAGCACCCATACAGGGCAGGGCAGTCCCTTCCCATGGCAGCTGTGGTGATCAGCTGCGGGCAAGTCACAGCATCACTCCTCAGCCAGCATTGTCACCTGCATCACAGCACCAGCAGGTCATTCAATAGCACTGATGCAGTCAGGCAGGGAGTGATAGAGTGTAGTAAGGTCAGCAAGAGCAGCTGTGTCCTAGTGCTGCAGGATGGCATAAGCTATTGCCGTAGCTCTGTGACGGTGGGAGGTGCCTGTGAGGGATTCTGTGCCAGAGTCATTGTGACTGCCCAGATGCCAGGCCTTCCTCTCTATGGGACCCACTCAATCCACATAGGAAAATGGATGTATACAATGACCATCTTATGGGGATGACATCTTAAAGGAGTAAGGTCTATTTAAGTGAATGCTACATCCAAATAATGAAAAATTCAAATCCAAATACACTTATGCTGTGAAAAAACCCACCATAATAATGACAGTTCAGTAGAAAAGGATGCCATATCCAGATGTAAAAAAAATGAATGCAGGAATGTCTGTTTACTTAGTGGCGGCCCTGTAATGTTTAAATCCCAGTCTGTGACATGCAGTAGATACTGAGGAGTGTGAGAAATAAATGTGAGGAAATTTGGGATATGGGGGAATTGGTTCAGTAAAAAGGACAGTTGCTTACTCTGCTTTTTAAACCACCACTGTTCCTGTTTCTCACAGTGTTGTTCTTACTTGCTCTATTGACTTAGAATTATGGCTGGTTCACACTACTATGACTAGAGTATATTTTTAATGCCTGGAGAACAGCAGTATGAATCCTCAGCTTGTTTGCTAGTATCTCTAGGGAATCTAATTATTTTCTTGGACTAAATTAAGTTTATGGGAAGTCATTCAGTCAAAATAAACATCAAAAGGCTTAACTCTTTTGAATTGTATATCCACTGGATTAGGACTTCAAACATCTTGAGTTATCAATAATATATCATTCTTCATCACATAAATATTTTGGATTAGGTGATAACGAGCTATCAGCTTTACTCTGGTTTTGAAGACTATCCTGACACCAGTTGAGTCACTATATTTGGAACAAGATCAGAAAATGATGCCCGTAAAATCAAGCAGCTTCTCTGTCACAGTTGTAGATGAACAATGAAAAAGGTGGTTATGGAAAGTTAAATGTATTCACCTGTAACAACAGTCACATAAAGTCTCATAATTTTCTTTTGGATTTGCACGAGTTTGTTTTAAAAAGTTGTTTAATTATATATTTTTTGTTGGTTTTTTACAAAATCTTGGCTTAACTGAAATCTCTAGTTCTATGGTTTAATAACTGAGTTCAGGACTTCTACTTTTTGTAATAAGTACACTGATTTATTTTATTTCCCTATCTATTATGAATATTGCCTTTATGTTAATCACATCAAAAAGCATATTCCAGAGGTATTTTAAGTACCCACAGAGTTAACTAAAGCACGAACTTAGAACATCTAATTTCAGAAAGGGTATGATAGTATATCCAACCTAAGCACTGCTTAAAGCCATGCAAAAAAAAATTTGCTTCAATTCTGTGGGTGACCTAAATATATATATATATATATATAAAAGTTCTTGGCAGATTAACCCAAAATGCTCTTGCTTTTACTGTTTTTGAAGGAAAAAAATCATTTGGTTTCAACGAACTTTATAATTGAATGTGAAATTCTGGTTTTGGATAATTGAAATGAAAAGGAATGTGAAAGACAGTGTCAGTTTTTTCTGCAGAAGATGTTACTGAGGGGAAATAAAAGGTGTTGATCTGAAGCCATGAGGATGTAAAGGTGAAAAGGAAGCAGCTCAGAGACTGTGGCTCCAGCAATACCAGGCAATAGAAAAGTATCTGCCAGTTTCTTCTTTCTGCAGAGGGCAGTAATATGGGGAGCAGGAGCCCATGGCCACAGCAAACCACTGAGCTGAGCTGCTATCTCCCAGACTCCTGGCCAGCCATGGTTATCACTATCCCTTGTCCTGAGACTTCTGGTGAGATATGGCAGCTTCTCCGGGTGCTCTGCTTCCCGTGAGCACAGCCTTCATCTCATTCTGGTCTGTGTCAGCCCATGCTGCTGCTCTGCACTACCCACCCCTTCCCACCCTTCCACTTCATTGCAGTCCATGCTGCAGCCATGCTTCAAAAGGTGCCATGTAAACGGTTTTTAAATGGAAGGAGAGATGATGAGAAGAATAGCTTGAAAAAAATCTATATTAGAACATAAGCATAATGGGTTTTTTTACTCTTCTGCTCTGTGATAGGTGCTGCAGTGCCACATGGGAGCCTAGCTTAAAAGGATCAAGATGTCTTGAACCCGAAGAGATCAAAAGAAATAAGTCTAACATATCTGGGATTTCCTCATTCTTATGCTAGCCAAACCTGTTTTTATTTTTTTATTTATTTTTTTAAATTTGACTTGAATTTGCAAGGATAGTTGGCTTCCCTTCAGGGCATGTTCTGATGAATATATTATTTACTACTGAAACAGAAGAGGTCTCTGGTGTAGCAGCGATGGGGCGGAGAGTGAAAAACAAAGATGAATGAAGAAGAAAAAAAGCAGAGTTTGCAGCTGAGCTGTGAGACAAACCAGAGGTTGTATGGGACAGAGCTACAGGAAATCTGTTCACTATGGCAGCAGGTGCAGGGGGGAGATCTCATACACTGAGGTCAATTGGAAGTGAAGGTACCACATAAAGAAGCAGCTATATGTAGAGAATGAGAAGCTGAGAGACCAGGACAAGCAGTAGAAAACAGGGATCAATTTGGAGCCTGCATGAGGGTTCAGGAAGTTGTTTGAGAAGGGAAGAGGCAGCAGCACTGCCTTCAGTACAGGGGGAGTTTGTTAAGATTTGGTGAGATTTCTAATGCAGCATGTAATGCTGTAGCTTCACAGTTGCTTTCAACTGGAGAAAAGTTCTTGGTTAAAAAAAAAAAAAGGTTTAAATACACATCTGTTCCTAGTTTATTGTAGAGCCAGAAAACCTCTCCTGCCAGCACAAAGAAGGCAGTAGCATGGGGGAAGGGAAGGAAGGAGTAACTGGAGAAGAAGTAGTGGAGGGAGCAGGCAGGACCATTTCTTTTGGCAGCTGTGTCTATATATGCCATTATAATGAAAACTGGAAATTAAGAAATAGCAAAATGCTCCAGCTCACTCCTGACGAACCAAAACTAGAAGACAGACTTATAGTATCCACTGTTAGATGTGCTTTTCTGTGTCATTTCTTACACCATCCATCTCAATCTAAATACCTAAGTACTGCCTAAAAGTGCACTAGGGCAAACTGTAGGGGGGTAGATTTCTTTGTAAGCTCTGGATGTCTCACCATGTCATTTTGAGAAGACCTTAAATGAAGGGCACAATTCAAACAGCATTAAAATGGTATTATTTTCACCTACAAGTGTTTGCTTTGGAAGTCTACCTGCTTCCTGCACCTCTTTCTCCAGGTATGTTTAAGGTCTTCAGTAAAAACTATATGCCATGTCCCTTCAACTCCTTTTCAATGGTCTGACAAATGAAAAGCATTATTGCCCAAAAGTAGCTCCTTTCTGGACAAAGAAACAGATTGGCATGATCTGTGTATAAACACAAACACACACATACATGCACATTTACACATACTCCCATTTATCTTCCAAGGTAATGAATTACAGCCTGCTGAGTATTCTAGGAGGTAAGGCAAACTCACCTGAAACAGAAGTGATGAAGTTTGGGATAAACTTCAACTCTGGAGTAGATTCAGAGCAAATGCAAAGAACTCATTAGCAATGCCTTCTTTCTGAGTACGGATCATACCATGCTTCTTTTGAACATTCATTTAGAGAATAGGTAGCTTTGGATTGATTAGTGTCTCTTAAACCTCTGCTGTTCAACATACAAGCAGCTGACACAAGTCTGCTGCTGAGTTTTTTTGAGGTAGCATGAACAAGAGCTGGCTGCAAAGAATCGCAGAAGGACCTTGTGAGGTTGAATGACTGGGCAATCAAACAACAGGTGAAATTCAATGGAATTGACACCTACCAGGAAGAAAAATCCTATTCTCTCATGTAAGATAGAAAGCTCTGAGATCAACACTGCCACTGATAAGGAAACTGTGGCATTAGTTACATATCAGAAAATATCAGTTGAGTGTGTGGCAGCACTCAGACAATCAAATGTTGCAGACCATTGATAAACTAACACAGAACACAACAGGAAACATGACAATATCAGCGCAGGAATCCATAGATAACCTGTACTCTTACTTTGCCCTCTCATCCCAAAAAGCAGAAACAGAAAAAAACTGGAGAGGATCAACCAAGATCAGCAAAAGTTTGGAGCAGCTTCTGTACAAGGTCAGTTTGATTAGCTTAGAACTGTGTAGATTGAAAAAGGCATAACATGATGTGTTAACACATAGGAAATCACAGGGGGAAAGAACCTCTGTTTCTTCAAGCATGAAAATCCACGAGCCCTCAAAGGCCGGGAGCCATAGCCAGGCTCAGAGCACGCACCAGGATTTGGTGCCTTGTGCAGCAGATGGACCTGGGGAACCCCACACCCATGGATGCTGCATGAGCCAAAACCTGAAGTGGGCTTAAAGGGTTGCTGGTCAAGCCCTTGGAGAACAGGAGAGCCACTGCAGGTTACTGGCTCAACAAACCAAACTGAGCTGATGAAACCCCTGAGCAGATATTAGTCAGAGGGTGGGAGAACCCAAAGGGGAAGTGGTGTGTGTGCTGCCTCGTTCCTGCTCTTGCTGAAGCAGCTGCTCTGGCTTTGAGCTGGAGGCAAGGCTGTGCTAGATGGGCCCTTTTCACCCGTATGCTGCTCTTTTACAACCAATTTCTCTCTGATTGATGGGAGGCAGCACTGACATCATCTGAATCAGATGCATTGCAGCAAGGCTGAAGGAAGAAGAAGGATGTGGGGTTATTTTTGGCATGTGAGGCCCAGCTGCTTGCTGTCTTCTCTCACAAGTCAGGAAGGGCACAGACTGGAACAGGAAGTCAAAATTCTTTTAGCATGTCCTGTATTTCTTAGTAAATGGACTGAAACAAGAGAAGATCAGTAAGCAGAGAGTTGTTAGACAAAACTGGGCTTTTTTTAGTAAGTTTTCTGAATGTTGTGAAAACTTCCTTATGCACAGGATGATATATTTAACATACAATCGCATTTCCTGCATCTGAGAAGGCAGGAACATTCTTGAAGACTAGGATGGAGGTCATCTTGAAAAATGCTGATTTCATGGGCATGGTTAATACAGTGGATATGATGATCCATGACTGAAGCAGGTACTACTTCAGCAAAGTTAATAAAAGCTGTAGTCAGTGGATATTCATAAGCTTATATAAAACTCATAATTATGGATATATCAACAGAAATAAAACTGTTAGCAGAGAAATACTAGGGGTAACAAGAGGCGATACATGTGTTGACTATGGAGGAGAAGATACACAGGAAATTATGGAGGACTAAAATTACCTAAAACACAAAACAGGAAAGGGAATTTTTGCAGAAAATAATGTTGTTTTAATGGTATGTAGGTTCAAGGGGACAGTCTTGGGAAAGGTACAGTGACCTTAGAAAAAGGATTTGAAATTATTTGATGTATATTATGGGTTAATTCTGGTAGGCATCTAATCCCTATGCAGCCACTTGCTTACTCACTTTCCTCCTCCAGTAGGATGGGAGAGAGAATCAGAAGGGTAAAAGTGAAAAAAACTCATGGGCTGAGGTACAGACAGTTCAATAGGTAAAACAAAAGCTGCATGTGCAAGCAAAGCCAAACAAGGAATTCATGACTTCCCATGGGCAGGCAGGTGTTTAGTCACCCCCAGGAACACAGGGCTCTGTCACGCATAATGGTGACTTTGGAAGACAAATCCTGTATCTTTGAATGTCCTTCCTTTTTCCTACTTTTCCCCTTTACTGTTGGGCATGACACCATATGGACATATGGTCTGGAATATCCCTTGGGTCATTGGGGTCAGCTGTCCCAGCTGCATCCCCTCCCAAATTCTTGTATATCCCAGCCTACCTGATGGCAGAGCAGTGTAAGAAGCAGTGCAAGCACTGCTTGGCAGTAACTAAAACATCCCTGTGCTATACACTGGTCACAAACCCAACACAGAGTCCTCAACAAGCTACAATGAAGAAAATCGCCTCTATCCTAACTAAAGTCCGTACATATATATGCAACAAAATAAAAAAGCTCTGTGACATCAAGAGATGTGAAGTCATACAAAAGCAATGAAAACACACAGCATTCACAGAATCACAGAATATTCTGAGTTGGAAGGGACTTACATGGATCATGGGGTCCATAATCCTAGTCCTGCACAGGACAGCCCCAAGAGTCATACCATGTGCCCAAGAGCATTGTCCAAACACTTCTCAAACTCTGTCAGGCTTGGTGCTGTGACCACTTTCCTGGGGAGCCTGTTTCAGTGCCCAAGCACTCTCTGGGTAAAGACCCTTTTCTAATATCTAATCTAAACCTCCTCTAACATAACTTCAGGCCATTCCCTTGGATCCCATCACTGGTCATCACAGAGAAGAGGTCAGTGCCTGTCCCTCCACTTCCCCTCACAAGGAAGTTGTAACTGCAATGAGTTCTGCCCTGAGTCTCCTCCAGGCTGAACACACCAAGTCACCACAGCTGCTCCTCACACGGCTTCCCCTCTAGACACTTCACCGTCTTCGTTGCTGTCCTTTGTATGCTCTCTAATACCTTAATATCTTTCTTATTTTGTGGTGCCCAAAACTGCACCCAATATTCAAGGCGTGGACACCCTGGTGCAGAGCAGAGTGGGACCAGTCCCCCCCTCGACCAGCTGGTGATGCTTTGCTTGATGCCCCCAGGACACCCCCAGCCCTCCTGGCTGCCAGGGCACTGCTGACTCATATTCAACCTGCCGTTGACCAAGACCCCCAGCTCCCTTTCTCGGCGTTGCTCTCCATCTTCTCATTCCCCACTCTGTACATCCACCTGGGGTTGCCCCATCCCAGGTGCAGAGTCCAGCACTTCCACTCATTGAACTTCATATGGCTGGTGATTGCCCAGTCCTCTGATATGTCTTGGTCTCTCTGCAAGGCCTCTCTGCCTTGGAGGGAGTCAACAGCTCCTCCCAGTTTTCTTTCATCTGCAAACTTGTTTAGTATCCCTTCAAGTCCTCCGTCCAAGTTGTTTATGGCTACCTAAAGCCAATGAATACCATAATAACTGTATGCTTGTCTTGTTAAATTCAGAGAGTATCTGACACTCAACACAGTTTCTGAGTAGAGCTCACAGTCACAGGGTAGCTCTAAGACCCAAGCAATGCCCAGTATGGCTAAATTTGAACAGAAATCTTTTCCCAAGAGTATGTTTGGTGTATATTTTGTGTTTCCCCATGATGCTAGGATGTGCGAGAGGGAGGCTGTACACCTCTGTACATGTAACACAGGTGGTGCCCTGCACCTGGGACAGTATAACCCCAAGCAGGTACAGGTTGAGGGCTGACCTAGTGGACAGCAGCTCTGCCGAGATGGACCTGGGGGTCCTGGTGGACAACAAGCAGTCCATGCACCAGCAGTGTGCCCTTGTGGCCGAGACCAGTGGAATCCCGGGATGCATTAGGAAGAGCATTGCCAGCAGGGCAAGGGAGGTGATCCTGCCCTGGTGAGGCCACATCTGGAGTAGTGTCCAGTTCTGGGCTCCTCAGTACCAGGGAGACATGGAGCATCTAGAGTAGGTCCAGTGGAGGGTGACAAAGTTCATTAAGGGACTGGAGCATCTCACGTGGAAAGGCTGAGGGAGTTGGGCTTGTTCAGCCTTGAGAAGAGACAACTGAGAGAGGCATCAATGTATTTAAGTGAAGAATGCCTCCACTAAAGTGGGAATGTCAAGAAGATGCAGCCAGGCTTTTCTCTGTGATAGGACAAGACACAAAAGGCAGAAATTCATGCACAGGAAGTTCCACCTGAATATGAGGAAGAACTTCTTTACTGTGTGGGTGACTGCACAGTGGAAGAGACTGCCCAGACTNAGCGGGGCGGTCCCGGCGGCGGCGGGGGGATGCCCGTGCGGGGGGATGCCCGTGCGGGGGGCTCCAGCGGAGCCCCGGAGCGGGCAGGGGGCGTGGGGCACCCCCTTTTGGGGCCGGGGCCGGCAGCGCTTCTGCCGGCTGGAGGGACCGGGCGGGTCGGCTGGGGCGGCACTCCGGGGAGCCCTGGTGAGTGAGGGGGGGGAGTTACTTGTGTGGGG
>VWZF01005269.1:3449-68462 GCA_013396755.1 Sclerurus mexicanus | reverse complement strand
GAAAGTTTTAGGATTTTTTTAGGGTTTTTTTTTTTTTTTAAATCTCCCCGCGATGTTGGCATTTGTTTCACAGTAACTGTCGTCTAAGAAACAGTGTTGCAGATTTTAAATAACGTAACTACTGGTTTTTAACTCAAAAGGAAAAAAAAAAAGAATACTCGAAAATTTCGCTGCGGCCAGTGTGAGAGCACTTATGTTGATACAAAGACGCATGATTTGTTTACTTTTTTTAATAGCCAACTGCAAAGAGGGAAGTAATGGTGCTCTTAGAAAAGTCACACACGTAATATCTCCAATCTTGGCTCAAGGAAGAAAAAGGAAACTGCTATCCCCATGGAGACTGTGCATATATACTTATAAATAACTGAATTTTATAAAACCATGACCTCCAATGTGGATGAACTGCTCTCATCCTCCCTCAGAGCAGCAGCAGCAATCAGCTGTCCTGAGCTAGAACTGCCCACATTACCTACACTGGTGCTGGCAAAAGGCTGGAGTCATGGGGAAATTCTGCTAAAAAACACTTCACCTTTCCCAGGACAGCTGGGAAAAAAAGGTGTATCACTCACTGTGTATGCTGTCTTTTGGGTTGTTTGGGGTATGTGGTTTTCCGAGCTCCATTAGTCCACCAAGACTTTTCTGCAAACACTGCAGTCTTCCTTGCCAACAGTTTAATAGAAAACAGCTCATTCATGTTTTGGTAATCCATGCTAATCACTGTGTATAAGTGCTCGAATAACTTCTTGCTATGGTTTTGAATAGCAGTTTAAGAGTTCTGCAGTGAAATGCTTTTATGAAAAAGGCTTTCACAAAATAGTCTGCAGAAGGTCTATGAGGAAGGTGTATCCTACTGGTAATTAAAAGTAAGAATTTTCAAAGAAGTGAGTGAAGTACACTGGGATGCATTGTCTCTGTTTTTGTCCTTTCTTATTTGTTCATTTACTCGCTACTTTGCAATTGGCCTTATAGTAACTCCTGAAAATGGGAGGAGTTCTACTTTATTAAACTTCTCTTGGTGTTTGAATACTGAAGTCCCTTCAATTATATTGTATGATTATTCCCCCATCTCATTGCTGAAGTTGTGATTCATTCTAGGAAGGTATTAACAGTGATTTTCCAGTTGAAGTTCATTTTTTTACTATTTATAGTACATTTTTACTCTTTACAGTGCATTTTTTACTATTGATAGGACTTTTAGGCCCTTATGAAGCGGAAAAGGAAGGTTGTTTAAATATTTGATTTAAAAGAAAAAAAAGCTGAGTTGTGACGTTTGTGGTTACTTATTGTAATCATGGTGAGTCAAGGGAACGTACATGAACCCCAAAATGCTTATGCACAGTGTTTTGTACACTTGACATTAGGACCATGTCCAGCTATGACTTTTTTTCTCCCTAGTGCTTGATACTGCCAGAGTTATCAATTTTTTTTTATAGCTCTTTGAGACTGGACACTGCAAATGGCATGTTCTCATACACGATAGTGATAATTACAGTGCAGCAGCACTCCGCAGAGTGGTCAGAGGCAAGTACCTTATTGCCACTGGCTTCCTCCCTCTTTAAATTTAGATAAAGCATCCTTTGTTCTCATCAGTAAAGTGAAGTCAAAACTTTGTGCCTAAGCTGCTGCTGCTGGAATTGTAGTAGGGCCATGTAAGAAGAGAGGATTTATTAGTACCAGGATAAATTAATTGTGACAAACAGGGAGACAGAAAGCACTGCAAACAGTGTTTTGTACTGACAAAAGTGAAAACCCTAAAGGTTAATTCTGACTTTGTTCACAAATTAGGCACACTTGGTTAGGCCTTTTTTGCTTCCCATAACTTGGGCCTTTGACAACTACTGAACCACCTGACCTTTCAAGTGAGATTTACAGCAGTGCATGACACCTGAAGAGTGCTCCTTGGGAGATATGGTGTCTTCCCCTCCCCTCCCCATTTTAGCATTGTGTTTCTTTGAGCAAACTGTCTTTCTAATTGAGCAGAGAGATGCTGTGACCTTTTCTGGTTTTGGCCATAATGCATATTAACGACGCCTGTGGAAAGGGGTTTTCTTACCTCCTTTGAGTATTGGCCTCTAAGGTGAACAGAAAGGAACCTGCAGAGTTGCCATAGTGATTTCCAAGTTCATCCTTAGCATCGTGTCTTTTTCCAGAGAGCAGTCCTCCCATGCTGTGTCACTTAGATTAGGATTGAACCCAGGATATGTTGTAATACTATTCAATATTCTTGAAGCAAAACTGCTGCAAAACCCTTATGTATTCGAAATGAATGTGCCCTTTGTAAATCAGCAGTCACACGAGATAAAACTTGGCCCTCTGGCACTGAACAAAAGCTGCTGTGCCTACATTAAACATGATAGTATTCTTGTTTGGAGGTGTTTCCTTAATTCTGTGTAATGTTAACATTATTTAATACTCCATTTAATTTTCTTTTTTCTTCTCCTTTAGCATATAGGCATGGATTCCATTAACAGCTCATCTGAAAAGTGCTTTCAGGGAGAAATGTTTCTTTTTCAAGCCTGCTAGCTACTGCTGCTGTGGGAGCTGAGATCTGCTATGGACACTGTTTGTTAAACACGAGTCTCCTGTATGGAAATTGAATTAGCAATTGACATGGAGTTACTTCCCTATTTATTGATGCTGAGAATGTGAAGTGGCTTAATGAGTAATCTAAAGCCTGCAGGCAGAGGGGTGAGATCATGTGCTTGCCTCAAGTAGGGTTTCTTTGTTCGATGTGATTCCTTTGGGACATGCAGAATTTGGATTCTGCCTCTGCTTTGTATGTACTGTAAAACGCTGCTTGCTCAGTTTCAGTCCCTCCTTCATCTTACAGCCACGCTTTCTTCCAGAACAGCTCTTATTATCTCGGTGTGATAAATTTCTAATTGGAACCTTGCTGTCTAATGAGTATGATCGATGGCACTTTCTCTTCTTACTCACCCCCCTCCTCCCTTCCCCTCTTGCTGCCTTACAAATAGGTGTGTTAGTTGTGTGACCCTCATGTCAGTGTAAATTGTCTAGTTACTCTGCTCTTTTTTCACCTTCTGTCACTCTGTTTATTTGTAACAATGACAAGTGTAGAAAAACCCAACTAAATTAGATTTTACCTTGAAAAGTAAATATTTACTAAACAGCTGTGTACTCAGAATTAGGTATGGAACAATGAATTTTCTTAGTAATGCTTAGCTAGCTCCTTTAGTTTCAAAGTTGTGTGCATTACCTGTATCTATGGATTTAATGAAACAGCAATCAAGTCCGAAGTAGAAATGAACAGAAATTTGCTAAACACACTGTATGTACGCTCAGATTATAAAATCTCCTTGGAAAAGAGCTCTGTGGGAAAAGTGGCTCCTTGAAACTAAGGGCAGAATGAATGTCATGTGTGTGAACTTTCCTTGTTCTCTGCAGTGGCTGAAGAGTTGGGTGTTCAGAGGGGTTTAGTGTGCTCTTATTGAAAGTTTTCCTTTGCTGGGCTGAGAGGTCAGTGGGGCAGGAAATCATTACAGAGGAAAATCTCTTAGTAGGGAAACTTTGAGGCAACCTGTGGAGTGAAAAGTCAAGAGGTTGATAGTATTGTGAAGCTAAATAAGAATGGAAGGGCTGGTATCTGGGGGAGAAGCAGGAACTGGCAGTTGATATCATTAGATTTTTGGACTTGCTTTGCAAGTCTCCAGATTTGTGTAAGGTAAGGCGTGTGGCATTGGTGTAGTTTTTCAAGACCTTGTTTAATTGTGAATAATAATAATGGAAAATTAGAATCTAATGATAGTGATGTTTTGAATGTCTGTAGATTATGAAGTTTGTTAATGGCTTTGTGACTTTGCTAATTAATGGGACGAGCAGCATAGTTCCTGGCTCATCTCATCTCTCTGACACCACTTTGAGTTTAAATCGCTAGTCAGACTTTTTGGTCTGAAAAATATATTTTGAGCATTGAAGGAAACCATTCTTAGGGTATTTTTGTTTTGTTTTTGGAAAGCCATAAGGTCTCCAGAGAGCTTGGGAAGGGGAAGAATGGGTTTTTTCATGCTAATAAACTGCTTTTGTGCTATTTTACTGGTATGCTTAGAGTATTTTTTTACTGATCTTTAATGATTTGTTGGTAAGCATCCTTTCTATTGACATACCAGCTTAGTCTTATGGGTTATCATGACTGCAGATATGCAGGCAGCTGAAATGGTGCTGGGGGAGACTACTTGCAAGGCCAAATGCTTATAGCCTCAGACTTTTCCTTTATGTTATGACTATCTTAATTCTTGTGGTCTGGTTGTTCCCCTTCCCACACACATAAATGTTTTACTTCAGGGAATCACCACAAGGTTCCGAGCAAGGAACATCACCAAGCCTGTTCAGTGTGGTAAATCCAGGCAGCCTCAGCTCCATAAAATATCTGACTTTATGTTGCAAGGGCTAAGCTGATCATATCAATTTAATTTTCCCTTCTTGTTGGAGAGCATGGCTTTGGGAACAAGAGCTTTCCATTCTCTGTTAGGATTTTGGACAAGGATGGTAACTGAGGCAGAGATGAGATTGAATTTCATTGTGCTGGTCTAAGTTCCAGGTGCTTCCTGTTGCTAATGGCCCATGGAGACCCAGGTGGTGGAGAGGCTTGGCTATTTCCCTCAGTGAGTAGTGCATTGACCCGTCAGTATTAGCACTAATAGCTCAGGCTGAGCTCTGGCTCTGTGGCATTTTCAGCTCTGCTCTTGCAGTGTCATAGGAACACCAACCTTAGGAGAGTGTAACAAATACATGCTGAGTTTGGTGACATTTTATATTGCTGTAGTAAGATTTTGTTAATGTTAACATCTTTTGGGTTGCTGTGTCCCCAGTGGGAGTGATGCAGGTAGGATGCTCATACCTGTGCTTCAGCAGTGGTGTGGAGTCTCAGGAGCATGGGGTGCTCTCAGACATCCCAGATGGTCCCATTGCACTGGGGCAGCACTGTTTTGGCAGAGCACCATGTTGAAACCTTGCTCTTGTCCTGCCAGAACCCTTGTTTAGGAGAGCAGTACATTTTTATTTGCTTAGAACAGTGAAAATCTTGAGAAAACATTGAAATTTTGTGAGAAGGGCCTGGTCGCTGTTGCCTTGAGTGCAGCACCAGAGCAGCTGATATTCTGCATGTTTTTTTCCTCCTAAACTAGTTAATAATCAACAGCTATTGTGTTTCCCTTTTCCCTGGGAAACCTGAACATGGTCGTGGCAAGACAGCTGCTGTAATGTTCCTGTGCTTGTGGCCTGCTGGGAACTTGTACAGACTCAGTTCCCTCTGAGCGGTGCATCAGAACTTGATTCCTCCTGTGAGAATCAAGACAGGGGAAAATCCAGTTTTGCCAGGGGGTTTCAAATTGCTTTAGGGTAAGTAAAGATCAGCTTCTACTTCTTTCTTTGTATGCAGTAAACATTAGCAATAGGGTATTTGTTCTTCTAATGGATTGAGAATTTTCCTGTTATGGCACCAGCTTCTGCCAATAACAGAATTTTCCATGGGGTCATCTGTTCTAGTATCAAGTTAGGAACCATTTCATGTTAGCTAAAGAGGTGTTTTCTGCCCACCTTGAATATAGTTATGATGTATAGTTTTTCAGATGTACATTTGTTACCATTCTTTTTTGTATGGGGTAGGACTGGGAGCTAGTAACCAGAGCTGCTGTTTTGGGAAGAACAATCCATAAGACTTTTGATTGCCCTTTGTGAAAACTATGGACTTCCCCTGTTCTTCGTGGCTGCCTGTTTATCCTTTAAGGTGCAGTTAGTAAGGTTTTCCATCTTTGAGTTGGAGAGGCTTTGTATATTCATGCCATTCACTTTCTGAATTAATTTTGTATAACTTTAAAATAATTTAGCTTTGCTATAACTAATGATGGTGTGTAGCAACCTTTATGCTGTGTTTCTGGTGAGTTTGGTATGGCACTGAATTTCTTTCTCCTGAATCTCGATGCACACATACTTCTTACATTACTGCTTTGTGTGCTACTCTTAGTGAAATTCTGTGTGCTTTGCCTAGGCATAAAATTGGAAGCCTAGGCAAGTTTAAATTGGCTGTGGTTTTAATGCTGAGGGGCCTATATGATAGTGCAAGCCATGAGAAGTACATGAGATTGCTGTCTTTCTTCTAGGTCTCTTAGGAATAACTGTTCTGCATGTTAGCTGTCTAAAAGTGATCTCTAATGACTTGAAAATCATGATATAAAATATGAGAGGAGTTTTTAAAAGGAGGATTTAAATGCAGGGAGCAAGTAGGGAATAATATGTGTAGTAATAATAAACCAAATCAAACAGGTCAGGTAAAGACAGTGCAGAGGACATAAGGAATTCTGAGTAGCCGCCTGTGTATGTATTTTGACTACCAACATTGCTAAGTAGTGGAAGAAGAACAAGACCAGCCGGAGAAATCCCTCAAATTTAAACCAAACCAAGAAAGAGGAGATATAGAAATAGCTGTATTTGCTACTTAATTCAGTTATGTGGAAGATATACACCCCTGGCACATTTATGGTGCCTGGTACAGCTTTGTGGCAGAGTATTCAGGTTTGACTTTTTCCTTGCTCATGTCATAATCAGACTTCAAGGATTGGATAGAGTAGGAGCAGTATTCCCTGCGCAGAGGTGGTCTTCTTCATTTCCTTGCTAGGGAATTTGTGTGAGAGGCAGATTTTGTTGCAGCTGTTCAGACATGATGTTAGATTTCTTTTTTGTGTGTGTAATGCCCTTGGCACCATTTAAAGGATTATGTTTTTGAAAGGCAAGTGTCTTCAGAGAGTTACAGTCTCACAGATGGCTCCATCTTGTCCTCCAGTTGGCAAGCAGCCTAGGAAAAGGTATCAAAATAATTTTTAGTATAGCAAACCAAATAATGCCTTGAGAGAAATGATCTCCAATATTTGTTACAGCCAATAAAAAAGCCTCGGTAATAAAGATTTTGTGAAATAACTGCAGTAGATCAGAGTGACATTTAAGTGATGCTCATGAGCATCATTTAATCACCAGCTAACTACTAAAGGCCTGCTGCTGTGGAGCAGTTGGAGTTCCTGTGTTGTTATGCCTTACTATGTGTGCCTTGCTTAAGGCCCTGACCATCACCACAGCTTGTGATTTCTCTATGTGTGGATGATGGATGTTTAAATGCTGTTTGAGAACTTATTTATTTCTAATACTGAACCTTATTCTTAATTTTATTCATAGAAAGTCAGCTGTTTTCAGCTTCCAGAATGTATGGAACTATTGATTCCTAATTTCCTTGTGACTCCGTCATCGAGTTAAATAAGTTGCTTTCTTGCAAGGCTGGATGCATCCTTACACATGAAACTCTTGAACTTTTGTTGCGTCTGTAGTTAACTAGTGGACTACTGAAATCCTGATATATGTATTGAAATCTTAGAAGTATAATAGGGTAGTTTGGGTTGGAGGGAACCTCCGATGGTCTCTGGTCCAATTCTGTGTTCAAAGCAGGACTGACTCTGAGGTTGTGTCAGGTTGCTCAGGGCTTTGTACTGTTGGGCCTTGAAAAGCTTGAAGGACAGTGCAGCCTGCTCCACTTCTTGGCTGCCATCAGGAGGGAAAAGGATTTCTCAGTATCCAGTTGGAACCTTTCTTGTTTTAAGGTATGCCCATTTCTTTCTTGTCCTGTCCTCGTGCACTGCTATGTATGGATTGCTGTCGTCCTCAGTGTTGGTATGTAGCATCTTCAGAAAGTTGTTACTAGTGGAGGGTAATTAGAGGGTAATTTTTAACATCTTTAGAAGTCTTAGAGTAGTACACTTGGCATTCTATGATTTGCTTTCCTTTCTATTGCATAAAATAACACTGTACTTAATGAAATTTACCATTGCTGCAAATATATCTTTATACCCAAAGAGGGCATTCTAACCTTAAAGATGTGCTTAGTTCTGCCTTCATGGCTTTCTCTGGTACAGAGTCCTTGCTTATTTCTCAGACTTTAAGGTAATTTAAGTTTAAGACATTTAATATGTTTTTGTTCAATAAAGTGCTATGACACTTTTATTGTACAGAAATGAAAATCCAGGTATCTTCTTGGGGTCTCTCACAGTTTTACTGTCACCTCTTTGTTTTTGTAAAGCTAGTCATGTAAGGTGTTCCTGCTCACAGAGGGCTTGCAAGGGAGGATGCTTTCTATGTTGTGAAACTTTTGCAAGTGCACTCAAAATGCTTTAAGTCTTCCTTTCCCCCCAGGCAGGAGATCATTTAAAAGGTTTCCAACAAAAAAGATAGCACTGTTACCCTCAGGAATTAAAGGAACCTGTTAATTAACTACTTATGTGTATGGACTATCTTAGTGGACTTAATTGACACAGATATAAATATATTTTTGAGTCTGTGGATTGATATAGACTTGTTTAGGTTTGGCATACAAAAGTGTACACAGGTTCAAGTCCTTATAGACAAGTTAAGGAGATGTTTGTATTTGCTTCAAATTTCTGGTGGAAATGTAAGATAAGCCTGAAGTTTCCAGTAAAAATTCACTGGACAGGATAGCATTATTGCAGGATCTGCCTCTGGGAGACCTGCCACTCCAAGGTCTCATAGTTTAGATAACATAAAGATAAAATTCCATCTAAGTGCTGCTTTTAAATATCCAGTCTTTTCTGTGAAGACAGGAGTTCTAGAGGTACAAAGCCTTAGGTGTATTCTGATAGTAAAAATACTTATTTTCTAGCTGTCTTTCAGGGCTCCTGTGTTAGTCCTTTGTTCTGTCTTGGGCATTCTTTGTGACTGGGGTAAACTGTGTAGCTTCTCACATGGCCTGCTTTAACCGCAAAGCAATGCCTCAGACTCCTGCCATACCTCAGAACTGATGAGATCAAATGTCTCTGAAAATGCATGGCTTTCCTTGAAGCGAAGCTACAGCAGTTCTGCCTGCTACTTCTTAATAATAATACTTGTCAGGAGTATGATGTGTCAACCTGAAAGAAGCAGGGGAAGAAATCCACTTGTGCTACTACACTAGTAGTGCCCAGGGACTTGTCCCATACACTGGGGAGGGGTAGGCAGATGTGAGCTACCTTGCACAGGACCCTGCTAATCCTGGTTTCAGAATTCAGGTTTTCTAAAGCAAGTAGTAAATTAAAAGAAAAGAATATTGGAAGTAATGAGTTAACCATCTATATTATTCTGGAGAACAACTTGAATGACACTCAGTCTTCCTTTGCTAAGCTTTTTGTTACTGAAGCAGATCTATTCAGGTGTGTGTGTTTAATGCCTTACAGTGTAATCTGCACCTTTTTTTATCCACTTAAAATGCTAACCTGAATCTGGAATATGCTGACCTGAAAAACTGTTTCATTGGCTTATTCTTTTAATACAGAGAATATTTTTGAAAGGCCAGTCTGATTTTTGAGTTTGCTTCTCATTTTTTTTAACTTTAAGTATTTTGCTTAAGATTTTGTTTCACTACAGTATCACACAGAGTCCTTGGCACCCAAGAATCATCTGCAAGCTATCTCTCATAAGGGTGCAGTTTCTTTGAAGGTTAATACTGTGCTTTAATTTACTTGGTTAACAAATGCGGGCAGGTAAGGTTCAATGAAAAGTGGCAGATTCTATGGGTTTGTACTTAGTAGTACTTTTAGTTGTACTACTTAGTAGCCAATTACAAATAGGATGTGATAGAAATATGTTAAAAAGAATTCTGGCAAAAGTCTGTGCTATTGTTGAGCAGCGCAGACATGTATTAATAAGTGAAGTGTAGCCTGTATTACTAGGTAATATATGTTAGTGCAGGGGGACTGTTAGAGTAAATTGTGGCAGGTAATTGTCTTGATTTCCTAGACATGAATAGCAGTGATTTACAATCATGGGAAAGAAGCTCTTTCAAGAGTGTTTTCATTGAGATGATCTCAAAGGGGATGAATGGAGTCAGTGTGTCTTTAGAGTAAGGTTTGGTTTTAGATTGTGATACAAACCCTTGTGTGTGCTGTGAAAGAGGTAAAAGGAGTCCTGTGAACTGGCTGAAGTCCTGGTAGCTAAAAGGCTGAGCACCTGTAGGGAAGTGATGAAATCAGTGAACACAGCTCTAATGGGGTTGGGTTCCTATTAAATGCACCTGGGGAAGCCTAGAAACTTCAGAGCCCTGCTAATGGGAAGTGTGGAGTAGGAAGGCTCTCTGCCTAGGAAGGGATGGGGTGGCCTGAGGAGCTGAACAGTCTGGAGACTGGTGTCAGGAGGATTTTTAGAGGTAAGTTCAGACACACTTGTTTGCTATTGCGAGAGGAATGCTGTTAAGGGGGGTCAGGGGCGACCCTGCACATGTCAGGGTCACGACAAAAAGGATAAACTGGAAAGGACCAGGGAGGTGTTATTGAGGAATGATATTGGGAAAGAGGGTATCTCTCTGTAGCTTTGCACATTGTTTGGAAGCTTTGTGAATGGTTATCGCTCTAGACTGTGTAGTGTGACCTAGGCAGAGTTTGGTCAAAGATCCAAGAGCAGCAAGTGGAATTATTCCTGGATCAACTCTGTTTTTCACTTACTTTAAGAGAAATGAGAGCTTGGTTTGAGAGAAGTAACTGGGGAGCAAGGTTTGAAATACAATGGAAGTTGGTGTAAAAGAAGGCAGCATTTGATCAGAGTGGTGAAAAGCATGTGCAATGTTGGTATCAGAGACTTGGGATGGAGACAAAAATGAGTAAATGATAGTCAAAGTATATCTGTTGGTGTTGGTGATGTCCTCCCTCAGTCTAGAGTCTGACTGGCTGCTGCTTGATTGTATCCCCTGCTCCTTGTCTGCTTCTAGTGGGCATGGCTTTTGAATGTGCATGAACATGCTTTGGTCCTGTTGAGTCTTTAGTCTCTGGTCATGGTGCGAGGAGCATATGGGGTAACTCTCAACTCCTGCCCGGAGCTGAGTAGGCAGATGCTCAGATCTCAGTATTCCTGCAGTACCTGGTGATGTGGGTTGGAAACACCAAGTTTGGCCTCTGATGCCAGAGCCCTTACCTGGGAAGGTATGGACAGCTAGCTGTCTAGGGATGGTGGGTGGCTTCTTTGAGTGCTCTCTGTTTCTTGTGGTCTTCTCATTCTCTGCATTGACTGTTGTTGTTGCTCTGTGCTGCCACATCTGCTAAATTATGTAATTCAATGTCATTGCCTTCTAGAGAGAAAATATTCTTTCCTGGAATGTAAATTTTTTAGAGTTCTTTTCAAGATATGCTCCAAACAGAGTGACTTCTGCTGTATTTAGAGGGAGCTGTGATTTCTGCTAGAAGAGAGGTGTTCTTGCCTGTGATTAATGTTCTGCTGCAGTTGCAGGAATATCTGCTATAGTACTTTTTCTGTAGCTTGTTCATAGACAATCTCAGAATTTCCTGAACAATTTACTTTTTTCCACTATGCTAGAGGAAAAGAATATAGCAAATGTCTTTTGTGTTCTCGGGCCCAATAAAACAAACTTTCAACTTCTGTTTTGTCTGTCTACAGCATTGGGTAAGGGTTGCAAAGGTCAAGCTATATTCTCAGCAAAGATCTCCAAAGGGTATCATGTGTGTACTTCCTGCTTAGCAGTGAAGGTGTCCAAGGGGAACTGCACTCTGCTTGCTGGAGCACAAAGGTTGACCCCTCAAGGGTTATAACATCTACCTGAGTACAGAAATTTTGTTGGAGCATAAGGAGTTGCAGGGCTGTGTGTGAAGCCCTGAGAATCTCTTCTTAGAGGAGCAGGGTGAGGGAACAGCACCACTTTGCCTTCCTCCTAGCTACAGATTTGCCTTGTGTCCTGTGTGTTACTGTAACTGCAGTTTGTGTTCATGCTTGGTTTTTGCAGTAGCTTGTATTTAAGCTGCATCCTGAGATGCTGTGCTTTCTGTGGAAAGTTAGTGCTCAGGTTTCCTGATGTCTGGAGCTCCATTCCATCTCCATTGTGGCCTAGGCAAGCCTGGACATTGCATCTGGCAGCCTGACTTGGGCTATAAGGTGAATGTCTTTCTGCAGGCAAAGGAGGAGCATTTGTCCTGGGATTTGATATTAAATTGTAACGCTAAAAGCATTCTGACTCCTCACCCTTGGCAATATAGGAACTGCCACGTTGTTTTATTTTCATTATATGTGATCACTACTGAGCTGTTAAGAGAAAATTACTTTCTATTTCAGTAAACTCAATTCTGGTTTCAGACTGACTGTGCATCAGATGCTTAATTTGGAACTCACTCTCTTGGTGAAATTAAAAATTCAAATCTCCAAGCTGGAGCACTCAAACTGTGCTTGAATTAGAAATTGACTGCTGTCAATGTGCTCTCACACTTCACTTTTTTTTTTAATTCCTCCCTTCCCCTCCCCCCTGATGAGTTTTATATTAGGCTTGCTGTAGATGATCTGACAGAGCAGAAGTAGTGGGAATCCATGCTGTCATTCTGTAGACAGAGTGATGAAAGAGAAGTGTGTTGTGTTAAATAGACCATTCTTGAAAAGGACTGCTGTGTACTAATTTCATAGTTTCATGCATTTTTGGTGAAATACTTTTATGGGATATGACTGCAAACCCATTAAGTGTTGTTTGCAAATTAATTTATGACGTAAGCAAACTTCATCGTATCTATGCAATACCCTTGCTCCCCTATTTCTATGTGGTATTTAAAGCTCTTGTCAGATCTTGACTGAAAGAACAGGGTGTTCTCTCCACTTTAGATATTTGCATGGACTGCCTCTACAGAAATTTGCATTGAAACTGAGAACAAAAGGGTTTTTCTCCAGGAAGAACAATAAACTTTACACACAAACACACACATGCACACCCCAACTCCTGAAGTAAGCATTTATTTTTCTATTGTGAATATTCTTTGTAGACCTGCAACTTGTGTGTCCATCTGCCTCTTCAGAAAGTAGATAAATTATTCTTAGTTATTTAAGTTAAAAGAATTCTATTTACAGATTTGGAAAAAATTGAGCTGGATATTTGTGGGGAAGTGTCTTCTCTTAGTGACCATGCTGAAGGCACCCAGTGCTGGTACTGGCTTGTTTTTCCACACCTACTTGTGTTCTCCCCCAGGGTGTTTTATTGTCCCTTAGGTGGTCGACAGGATGGATTGCTGAGCAGGGTGTAGGGGAAGCTGTGACTGGGGAGCCTGAGAACTGCTATGTTAGGCAGCTGGTTGTGTGAGTCTGGCAGTTCTAGCCAGCCAAGGTGGGTATCAGTGGGTTGGGTGAAATATGCAGTGAGTTGTATAAGGAAGTGTGGAGAGTGATTTGGGTTGAGGCTCCTCAACCACAGATGAATTTGCAAAGTGAGATGTAATAACAGCTGGAGAACTAAAAGTGTGAGGAGTGTCTGTAACAGGATTACACTGAAATGTGTTGCAAAGGTCTTGGGCTTTCCTGGTTTGGTTTTTTTTTTTTTTTTTTTCCCATTGGGACTTCTGTAATAGTAGTTGACTGCATGAGAACAAAAAAGAGCAGAATTTTCTTTTTTTTTTCCACCTGACAGTATCATGTTATCCTGCTTTATTGAATCATCACAGCTGGATGTTCTAGAGTGAATTTGTCCACTTGCTTTTCAGACCAAAAAAATGAGTTTCCTTGTAGTGTTCAGTGGAGAAGTTAGTTGGATGGTGTAGTTTTCATTCAGCTTGCAGGAATGCCATTTTCTGTAACAGCCAAGCTTTGGTGCTCAGGCTGCCAGCCATAGGGTGGTGATTAGTTATCGACAAGGCCTTCACAGTGCAACTGCATGCTTTCACAAGTAGGATACTTTAAGTTTGAAAGAAAGGCATATTTCTTTTCTTTTGTCACATCAAGGTGCTGTTTCATCAAGGCACTTGAGAAAAACCTGCTTTTGCGCACAGTCAGTGCACTACTGAATACTGATAGGTGCAGATGTGTTTTATAGTCTTAGTAGTTTTGAACACAAGTATGATACATAATTAAGTAAGGGGTTGTTTCTTTTATTCCCCCGACTAAATAGGTCATTGTTACTGATGTGTCAGTGCTTGTTATTTACCAGCTTACTTTTTAATAGACTTTTTTCTTTCTTAGCACTACAGGTTTAAACTACTTTTTTTTTCTTGTGGGGGGGAAAAAGTTGATGGGCATGTTAGTACCGGCTGGTATGATTCTAATTGTAGAGAGACTGCTGCAATTTCATCAGATGGCTTAAAAGGAGTTTTTGCATTAAGGAGGTAAGTGGCTCAATTGTAACAACTCAATGACACAGGTCACGGGAGTATGTAAATAAAAATACAATAATTTAAACACTGTCTAAAGAAAAGCACTCTGACTTCTACAGTGCACAACTCATTGAAGTGTTTTTTTAAATGAAGAATAGAAGTTGTTATGCATTTAATGACTTCAGAGAATATCTTATTTTTGATGTCTTGGAAATTTAACAGTTGAATAACTGACCCCAGTCTGTGACCTTAGAAATCATGGAAACTCTTGGTGAGGAAGTAATTTGTATCATTATATGAAATATAATGTAGCTCAGCCATCCCTTGCCTTCTATAGATACACTTCAGAAAAAGCTAGATAAACCACAGTCATAGTTAACATTCAATAAAATTAAAATGCTAAATGAGACTAATTTTAAGAGTTATGAAAATATGCAAAAGTAACTTTCTTTGAAAGCTTGCTTGTGCAAAGAGAGGGTGCTTATTTGTTTTAACATAGGCTGTGTTGAAATCAATGTCATCTTATTTTGAATATTTGGTGGTGTCTTCGAAATTCATTAAATGAATCAAATTGTAACTGATTAGGAACCTGCAACATTTTCTGTATTTCTGTGACTTAGAAACTGAACAGTAATGGTTATTGTCATGTCAGATTGATTAATCCCTCGAACTGATTCATTTTTGTTCCTTGTAGGTTAAACATCTGTGTGTGTGTAAGCAATAAATATTTTCATCTTACTTTGTTTATGTACAGTTTGATGAAGGTGTTTAAGGCTTCCTTAACAGAAGCAGCGCTACAGAAATTGCTTGGAGCAGTGCTTTGATAGTTGGCTTTGAATATGACCAAATATCTTTTCCTCCACACCGCAGTTACCACCCTCAAATGCTCTGAAGGCGAATTTGTTATGGTAATAAAAATCAACTGTGTGTAATATAGGTGTATTCAGATAATTGAGCGAACTTTAAAACTGCACATATAATTTTTCACTTTCAGAAAGGACTTAGTGAGCTTGCAAGCATTTTGCATTATGTGCTTAAAGCAGGAGTGAGGAGGTGATTGCTTCAGAGTTTCTGTACTGATCTATAAAATTCTAGTGTACTTAACAAAAATGTAAGGTACTTACACCTTTCCATCCACAGATGCTACTAGAGCATTTGATCAAAAAAACTGAACTGCCACTTTTGAGGCTGAAAACAAGGACTGATGATCTAAAATAAATTAGGTGATTGCTGTCCTTTATCGTCAGGCTGGGTGCAAGAGAATGTGCTCTTTTCATCAGTGGGAAATAGTCTTTGGCTTCACCTCTCCCTCTTTCATCTCACTGGTGCAACTGAGATGTGGACAACAGTGCTTTACAGCAATAGACTATTTTCTTTTTCCCTCTGCTCAGGATCTGAACTATTAGTTTTTATGAAAGATTGGTCATCAGGAAAGATTGCTGTGGTAAAAGAGCTGTTACGATTATTTCTGGGCTTTCATAATTTGAAGTAATTTGCACATATCTGCCATTAGAATATATGTTGCATCATCTTCTAAGACTAAAAAATATATTTTTAAAAGTTAGTTTGTAATATTGTAATTGAAAGGCTCTTTCATTTGGGACTTCTTTTCTAAATGTGTGTCTCATACAGTGCATGACACAGTATAATGTAGGATTTTAAAATTACCTTCAGATATTTCCATTCTGATAGTCTTGTAGTTAATTGCCAGCAGTTATTTGATGTTCTTGAAATTGAGGGAATTATAGGAAGGATGTGAGAATTTTTTTTTAACAGACTAGCTGAACTGGTTCAGTGCAGCTTTCTGTATCTGATGTGCAGACAAAGAAAGCTATGGTTGGAAGGCTATGCAGGGAAACAGTCTCTGTAACTAAATTTCAGATATGTAATGGTAAACAACTGAAATTATTCTAATCTTGAGAAAAGAGACATGGCGGAAGGGTGAACAGTGCCCAAACAGTACACCCAAAGCCATAGTAACTTCCTGGCAGGGTTTTGTGATGGCTGAGGGCACTGTGACTTCTCTAGCTGGAGCTGGCGATCAGGCTGTGGCCGCTGCCTTATCCATCCCTTATCCTTTGTGTCCGTGGTGGTCCCAGCTCTGTCTCTGTCCACTCTACCTTGCACTCAGGGGCAGCTACACTGGGGTGAAGGACCTGCAGCTCTCTTCTGGTAACATTCTCTACGTGACTCATGGCTTGGACTTACAATCATGAGTATAATTCAGTCAGTGGTCTGTTCTGGTATCCAAGTGAGTGACTTGTGCTGCTGGACTCACTGGGAGTGAGACCTGGAGTCCATAAAGGAGCTGAATGCCAAATGTGTCTAGAGGACTACCTGCAAATGTTGTGAGGACCGCAGAGATGTGTGGGTTTTGTGTGAACTTGTTGGGGATACTGGAATTGTACTCCTTTGGCTCCAATAATATTTAGAATTGCATTCAGTTCACTTGATGTGAATATATAATGCTTTGGACTATTTAAACTCTATTTGCATTAGCTTAGTTTAAATTTGGTGTTTAAAGAGCTGTAATTATCTGTCTGCTTTATAAATTCATAGTGATTTAGTGAGATCAACTTTAAACTGATTTTAATTAAACCAGAGAACCTTTTACATTTTTCAGATAGGGCCTGTGACTAGCCTTTTTAAATGTGATGAAGTATGTGCAGTCTTAGAATGAATTTTTTCTGCATGATTGATTTCTTCTGCTGAAATCAAATTTAGACTGGTTTGTATATAAACGAAAAGAATTAAATTCTAAAGAACATATTGTTAATTTTTTGTTCCCTTGCTCCAAGAGTGGTTCCTGTTTGTTCAGACTTCTATTAAATTACTCCCAGTACAACATTTCACTGTCTTTTTATAGTAGACAGGCTGATGGACTCTGTGACCTTTTTTACTTCTGCTTTCTGTGATGCTTTTCTCTTCAGACAAAAAAAACTTTGAGACAGCAGGGATATTCTAATTTATGGTGATAAGAAGCAGAACACAGAAGCTTAACTGCAGTCCCACAGTGAGACTATATACTATTCTAGTATATAGAAAATGTATAAATTGTTTTTGTTGAAGGTTATTTGGAGAGAATGTAATCAATGTTGGGAAAATTCTTCTGGGAAGTTTCAGATCTAATGCTTAAATTCTTGGATAGGATGTCATTGTAGTGAAGTGTGTATGAGACCTGTGTTAGGAGTTGCTAAGGGGTTTAGATTATCTGCACATCTATCAATGTATAAATTGACAAAGGGTTGTGATGAGAGATGAACATTAAATGTAAAGAAAAAATATCTGAATGTTGTGTTTTTGGGAGAGCTGTGTGTGGGTGATAGAATCAATTGCAAGAATCTGAGGTATTAGAAATATTCCTGTTTCATTGAATAGAGGGCAGCTAATAGTGGGCATAATTCAGCTAGTTACCAGATCCCCTTGAAGGGTGATTCTGGCAAATAGGTCCAGTCAGTATGTTCTCATGTTATAAAATGAATGATAGTTCAAAACTTGTGTTCCTGTTGATTGTGTGCAGGACAGACAAATGGAATACCTCTTAACTAGCAGTAAATCCATGAGAAACTGAAAGTCATCACCATGTGATCTTTCACCCATAATATATATAGAAATATACAGAAAACAAAGACAGGACATCACATTCTGATGTCCCACTTTTAATGTTTGCTGTAACTTTTATCTTGATTTTTTGGCTGGGTTTTCTTGTTTGTTTGTTTTCTATTCTCTGAAAACAGCATGTTTATCTTTTCATTTATGTAAGTAAGGTATGTGTGGGGAAATAGTAATGCTACAAAGAGTTAGTTTTCTAGGACCGATGGTTCTGCATGCAAAGCTTCTCCTTTAACTTTACATTTTGGACAATAGGTAGTACGATAAATCTAAATGACAACTTCTACAACATCTCATTAGACCAACATCTCATTAGACCAACATCTGCAACCACAGGGTGTTGCAGAATTGCATCTGTTCTGGAAGCAGAATCTGAATCACTTGCTACTCATACCATTAAAGCGTAGATTTAGACACAAGAAACTGGACATAAGCAATTTTTGTTTTGACTGTGGTTCTCACCTTTTTGGATGCAGATTCAGTCCCATCTTAGATGTGCTTGTAAATCTGAAATCATTCTGAATCAGAGAGACTTAAAGACTGGGTTTTAATGTGTTGTTAAGCAAGTTGAGAATGAAAAAACAAGAGTGGTATTGTGAACAGGGAAGATGTGATTGATTGTACCCAGGTTTGTATCCTGATGGACGAGATTATGTGGTAGTGAGTTCACTTAAAAACAGGTGCAAATTGTTTTAGAAAGTGAATGAATACATGCAGTGTTCTCTATCTGCAGTATGGTAATTGTTTTGTTGAAATGGAAAGCAATGCACCCTCCTTGAAATTTCAGAAACAGCTATTTTCAGATGTGCTAAACCTGTAAAACTGCAGAAACACTTCACTAACTTTTTTCCTCTCCCCCAGATGATCACCAGCAATTAATGCCTGCAGGCCCTCTTCGTAAGAAGAAACTGGCAAAAAGACCTGGATACATGAGGCCAGAAGCTCAGCGACAGGTAGAGTTTCAGCCCCTTGGTGCCTGCAAACTGTTCAGCCCAGAAGAGCTCCAGCATGGCAGGCAGGATTGTGGAGACTTTGAGAACTGTGTTCTGCGCAAACAATGCCAAAATAACTTTGAATTCCTGCGGTGCCGCGCAGTGAGTAGTGCTGTAGTTCCTGCTGATGGGGTAACAACATTGGCTGCTACTGGAAATATGCCAGGACACTGCAAAAATCTATTGTGCTGCAAGAGTCCACTGTCAGAAAACGCAGTGGCAGCAGCTTGTTCTGCTGCAGCAACAAGCAAAGGAGATGCTTCTGCCCTATGCTGTGCACGGCAGGAAAGCCACAGCGCTAAAGTGAGCAAGCCTCCAAATATGTATGCTTTGGATCAGACAGAAGTGAATAACAACTGTGAACATCAAAATAGGGCTGTTATTTCTAATTCTGTTGGTGCACATGATAGCTTTAGTTCAAGTTTCAGCTTCATACAGCTCTCCCTGAACTCACCCTCTGGAGTGAATGGTGTTGAAGGCAAATCAGCTGTTGAGGAAGCTGAGGTTGTTCTGCATCCCAAAACCACAGGAAATCTGCAGAAGCCAGAAGAGATGGTACAAACTCATGAGAACTTGGAAGATTTGTGTTGCTTCTCCAGGTCCGGTGAGGATTTGGAGCATGAACATGAGAGTCCAGTAAATGATAAATTACAGGACAGTGAGACTGTCTCTCTCTCAGATATAGATGCCACATTTTCATATTCTACAGATTCCTCAGATGCAGCATCTGCTGGCTCTTCTGTCACCTCAGGCTATGATAGTAGCTTTACTGTTAGTGACCATAACTGGGATACTTTGATGAAACAATATGAACCAGTGCTACAGGATTGCTTGTTTGGCAACCGCAGTACATTAAAGGTCAGTAATCTCACTTTCTTTTTGATTGCTCTCCCTGGCTCTTAAAACATTTTTACTTACAGTGTCAAAATCAGAGTTTATGTCAGAGTTCAGATACTAATGGCCTTTGTAGCATTTGTTCAAGACGTTTTACAGTAGTGCTCTGCGTGATAAAAGTGAGAGAACAGGTTTTGTTTGGTTCTTTAAAAAAAGGTGATGATGTTGCAGTACTGTGTCTCTGTTCTACTGAAACTGTGATCCTTCCATTTCTAATGTCATACATCAGTTTCTGAATTCAATAAAATACCATTTTCTTTCACAGGTGGCTGTTTTGCCTGCAGTTTTTGGGGTATATGTAGTACAAAATTTGGGGGTGGTAAGAACTCTTTGCTTGAAGCATCACGATTTAACAATACTAAACTTTGTAATTGCAAATGTTTAAGTTTAGCTGGAGATTTCTTGGAGTGAGAGAGTAGTGTGTAATCTAATAGATGAGATTTAAGTCCCTCTCTGTCTCCATCTTGGAATTGAACCCTTTTTTTTTTCTTTTCCCCCCTTCTACCCCAGAGGAGTAGTGGGCTGCTGAGTCAGGGGTCTTTCTTTCCGCATGTATGTATATACCCATGTTTATACCTACAACATATACAGGCAGTGTCATTCACTGTGTTCTTTATGGGAGAGGAGTGGGGAAACCTCAAGAAGCATCGGCAGTGTTTTGTTATAAGGTTTTTGGGATGGCAGAGTAGTCATTGGAGGAAAACTGTGCTGAGCTTACCTGCTCAAAGGAGCCAATTATTAGATTTATTATGCATGCAGGAAGCAGTAATCTAGAGATTAATATGGACACAATGGATTTCACTAATTTGTTCAAGGTGCAGTGAGCAGAGTTTTTCTGGTGTGGTGGGTTTTTTGTTGGTTTGGTGTTGTTGTTTTTTTTTTTAATCATCTCACTAATGCTTGAGTTTCTTGGTTACTTTTCAGAAATTCATATTTCTGTGACATCTCAGCTCACACATACTGCTGAGATGCACTGTGTTGTCTATAGGCCTCATGAAACAACCTGCTCTGGGACAGTTTTGCACAACCCTGCTGTCTTGGTAAGACAGAAGGTTGGGAAACTTCTGTTATTACTTTTCTCTCCATGACACCTGACCTGGGCTTATGATGCTGTAATACCTTCTTTTCATAGAGGATGCATGTAGGACTCAAACTGGATTCTCTTAGAGAGTTCACACACGATGACATGGAGCAGTTTCTTTGGCTTCATGCATGGAATGACAATGTGCCTATAGTCTGAGATGGCTTGGGAAATTAATTCGCTACAAATTTAGGAATATATAACACAATCAAAATAAGAAATTATTTTTCTTTCTTTTCAGTCTGCTTATTTGATAGGCATGAAAGAAACATTGCTGTCTTTAATTTCTGTATTCATTAATTCATTGAATGGAGAATTGGGGATTTGTGCCCTCAGATGTCTTTGCCCTTGGTTAGCCAGTCGTGTACGTTTAATTTGAAGCACCTTCCTATTGTAATGATAATGAGCAAGTCTCAAAGTTTTCAGAAAGGAACAAAGGCAACTGTAGTCAAGAAAAGGAGACAGTACCAAAGTTGTTAAAACTGTGCTTTCTCTGTACTTAAAAATGAAAAGTGATCATCTGGTACAGATATAGGACATGCCATGCTCCAAATATCTTATCAGCCTGCAAATAGAAAGCACTTCGCTGTGGCATCATCAGTCAGTTTGCTGTGGGCGAGCCTGAACTGTGGTACCCAAGCAGACCTTAAATGACCTGGCACTGTAGCGCACGATGGAATAAACACTGCTAACAGCAGCAAAGCTGTACGCTAAGTATAGATGATTGTTATGCATCATATATATTGAAAGAGTCATTTGAATCATTCCTACTGCAGGTGTCTTTAAAGCTCTATCAAAAGTCAGGCATAAAATACAGAAAATAATTTATGGTGAGGACTCAGAGCTCCTCCATTCAGTATCTTAGGCATTCCTCACCAGCCTCGGAGAAAAAAGCTTGAAGTTTCAGGATGTGAAAACCAAAATTAAATAAAGCCTTGAGGAAATGGGAATGTATACAATGGGTTTTGTTTTGTTTTTTTTTCTTTTTTTTTTCTCTGAAGCATCTTATAACATATTCAAACACTTTTGGATACTTTTCTGGCTTTATTATTTATGGTTCTTTTCTGACTAGTCTGCTTTCACATAGCGTATTTAGACGGGATATCCTGAATTCAAAGGTCCTGTGTAATTTGTTTGTTGATTGTGTAGTCTTGATAACTGAGTGCTTCTATTTAGTTCTTGACTGGCTGTACCTATTTTTCTCTATACAATTTAGAGTTTAAATATAGAGATCAAATATGAAAGAGTTTCAGGGAGGAGTAACATCTTCATTGGAAAATGCTTTCCCAAGCACTTTCAGGCTTTGGACTTTGAAAATATATGCTACTTTTTCCAGGCTTACCTTTTTCAGTGCTGATATTGGCTTATTTGGTACAGGTAATGTATAAATTTTCTAAGAAATAAATACTTTTCAGTCTTGTAGCCATGTGTATTGGGTTTCTGTGGCCAGGCTTTGGTAGCAGGGAGGGGCTACAGGGGTGGCTTCTGTTAGAAGCTGCCAGAAACTTCCCCTGCATCTGGTGGAGCCAATTCCAGTGGGTTCCAGGATGGGCTTCCTGCCACTGACCAAGGCTGAGACAGTTAGGAATGATAGTAACACCTCTGTAATAACACATTTAAGAAGGGAAAAAAGTTATTGGGCAGTTGAAAATTGCAGCAAGGGAACAGCAGAGTGAGAACATGTGAACAACAATGGACACCAAGGTCAGTGGAGAAGGAGGGTAAGAAGGTGCTCCAGGTGCTGGAGTTGAGGTTCCCCTGGAGCCCGTGGCGCAGACTACGGTGGAGCAGCTGTGCCCCTGCCGCCCATGGAGGGAGAAGCCCATGCTGGAGCAGCTTTTTCTGGTGGGACTTGTGACCTTGTGAGGGACCCATGCTGGAGCAGCTTGTTTGTGAAGGGCTGCACCCCATGGAGAAATGACCCACGTGGCAGCAGTTTGTGAAGAACTGTTGCCCATGGGATGGATTCACGCCAGAGGGGTTTGTGCAGGGGCTGTCTCCTGTGGGAGGGACCCCAGGGGGAGCAGGGGAAGGACTCCTCTCCCTGACAGAGGCAGAAACAACAACAACCACCCATTCTCCATCTCCCTGCACCACTGGGCGGGGGAGGAAGTAGGACTTTGAAGGAAGGAGGGGTGTGCGGGGAAGGGTTTTTAAGATTGCTTTACTTCTCACTCTTTTACTCTGATCGTGTCAGTAATAAATTTGATTAGTATCCCCACTCTGTTGTACCTGTGATGGTGGTCGGTGAGTGACCTCTCCCAGCTTTTATCTCAGCTCATGAATCCTTTGTTGTATTTTCTCTCCTCTGGCCAGTTGCAGAAGGGAGGGACAGAGCGGTTTTAGTGGTTTTTTCTGGTGTCCAGCTAGGGTCAACCCACTACACCATGTTAGACTGTGACTGGCATGGCAACGAGAAGAGGACTAAACCTATCTTCTAACCAAATTCTTTTAACAGTAAAATTTGCAAAGGCCCTGGAATGCACACCTAGCCTTACAAATTTTTAGTAAATTTAGGACTTTGGTCCAGACTCTTTGATGTTAACAAAGAGAAGCATTGGTTTTTGAAATAAAACTTTTCATGGTAGAAGTTTCTTTTTGTGTGTGAGAGGTTTAGGTATTCTTGGTGTTGTGCTTTTTTTCCTCATCTAGCATTTGCATTGTGAACTGAATATGCAAACATCAACATTATGTAGATGAGCTTAAATTATATTTTAATGATACTTCGTTGGCTGCATATAAACACTTTCTTCCGACCCATAACATGAATATACCTCTTTCAAAATATTCATATTGCATTTCTCTTTCTAGTTACAGAATAAAATGTGGTTTGCCGGTGGTAATTTTGTATTCTGTGCAAAACTCAGGCAAAAAAAAAAAATGTCAGAATGGGCTCCAGAACACACTGTTGAGTACAGTGTGATCAGAAGTATGAGTTATGCTGACAGAATCCTCTAATAATCCTACTGTGATTTATTCAAGGGGTGAAAAATATCCTGTGATCACATGATCTCCTTTGCTTTTCAAGAAATATCATTTGTTATTCTCTGTATGTGTTTGGACTAAAGCCACATTTGGCTCAAGTAACTGCAGTTCAACTGACTTCCAAAGAGATCTGTCTAATTAACAAATACCAGGCTTAACTATCAAAATTTGGCCATTGTAGTGATGTAGTAATCAATTAAATTTATATTATATGGAGGTTAATAGTCTAAATATTTTTAAATGTGGCTTCTTCGTAATTAACTTTTCTTTGTCTTTGTATAGATAAAATCCTTGATCTTACGGCTTCAGAGGCTGCAGGAAAAAGCAATAGAGGAAGATGACTATGATAGAGGTGAGAATTACTCCCCCCAACTCTCCACTGGATCATGTTGCCTATTTTGTTTTCTTCTTTCCTTCTTCTTTCTCTCTTAATTTTATTTTCTATTTCATACATAGCAGTGGGTAGGTGTGGAAGACTAGTTCAGTGACCTGTATTGTTTGTTCTGTTTTATGGCAGGAAATAAATTAAAGTAGGTCAGCAGCAGGTAGCAACAGTTTTTACTTTCTTGAGCCACATCACCATGTGGGAAGGTTGAAATCCAAATATCCACCATCTGGATCAACTGTTTCGAAGCAGCGTGACTTTAAAAAACCCGCAGAAATGAATGGAAGCTTTAAAAGGAGAAACAACAGGCACTGGCTGCTGATAGAGTGAGATTTGTTGCTTGACACATTTAGTCATGACACTGTAACGGGGCTCAAATGCAGAAATAAGGTCAGGAGCTATTATAGAAGTGAATGATACTGTTCTGTGGGATTAAGTTGATGTCCACTGAATTCAGTCGCAACCAGCTAGAGAATATGGTGATGATACAGTTGCTGGCAAAGAGCTATCTTTGAATAGTGCTTTTTCTTTGAAATGCCTTGGCACTTCTCATAAGCTCTGTGTATGTGCACTTTAATAATTAGAGCATCTATTAACACATACATTAGATTTCTTGTTGTTTCCTACTCCGGTAGTCTGTGTTCAGATACTCATATTTTGACAGTCTTGAGGTTCTAGGTTAAATTCTTCCTGCTAGATCTGTAATCAGTTGGAAAACCCTGCAAATGCTTCAGTAAAGTCTGCATGAATATTTTAGAGAATAAGGCTGGAAAAAGATAGCTCCTTTCCTGCCACTTTTTTATTCTCAGCTCTGGGCAGTGGTCAGACTTGTGGTTTACTTTTCAAAATTAATGGGTGATGCTTTGCGGTTGTACCATGACTCTGTTTTCTGGCCCCAAAAGATGTCTCCAAGATGATGAAAATGTGTTTTAATAGTGTGTAGGGAGTAGGTGTGGAGCCCTTTTGCAAAAGTGGTTCTGTTGGCCTCTTAAAGCCTTGCTTGTGCATAGGATAAGAGCCTGCTACTATCACAAGTCATTCTTTTAGTGTGGCATCTCCTAGTGTGGAAAACCTTTAGGTATGTTAAAAGCTAAGGATGTTTTAGATATTCGTGGACTTATTCTCTGTCAAATAGACATTATTCATGTGTATGCTTTATACGTGTAATACTCATAACTCTTCTTTTTCAAATGCCTGTGGATTGAGCTCACAGCTGGAGACTTCCCAACAGCTGTGTACTTGGTGCACATGGTTACCACAGAGTCCTGCTGGGATTCTCTGGGGAGTCAGCCACTCTGACAGCCGTATTGCAGTGTGTCAGGTGTGACATCTCTGTGTGATGCCACATAGTCATTGACCACAGGGAAAGATGATACTTGTCTTGAATCTTGTGAAGAAAGCCCTTGTGTAGTTTTCCTGGGTGCTACTCTTGTACCCTTAAAACAGGACCAGCATTCTGTTGACCATCACTTTATCAACTGCCCTTTTCAGTTCCATCCTAGTTATCAAGCAGGTGCCACAGAGAGTAGTTTGTAGAATCTTGCATTAATTCCCCTAAGAAAAATGGTGTGGCTGAAATGTTATTTCACCAGCTGTTGTGGGCACAGAGAAAAAAGGTGGCAGCAGTACAAAGGTAGAGAAGAGCATCCAAAGGTGGGATTGCTGTGTTTTCTGTGCTAAATCTGACATATATTGGCAGAAAACATTTGTCCTGATATGGGACTAGATGCTGAGGTATTTGAGAGACTTTGCCTTGGGTTCTTTCATCCCTTTGAAAACTGGGAGTCCACTTTGAGACACTGTCTCTCTCAAAAAATGCCATGCTTCATGCATGCATGTGACCATGCGTCCTTAATTTTATCAATTCCTAGCTTTTGAGTCCTTGACCTTCTTTCTGTCATATTGGTCTTTGTTTCTCTTCTGACACAACTGTCAACAAGCATTTTTTTGTGACTGCTTTTCATTATTTTCATGTTATCTGAACTGGGTTCCTTAGTTTTTCTTTTGTGAAATGTGGGCAGCATATCTCCAGGGAAAGACTCACATGGAGAAGGTGCAGGAGAATCAGAGCTGTGACCTGCCCTCCTCATCTTGCAATGGGAAGCTTTCCACCTTTGCTTTTAGAGCTATGTTGCTGCTCCTGGTGGATAACAAAGTCTTCCCTGGTGTGAAGTTTGAAAGCTTATTAAAGAGCTTACAGATTGGCCCAGTACCAATTTCTGTTCAAGTGAAATCTGTAATTAGCCTTCTTTAAAAGGATCTTATTGCCAAATATTGCTAGCAGGGAATAGAATGGCTAAATGGGCAGAGCTGTGATGTGGGGCTTAAATGGCAGTGTATTTTCAGGGAATAGGAGAAACCAACGCGGTGTATGCAGAGGGTTAAGGATGTTTTAACTATAACGGTAGAAATAAAATTATGGCCCCTGTAATTCTGGGAATGACCTTGAGTATAGAGTGAGCCTTCTTTTATAGTAGAACTGTTTTGAACTGGAGGTGATGGTAGTGCTGTGTGTGGTGACAACACAGGTCTTGCTCATTTGGAAGTTTTCCAGGGGAAGAGTAAGGTCTAGTGTGATGTGAATAGCTGTGAAATGCCCTGTACATGAAAGAGGTGAGCAGGTGGAAGAGGGGTATGCATGACTAGATTACCAAGTGGAAAATTAAATTGTCAATAAATACATTATCATGTGTAACTACTGCTTTGGTGGTAGAGGCTCCTCTCCGGCTTCAACCATAGTCAAGAAATTCAGGAGATTTTTCTGACTTCAGGTCTCTGAGTCATCTAGTCTTGCAGGAAAGGCACCAGTTTCTTTAGAGCAGTTTGGTGGGAGGGAGATGTGTCAGTACTTAAAACTCCTCAAAGTGCTCAGGATGGATTCTACTGTCTGACACTACAAATTTCACACCTTATGAAAAGGCAAGCATCCCAGGTTTGAGATTGATGCTTACCTGCTCTCCAGAGATTTTTGAAAGCTCCTGTCGTTTATGGTAACCTTTGAAACTGAAGTGCAGATAAAGATGTGCCCCTATTGAGAAGGGGAAGCGATACACTGTGATTTTTGTTGTGGCAAAAAGACTAGGAAATTACAGAAATAAAGGCAAGGGTTTTTTGACCACAGAGCCAGGGGTAAATACCTTGTTGCAAACAGGTCAGGAATAGGAATATATTGGGTTTTCCCCTTTGCAGAAGCACAGAACAAATACATGTTGGTGGGGTCTGTTGGAGAACATGGTGTTTTCCAGGTTCGTGTTTGTGGATTCACATTTATTTCCGGAATGAGTGATGATTTTTTCAGGGGCTTTTTGCAACCACAACCCTCTGTTGTTAAGAGGTATGGGAGTACCTGGTTAAATCTTCAGCTTGTTTCTTCTTAGTTTTTGCTTTATCTAGGTGAATATATTTGCTCTTGTCTTCCTCCTCACCTTGGGCTTGAGAGGTCCGCAGCAGAAATGGCTCTTGCCATTGCTTGATTACCTGTACTGTGCCTTCTGAAAGACCTGCCCCGTTAGGGTTAGGGTGTTGGTGTGGAGGAGCTTCGACCAGTCATTCAGATAATTACATTTTTTCACCATGTTTTCTGGCAGTGCCATGGGATGGGGTGAGAGATGTGTTTGCTCTGAGAATGCTGGGGAGCTGCTTAGGGCAGAGGCCAACCCCTGTCCCACGTTGGTGCTCCTCTGCTGGAGGTCACCAAGCACAGTGCTGTGAAACCTGCAGGGTGTTCTCTCTCCATACTGTAGCTGTCATGGGTTGTTTCAAATGCAGATGTTCCTCAGCTGTGAAGTGCATATTCAGTGACACAAATCTCCTCAGCCCTGGGATAATTTTAAGTAGGAACCATTAGGATGTTATTTGTTTTACTGCTCTTTCTGTTTGTAGGTGCAGGAAATAAGTGATTTTTTTTCTGTATTTACTTGTGGTCTCCTCTTGATGGCCACATTAGTGTGTATTTTTAAAGCAGGTACTGTACCATGGGAATATAAGCATTTTGCCTTGCATAGTGTATAGGAAAAATTGGTCTGTTCTCCAAGGAACACTTGGAGTGTTGTCATGGCTCATTATTCATGATGGAGCTTGACAGCTCCAAGGTTAAACACACTGCTCAATACAGGAGGAGAAAAAAAAGAAGACAGTATATTTTTGTCTGTGGGAGTTGTGCTTGCAGTGGGAGCAAGTGTATTTTGCTCAGTGCAAATATATTGCCCAAACATTTGAAAACCTTTTTTTGCTGTTCTTTGCTTCTTGAACTCCTCAATCTTGCCTGGTGCAAGAGGCAGATGTATTGGTAACTGTCAGGACTGAGTCTTGCTGCTGGGCTCCATTAGTGGTTCATGTGCCATCTTGTTACTCAGAAAAAGGTTTCTACAGAGCTACTGGGGTTTTTTGTTTGGTTGGCTTTTTTAATTGTTATTTTAAAAAAAAGTTCTTGTAAGTGGGAATATGATCGTACAGGTTCATTACTTGCAACTGGTAGCAAATGCAAATTTCCCTGTGCAAACCTGATTGTATTCAGAGTAAGGGTTCTTTAGTGAAGGTCATTCATTAGATCAGGGCTACTTCTCATCAGTCTAGCATGACAGGTAGAACACAAAAACATTTGTGCCTGTTGTGGCAAAACTTATGCTATCTCAGCAATAAAAATTTGTGCTACATTTAGCATCATGTGAGCCTTCAGTTATTTTAGGTGTTCTCAAAGCATGAACTGTGTGAATTGGTGAGCTGCCATGGACTTGTGAGCTGTATGCTTCGCAGAAAAAATGCATGTTATTTTCTATTTTTTTTTCCCCTTCTCTCTTTGCTTGTGTTCTTTGAAACCTCTTAATTGTCCTTTCCATGGCTCAGGATCTGCAAGACTTCAAGGACAGAACTCTGTGCTATTTAGGAGTTTGAGTCTCATTTTGCGCATTTTCCATTAATCTCCTGGGTATGAAGGGAAAGACTTTGTAGCTGTTGCTCTCCTGTAGGTTTGTACTATAAGTGCACTGGAACAAGCTATTTGTTTTAAGACAACTGTAGACAGAGAAAACAATAGAGTATCATGTTAAGTAGGGCCTAGGTTGAGAGTATTGTGTTAAGTGGCACTCAGAGGGAGGCCTTGGGCACTTCTTACGGTGGTACTTGCAAATTTTGAATTTTGCAAAACCTCCAAACTCCTGGCAAGACGTATAGCTGTTTGTTCTTTCTGAATTTATTTTTGCAGTTAAAACTGGAGCAATATTTTTCCCTGTTGAAAGTACTATTTCTAGTCATAACTCTTAAGCATTTAAACTAATCTGATACTCAAGCAGGTGGGTGGTGTTGTTCTTTTTGTTGTCTTGTTTGTTTGTTTTTAATTTATTTTTCGTTTTCTGGAAGAGCTATTTGTAGATGAGGGTTGGATAGAAACCTTACTTCACTGTGCTTCTATTATTTTGAACTAAAATGCTTGCTTGACAGATGGCTGCTATAACAGGACACAGAAATGAAGGCAAGTTGGCTTCTTTCTGAGGAAGGACAGTGAATTTGAGAGAAGCTGTATCTGGAAATAACTCTTGAAGAATGTGTTACTTTGGATTGGACTTATTTCAGTGTTCCATATACCTTTACATATATAACCTTAGCTGTATATTGAGTGAAGCTCTGTATCTGGGGCTGCTGACTTAATAAAAAGAGGTGGATGCTGGAGGAACAGAGATTCTGTGACCCAGGAGACTCACTGCGAGCTTGTAACTTGCATTTGCAGGCCATTGACTTGTCAATGGCTTAGGGGTGAATGGAAGAAATAGGTCTTTGTTATGCCACACTGTCAGAACTTTGTTTCATCACCAGCTTGTAGAAGCTTCCTGAAATTTGTGGGTAAGTCTTTGGGGGTTTCATTTTCATCTTTACAACTTTCCAGTAAAGCTTTTAAAAGAATAGGGGAAAGGGCCTGTAGAAATTCCCAAGGCCAAATCTTTGTTGCACGAATCTCGTTTATCTTGTCTTACTCTGACAAATTCAGATAACCTCTCTGAAAGTTTGTGTGGTTAAGGATTGTAAATGCTTATGTGAAGTCTAATTTAGACTTAATTTACCTTGCAACAAAGTAGAGGTAGCACAAGACTTGCAATTCTTACACCTCGTCTGTGTTTCTCTAAGATACCAGGATGAAACAAAAAGATAGAAGTCTTTTTTTGTACATATCCATTTATATTTTAGTGCTAGCTGAAACTGTGGACCAAGATGCTGTTGTTCTTGGCTTCTGTCTAATAGCAACAGTAATGATGCCACGGTTTCTTTTTATGCAATGTTAGGCTTTTCCAGTTGCTACTGTTTTTTGCCTTTTTTTTGGCCTTTTTTTTTAATAACAAAACTGATCAGGAGTCACAATTTAAAGGTGTGGATTTTTTTATCTTGCTGTCAGACAACTGGAAAAACTTTTTTTAATACTAGGATAATAAAGTAATGACAAATTCTTATGAGAGGGATGTCTGGTATGTGTTTCTGGGTACTATGACTGGTGTTTACTCACAGCATATGAAGCACATGCATCTTCAACAGCTTCTTGCAATGCTTTTGATGTGAATCCTCATTTTAGCCCAGCTGATTAGTTTCCATCACATCAAGGTATGTCTTTCAGGTAGAATAGGATCTTGCTGTTGGTCTGCTTATGCCCCCACATTGAAAATGCAGTCATGTTTTCTATACTTTTAATTCCTTAGCCAGTATTGGAGAGGAAACTGCTGTAGTTATGCAATATCTCGCTGAAACTATGCAGCCTAAATACTGTAAGGAAGTGGTAGTATTTTGTGGGATTCTACTATGCTCTCATATTTTAATCCTGGCCAGAGTGGAGAGGTTCAGCTACATCTAGTGTTTCTGGAAGCTGCTTGACAAAAAGAAAATTGCTGAAGTTTTGGCATACTGTGTGCTTGGAAGCTTTCTCTGCTCCTGGCCATCTGCTGTCTAAAACTCACATTGCTGGCCACCCCTCCTATGGTAGTCGGGCCCTATTTCTCAGTCCATGATGCAGCCAAGCTGTTCCCAGACAGCCTGGCTAGTCTTTTACAAACAAACAGGCATTGAAGAAATATGAACAAAATAAGCAATTATGGGTAATTTAAGATCTTACTTGCTGAATTGCTGTTTGAAGCATAGGGGTCTGATGGGTGTAACTTGGGAGAAGTGTTGATATGTTATCTGGACAGTACCCACTGAGTAAGTGAGTGAGTGACATGGCTCTCCTGATACCCAGCCAGCCCATCTGCTTATTTTGCACTTGAAAACAAATTTTATATTCAGGACAGACTTATCTTTCCCTTGCTCTTTAGAAATATTAACTCCAGAGAAGAAAATTGCATTTCATTTGCAATATGACCACTGGAGACAGCATGGCTATTAATTCAACCAACAACTAGAAATTGATTTTGCTGCCCTTGTCTTACACTTAGGATATAAAAATTTTAAGGGAAGGGGGACTCCTGCTCTTTTCAATTATTATCTGCTTAATAGTGACTGAATAGGAGTAGAAACTTCTAGATGTCACAGGAATGCAAATTCTGTGTAATTGGGGGTTAAAAAGATGCTGAATGAATGTGACCAGCATTTGAAAGCAGACATGGAAGTCTTCCAGTGTGAATCCTCTGTGGAGAACTGATAATGCTCCTTTCTGATTATTGGATGTTTTCTGGTAAAATTCCTTATCAGGATGTTTTTATTGGAGATCTCTGCAGCCCTTCCATTACTTTCCAAACTTCTCTGCAAGTGGAATTGCCTTAAGTCAATTAACTTCTCCTTTCCCCTCAGATTTCCCTCCCCTCTTCCCTGTCCACATGTCTGGGTCCAACTGCCCATGCTGGGTGTGTTCATAGTGCTGCAGATGTGTCTGTACTCTCAATGCTTCACTGCCCTATCTTTGGTGTATGCAAGCTTTTGTGCGTTCCTTTCTTATCATTAGCCTATGGAAGGTAAAAGTAATAAATATGCTGTTTTATGGACATCTCTAGTGCACTTAGTACAGTGATAGGGTTGTGGCAATGAGTGTTAATCAAAAGGCAAAGTGGGGAAATTTCAAATTCCTCACATTCTTGTACAATAGCATGTGTTGGACAAAGACTTAGTGAGTCTATAGAAAATGCTGACTGGGAGCATCCAAACTGATGTCAGGTAATGTGAGTTTTGAACTTCTGCTGTTGATATCATCCTACCACCCTAATATTAGTCACGATTCCTGGTAGGTTTTAATTTGAAGAGTGGGAAGTGACTGGGACATCTTAATGCTCACTGAGATTTGGTGTTTTTTTTTTGGAGGCATGAAAAAGTAGATGAAATTGAGTTGAATTGGTTTGATGTTTGGCAAAGCTGAACAGAAAGCAAGGTTAGGTGCTGTGAGCTGGAGGCATAACTCAGATGTGATGTTGGAACCAAATACAAACAAAGATGTACAGCCTTTTGTTGTCCAGGTCACTGCAGAATGTACTATTGATTCGATTTATTTGCGGGTGTTCATTCATGTATGCCTCTGGCATTGCCAAGTGCCCCTTGGCATGCTTCCCTGCTAATGATAACTCAATGGAGAAATAACATCTTGGAGAAAAGGCTTTAACATGAGGATTGCTGAAAACTCTTCAGGGTTCGTTCAGTTTCTTGAGAAACTCAGTCAGTGGAAGTAAAGAGCAAAACCATTTTGGGTCTATACATGCTGTGGCACCATATAAAGAATCTGTTGCATTGCACCGATGTGTCAGGGAGTATATTGAAACACTTGAGAAAATGGTCTCAATGATAAGACCTGCTTGTAAATGACTGTGTTTCTCTCTGATTTATTTTCATGAAGTGCTATACCTATAATATTTTTATGTTCTCCTAATATCCAACCCTAAACTTAGAATAGGTGCCAGTCTAAGATCTGAAATTGCTAATCTAAATTGCAGCCACTTCAGTTTCTGTCCCTTGCCTGAAGAAACTTTCAAAGGGCATGTCGTAAGGAGATACTAACTGATGTATTCTGAAAAGCTGGTGTACTTGAGTTACACTGAGTAAGAACACATGGGAGATAGGCTCATTATTCTGGTGTTCTGAACAAAGAGGTTCTGGTCATGCTATGTCACCTGCCTCACAGAACCTAGGGTAAGAAGACTCAAGATATATAAGTGTGTAAAGCAAAATAGAAAAACAACCCCAAAAAACAAACCTGGACAAAAAAAATATTTTCCATAATATTGTGTAAAATGACAAAAATCTTCCAGGGAAAGAAATGCTGAAGATGGTGAGGAGGAGAAAAAGAAGAAATATTTGGGGAAAAGAAGATGAAAATCCAAAGTAGAATAACTCTAGAATTAAGATGTAATTCTGTTTCAGAGCACTGTACTTGCAGAAGGCACTGCTACTAGAATAGCTTTCTGATATAATTATTCTGCCATCACAAGTCTGTTCATGTCTACCTGTAGAAAAGTCTGAGTTTTGTGCAGTTTTATAGTTCCCATCTCAGGTGCTTTTTCTCCCACCTGTAACTCCCAGAGCATATAAGGAGGAATACACAGGATTCACTAGGATTCTCTTATTTCATTTAAATGGCTCTTACATTTCTTTTAGACATTCTTGAAAACAATCACGCAGTTCCAAATAAGAAGGAGAGAAATCTGTCAGAGAAACAAATAATCTTCACTCCCCATGCCAGGCACTGTGCCACTTTGCTGGTTGAGTGAATCTGCGTGTTATTGTATACAAGGAGTGTTTCCCTGTGCCCTTCTCGCTTTCAAAATGCTCTTCTTATAGGTATATTGACTGACCCATTCAGGCTGAATATGTACGGGCAGCTTTACATGCTCAGTAAAACAATTCCATTACTGTTACTTCCCTGAAAGGAGAAAAAGCCCTTCAATCAAGCCAGGAGAAGGCAAGACTGCATGTCTGTGTGTGAATGGCTAATGCCTCCCCAGTGCAAACAGATGGGAGTTACTTGGGAACAGTGTGGGCAGCAAAGCAGCTGAGCTGTACTTTACTTTTACTTGTGACACACTTGTTTGTTGAATGCAGGAAAAAAAATTATTATGTCAAAGAATGTGAAACAAAGCTTTTTTGGCTTGATGAAGTGTCCTGAAAAATGCTGCTTTTGCTCAGATTAAAATACTCAAATGAATTCAGTTCCTTTTCAAGCCAGATCTCACTTATGTAGTGGATGCAGGATATGTAGGTTATGTGAGGGCTGGAGTCATTCAGAGGGATGATGCTTCAGGCCTCTTGTTCTGCTGGACAAGCATCCCCTGGGTTGCAGCTTTAAGGAAGCAAACTTTATCAGGCCTGTGTTGAGAGGTTTCTTGTACCTCCATATATACTCCTATATGGACTGTGCTATTAGTGGTGTCAACTGCATTTCCTGGTCTCCCTTGTGTGCAAGCAGCAGTGTAGTTTCTCCTGTCCCTCTGGAGTGAGGGGGGCAAGTCTGCCTTGTATGCTGTATCTGCTTTTAATTTGTCTAGAAGTCCTTTTTTCTCTTCTTTAATTTTATTGCCTATAATTCCTTAATAGAAACTTCCTTGTGAACACCTCTAATTATTGTTTAGAGTGAATGCTGTTAAGAGCAGCTAATAATGAACCGAATGTTTTCTTACGAAATCAGTTTTGATTTCAGAAGTTAGGAGGGATGGAAAATTAGTTCTTCAGGGAAGTGTACCCTCCTTGCTTCTAAACACTTTACTGGCTTTCCCTTTCCTAAGAGGCAACCTTTCCTCTGTTTCTGATAGAAAAGTGAACTTTCATGCTCCCAATTCCTTCTCTGGAGTTGAGTTTGCTGCCTGGCCTTCTCTACTCTTACCCAAGTTGGTTCTTCCTTTAACAGTGGTGGGCAGGTCAGTGGCTTGTGTGCCTTCCCCACTGCTGCAGCAGACATCCTAGAAGCTGGTGTGTTCTTAGACACGATAGATGAGGTTTTAAAAATTTCTTTCATGTAAGGCAGATGCCTGTAGGGTTCACACTGCTTTGTCTGTAGGAAGATCTAAAGACTTGTTGTTTGGATGGTTGGTTGTCCAGGTATGTATAGCTGATGCTTACTAGTTCTAAGGAATGTTGTCTTTCGCTTGTGTTTTTATACAATCTTATTTTATTCCCCCCATCTGCTACAAAGTTACACTTCATGTCTGCCTATAATACCAAAGCCCATTTTTAATATTCAAGATTTATCTGTCATGTAATGTAACAGCAAGTATTTTTTTTTCTGATAACTCCAATGCCTACCTAAAAGAAATACTGATAAATGTTACATGTGCTGCAGAATTTTTTGAAGTACCCTTGGGAAAGCAAAAAAGGCATTCATATAGCCCTGATAGGGCAAAAAGGCTACCTTTACCAAAGTAGACTGCATAACCTGTGGAAAGGTCAAGAAAACAATGTGAAATACTAGTTTGTTTGTTTTTTTTAAGTTCTCATCTGCAGGCCAATTGACTCTTGACAGTTGGAGGTCTTTTTTGAAGTGATATATAGCACTCAAATCTATCATCTCCGTTTCCAGGCAAGTAGATAGATGATGCTGGGGTCAGTTAAAAGTAACAAAAATTACCAATTGTCCCTTCTATACAAGGGGGTTTAAAGCAGCAATCCAAACCAACTTGTAATAGAGAGATACAGAGAGGCTGGATCCTCCTTGATGTTAATATTCTGCTCAGCTAAGATTTAACTGTTGCAGACTTCTTTTGAACACCAGGATGAAGCTGGTGCAATGCTTATTTCCAGTCAAAAAGTGTTTTATGAGCTCAGGATAAGGTCAAAAATTTGAATGAATGTTTCAGCATTGCCAGCTCTCACAAAATTCATCACTGTCCTGCTTTACAACTTTTTCCAACTCCACTCAGCACTTGTCAGGCCACACGTGGAATACTGTGTTCAGTTTTGGCCCCTGCTGTACAAAAAGGATGTGGACAGACTGGAGAGGATCCAGGCAAGGGCCTCAAAGATGACCAAAGGACTGGAAAGCCTTCCATGTGAGGAAGGGCTGAGAGAACTGGTTTTTTTTCAGTCTTGAGAAAAGAAAGTTTAGGGGGAGGCCTTGTCACTGTGTTTCCGTATTTGAAAGGTGTCTACAAAGAAGATGGAGGCTCCCTTTTTGCAAGGAGTCATGTGAGAAGACAAGGGGTAATGGGCACTAGTTACTCCTGGAGAGGTTCCAATTGGACACAAGAGGAAAATATTTCACAATGAGCCCAGTAGTCATTGGAGTAATCTCCTTAGGCAAGTGGTGGATTTCCCAATGTTGGATAGCTTTAAGGTTCAGCTAGTCAGGGCGCTGGGCCAACTTGTCTAGACTGTGCATCACCCAGAGAGGCTGGACCAGATGATTCTTGAGGTACCTTCCAACCTGGTATTCTGTGATTGATTCTGCTTCCTTTTATTGGTCAGGAGGCCAACTGGGCCACAAATATGTTTGAGAGACATCCTGTGGGTTTGGGATATGTTTAGCAGTATTCTAATGTGTTCAGTGCTGTATTGCCTGTGCATAGTCTTTGTGCAGGTGATGCTCTTGCCATGTTTGGTTTTTGATCAACATTTAAATGTCCTCATCCTTTATTGATCAACTGCTTCCAAGCATAGGCAGCTGCTTGTTACTGGAATTTGTGTGAATGGCCATAGTGAAGAAGAAAGTGCTAATTATCAGGATGACCCCAGCGAGAAATACAGATCTGTCAAAAATGTTGTTTCTGGGTGGATTCTGTACTCTGGTGTTTTGCACTTGTTCATTCACAAATACTCTTCTTGGGCCTTCTTTTGGTAAAAGGGCTATCAAACAGCTATTGCTTTGCTGCCTTCACCTTGGTCATGAGGAGTTGCCAGGGTTCCTACTGTGCAAATTCAGCCCCAGCAGATGCTGTTTTAGAAATGAAGATTTGCAGTCTTTCAGGTCTGGAAATTGTGCTCAGAGTGCATCCTGCAGGCACAGGACTATATGAGGAACTTTAGTGACTGTAAGACAAGAAGCTTGCTTTCCTGTATCTCCCACTCTGATGTCATTTGTTCCCATGCCCTCATCTTAGGAAATCTGTAGCAGTAACTTTGCTTCCCTATACTTCATGTTTTAGGAAGGTGCTTGGCAAGTGTCTCTTATCTCTTCCCCTGAGTTCCAGGTTCTTCCTTTCCTGTGCCCTTATGTATTTACTCAGCCAGAAGGTTTCATTAGCCTGTGCTGCTGCTGTTTCTGCTTATCACCTGGGCTTGAATTTGCTCCTCACCTGCTAAGTGTGGTCTTCTGGGGATGGTAGTGGATATTATCAGCCTGCTGCCGTGATGCATTTTTGTGGTTGTGTCTGTCCTCTGGGCTGCATGCTCCAACCTGGTGCAATATAGTCACTCTGATGCCTCCCTGTAATCTGAAATCAAGATGAGGGACATGAAAACTAGGTACATTTTTCTTGTCCCTTTTGTCTCAATGAGCTTTTACCAGACTAGAAAGCTAATGACCTTTTCTTAGCAGGTGGTGTTTCCCTGCATTGCTCTATTTGCAGCAGCCCTCCAGGAGTGTGAGGAACAAAAATGCACGTATAAAAGAAGCTGGAGTTTAAGCCAGTGTACTATTTAGTACGGGAGGGAGCCTCACACTTGTGTCAAAATTAGATGCTTAGTGGTTTCAATCTGTGCTTTCTGGAAACTAGAAAAAAGGATTTGTGAGGCGGTTCATGTTTCTAGATATTGGTTTTCTGCTGGCTGTGAGTGGTTTGGGTTAGATTCTGGAAGGCCATCCTCTGCTCCTAACAGAGTTGTCTCTTCTTCAAGCTTTAATGTGTGATCACGGCAGAATTCTGGCAAAAAGATGTAACAGGAAGAGAGTGGGTTAAACTTACCCTTTGCTGTCCTGGTCTGTTGGGAGTGAGAGAACTGGATTGTCCTTCTGGCTTGCTCTCTCCATATACCTTTTGTCCTTGTTTTGCCAGAGCTTCCCATTTTGGAAATGCAGTGGGATTGGTTTTTTTGCTTTCTCTTTTTTCCAAGAGTTGATGGAGGATGCATTAAATACTTGGCCTCAAATACTCTACTCTTCTAGCTTTCTTGCTGTTTTCTGTTGTTTCCCAGTCTCACCTCACATCACAGAGCACATTCCTTGAGACCCCTCTGCCGGCAGTCAGCCTCTTTTGTGCTTTCTGTCATACTTTCTGCTGCAGCTGTCAATATTTGCACCTTAATCATTTGCATCGCTGCTCTGTATTTCCCTTTTCCTTCTATGTCTATATTAGTCCATTGCAGCAAGTCCTGCTGCCCCCAGAATCTCTAGGAAATCCCCAGACTACCTTTAGTATTGAGAATGCATGTCTTTGTTTGTTTCTTTCAAAGTGGCTGCCTGGAGCTAAAGCTTCTGGTAGTCTTCTTGCTTCTACAGTCCTGTGTGACTGCTGGCAGGCTGCAGGTCTGGGGGTTCAGCAGGAGTCACATCTTGTCCTTACCATCTTGGGTAAACTTCACACTCTGCCCTGATGAGAACCTCCTGACCAGCCACCAACAAGACTGTAATCCTGCTTCAATCCCTTTTTGCCAAAATTTGAGGATATCTGTACTGGTTTCACAGCTACGGCTAATTGTTAGTGGACTTAGGTAAATAAGCCAAAGTCTTGTTTATACATGAATAAAATCAAGCCAAGCTAGGAAAGAAGAAGAAGCCATAGTACTAGAGGATATCTTAGAATCTTTTCTTAGAAAATAAGTAATTTAAAGAGTTGGATTAAGTACAAGGACAAATAATGGTTTGTTTGGTTCCCAAAGGAAGATTATGAAATTGAATGGAGTGACCAGGAATACCTGACTTGAACAAGAGCTATAAAACAGAATTTATTTTTCACTTTTTAAAAACATTTTATGCTTATTCTCTTGTTTAATAACAGTGGAGGAAGAAAGTGAATATAAGTTAGAGTGATGACAGTGCAAATTTCATGGCATCAGGGAGAACTTCTGTAGAATTTGTTTGAAAAAATAATGCAAGCTTTTGATCATCAGGGAAACTTAGTAACTGGAATATAATGTAGGAGACAAAGGAATTGTACAGAGGGAAGTATTTCATAGGAGTGTGAAACAATAACATTTAGACTTCGACTTTCTGGGAAACTTTATGCAAATACATTGTTGCTTTTTTTATTATAGTCTTTCATGTATTTGACACGTTGCCTCTTGTACCTGATTTTACTTTCTACTTAAATCTGTTTAAAAAATCTGTTTAAAAAAAGTATTTCTGGAAAACTTTTTGGAAAGTTAGCATGAGGGAAATTTTGTCTGAAGGTTTATTTTTTAATGTGCATAATGGCATTAAATATAAAGTGTGGTAATTTCTGGAGCCTGCTGGAGAGATCAGCAGGATTTCCCAGCACCAGAGGTGTGTGCAGAATTGCAGAGGGTGGCAGGCTGCCCCAGTACGTCTTTCTCTCTGTCCTTTGAAGTGCTGAAACATCCAGTTGCCACTGCTACAGGCAGGATCCTGTGCTCAATGGACCTGGGTCTGAACCAGGCTGGCAATTCTTGTAATTTCAAGATTGTTTTTGTTTCTTTTGCTGTTGTGAATACACCCCTGGTTTTTGTTGTTGTTGTTGTTGTTTTTTTTATGTACTTCTTGTGCTGAGAAAGGTGTAAGGTAACATTGGTAAACTTTTCTTTCTAGTCCTTTATAAAACAAAATAACTTTTTTCCACAACATAGGGTCATATAACCACTCCAGCCTGCCAAGAGACCTCACACCTGAGAATCCCACTGACTTCAGTGGATATCAGCTTCTTTATATTTAGATTATATAACTCTTTAAGCTTGCACCTGTTCAGATAGGAGACAACTGGCCAAGTGCAAATTTTATTTACACAGTAATGTGTCTTTTTGAGGAAGCTTCCAAGTAAATGAATAACATTTTCCAGAATGGGGAGGGTTATTCCCCAGAATACTGTACTGTGTCAATGCATTTACAGTTAAAGCATCCACATCTTGAAGGACATTCATCACACAGAGTGCTTTGTTAACTTAAAAGACTTAAAAATTATATTTTCTGTCTGCTACTGCACAACTGAAGTGTACTAGAGGGTAAACCAAACATCACTCCCATTCTTGCATGTGGCAGCTGAAATGGCAGTGTGAAGAGGTCTGAAGAATGCTACTCTGCCCCTTGGCCAGCTTCCAGGCCTACTCTTCCCTATGGAAGTGAAAACCTATGAAAGAAATTGTATGTTACTCTCCTATGCCAGATTTTTCTTAATGGAGCAATAATGCTTTGAATGAGAGGTATTCGGCTTCAGTTACCTGGTACTGTATCTCTTAGAGTACTTAATGACAGGATGGCCTGATTCTGTTTTAGTGATGATATCATTTCCATTAGCCTCGTTCTGGAGACATTCAGGTAGTGATGTTTGTTCTGTACCTTAGTGCCAAATTTGCTGCTCTTGCTGGCTAGCTTTTTGTTTCTTTAACAGAAAGTTGTTTCTTCTTGATATAATCTAAAGCCTATTTGGGATGCAGGCAGTTTTTATATTCAGCTAGCATCTGGGAAGTCTAGTAAGACCTAAACAGCTTTGCAGCTGCAGAAGCCTGGTGCTTACAATCAGAGTGTTGATTGCATGCTATATTGTTTTGATTTCAGAGTCCAGTGTGTAAAATATTTCTACTGCTCTTGCCAGTCTAGTTCTTCCAAACTAGTCTTCATGATACAGGTTCTGAATCTTATGTGCTAGTGTTCAATTTTTAATCTTTTGTTAGTAATGAAAACTGAGAATACACAGAGTTGTACATGAATTGCATGTGGATTGATGTAGTGAGACAAGGTGAACCTGAACATCTTCTTTTCCCTTCTCTTCTATCATTGCTCAACACAACCCCAGGCTTCCTTGGGTGACAAGGGTCATATATCTGTGTGGGTTGGGTTGTTGCTCACTTAGCCTTAGGATTTCAGCTCTAGCATTTAAGTGGCCTACTGCTAACTTATTTATTTGTATAAATTTATTTTATATTTTACAACACACTGTGTTGTTGCAAATGATACAGTGATACTTTGTGAAGGAAAAATGCTCTGATGGCAGAGGATGAATTTTTATACAGGAATAGGTAGCTAAAAGAAAGAAAAACAAAAACCCAAAACCAAAAAAACCAACCCACCAAACCCAAAACAGATTTCCTTCCTTTTTTTTTTTTAATGCTACGTGATTATATTTGCTTTTTGTTATTTTAACTTTAGGCTACCTACTTCTGTCTGCTTTAGGTGAGCTTGTCCATAAAATGGCTGTATTATCACTTGCCATACTACAGTCCTTGGGGTTGTAATTAAAGACTCTAAAGCCCCTTGAACTCCAATCATGAAATGACAGTAATGCTGGTTTGTCATGTCTTGGAAAAAAATGTAGTACTTGAAGTACTTTTTTCCCCTCTATCATGTAGATTACAACAAAGTTATTTTCTGTAGTAGCAATTATTGGATGGAGTGACCTTTACCAATTTAGACATTGATGTAGCGGAAGGGACATTTTTCCACTTGACCTTTATGCAGTGTGCCAGCTTGTCCTATAGCAGCAAATGAGTTGCAATTGACAGATTTGATGGAACACTAACTTGGTGGGAGCTTATTGTTTGGAAGAAGATATCTGTTGAAATGTGGAGCCTCTAGTAAATAATGTGATGAAAGTTATTTGCATATCTTCCATCACTAAGGAACAGCTTGCTTAGAAATGGCTGCTGCCTAAATTGCAATTTGGACACTGGTTAATGGAGATTCTAGTAAACCTTATAAAATAGTGATATTTCAGAGAACAATCTATTTATTTAACTTTTCTTTTAGTTTTTGTTTTACTTTGTAACCAAATAACAACGGTTTTGTATCTTTTAACCTTGCCACTTGTCTTATAAAAGGATTAGAAGTCAGATAAACAATTTTCAGTGTGTGACAAGGAAGGACACGTTTTTCAAGAGGATGGCAGGATGTATGCATGCTACCCATAGATGGAGAGATATATATATATATCTAAACAGCTTTTTTTTTGTTATTGATATATTAAGGAAATAATTGTCAGATATAATTCTGGGAAGAGAAAAGTTCTGGTTGTTGGGAGGATTATAAACACATTCTAGAGTAGGGTGGATGATGTAAAGATGACCATAAATGAAGAACTAAACCGTCTTGCCCCACTGCTGCAGAATGGAATTGCAGAGGTCAGCTGCTCTTTAGATCTGTTGAAATAAAGTAGGAAGAGGATTGTGCTTGTTGAAAAGAAAGCAAAGAACAAAAGTCAGTTATTTCAGGTATCTTGTTATAATCCAGTATTTCTCCTCTGGTGGAAGGTTTTGATACTTCCTGTAAATAAAATAATTCCACTTCCAAAATGGATAGGAAAAAGTTGTAGTGGAACCCAGGATCTATCTGAGACTATTCAAGAAATGAATTACCATGGCTTTTTAAAACCATTGAGCAGCAGGACTCATAAAAGAGCAGCAAATGCCATCTGTTTGATCTACATATTTTACCACAGTTCTTCTCAAGCTGTCCAGTTGGGGTAAAGTAAAATGGAGATGAATAGGGCGTGGGAGGGAAAAGCAGCTCAGCTATTTTCTGTTGCATTTACAGGAGGTATTTGGCAGGGAGAAAAAAAGGTGTTTGTAGAGGTTGTTGTTTACATACATTGAAATAACGAGTAAGTACTACATTAAAGACAATCTGTTCAAACAATTTCAACAACGGGATGCTGCTGGACAGAATCAATGTGGGAAGCTGAATAGAAATGCTTATTCTGCTGCGGTAAAACAAGACATGTGGGTGTACTGACAGAGTAAAATTCATAGCAAGACTCACTACTGCTGCACTACTATTTGTTTGTAACTCATGAAGAAAATAGAGATTAGTTATTGTGAAGCTGTCTGCTAATAAAAACTATTTTCTAGCAATGTTTTTATTTGTCATTTGTGCATGCTACAGAAGATAGCGGGCTTTAATGCACTTATTTTACACACTTGCAGAAGATGCGTAGAAAGCTCGGCTGCAGGAGCTGGAAGCAGAACCTGCATCTGGTAATCTGCAATTCTGGGGCCTACAACATGCTCATGCCTGAAAAATGTTCTGTCTTTTGTATGTGGGTTCATATTAAAATGGCAAATTTCTAATCCTTTCTGGAGCACCTGCTTTTCTGAACCCCTTCTGGAGAGCATGACAATAACCAGACCTCTCCCTGAGCTCGGGTTTCTAGCAGGTGCTGCCATCAGAGTCCCACTCTGCTCCTCCTTCTCCTTCCCCTTCCCACCTGGGTTGTAGTCAGCACAGATATTGGTCTGGCAGCTTCAATTTCCAGCCTGAGGAGTCTCTGATGAACAGTGGAGAGAGGCTGGTGGAAGCAGTAAAATTTCACGGGCTCAGGCTGGATAAGGCAGTGAGCCTGTATGTAAAATTTTAAAGTCTCATAGCTTGAACTATGGAGACTGGTGCAGGTGCCTTGGCATTGCTGCATTCCACTCAGGTTGGACATGCAAGAGACTCTTCTGTGGATCTGCATGCTGGAGGAGGTCGAACTTCTTCGCAGTGGGTGGTTGCTGCTGTTCCCAAGTGAGTGCAATCCAGCCAGACCTCCAGCTACGTTTGGTGCTTGATAGGGTGTTGTCTCAGTCGTAACTACTTTGCTGAAGGGGACATCAAAGTAGAATTAAAGGGCTGTGGAACCTCCTTAGAGACCCTTTGGTCTTCTCCTTACTGACCTCTGCCAGCATCCTCCTGTGCGGCTCTACCCACTGTCCTGCGTGCTTGAGGAGTAATTCTTACACTTGAAACACTTTCAGGATCTCAGAGCCAGGATGAAAGGAATTTTGTGCATGTGAAAATACTGAAGTGTATATATGAAAGGAAAGGAGGTGGGGAATAATGATTTTAAAAAAAAAAAAAAAAGAAAAAAGGAATCCAGTATCAGGTTTGTTCAAATAGCAAAGATGATGGACTTTATCTGCTTTTGAAACTAGATTTAAGGCGACTGCAGCAGGTGATAGTCTTTTATAGGGAAGAGAGTCTAAAAGGTCAAATTATGAAAGGGTTAATACAAAGTTTCTTATGCAAGAAGCAGTTCAAATTGTGTAATTACAGCAATCCTTTCCTCTGAGGATCTCACACAGGTGTTAATTAAGCCTAATGAGGCCCCTATGGAGCAATTGTTACTATCTGTATTTTTACAGACAGAGGACATAGTAGCTGAAAGAAATTGGGTTACTGGTTTGAGATCCTGTAATGTGGCACTGTAGGATTGGTGTTCATGTGTGAATACACAGTGTGACTTCAAGCCATCTGGCGCAGCCATGGCAGAACCCTTTCCATGAAACCATGCTGTATATTCCTACTGTGGTTTTCTTTTTGTTTTGTTGTTGTGTTTTGTTTTTTTTTTTTCATTTGGTTGTGGGGTTTTTTTTGCCTGAAAGTCTAGGTATGTGTAGTTGCATATAAAGAAACTGTGGACTAAGAAATGTTACTCTTTCCAGATGGACCGTCTTAATTGTGCCTGCAACTACTTCTGGGGTTTTCCTTCTCCTCCTCCCCCCCCTTCTGTGCTTGTGATTTGTGGGTTCCTGTGATATTTTTGTTAGCATGCAATATTTTGAGAGGCTTATGGGAACCAGCAATAAGGAAAATATACCTATGTTGGTGAGATTTTTATGTTGATTCCTTTCATTTGTTCATATAAATCTTTTCAATGCATAGCAAACAGATTTTGTCAGCTTGTATAGGAAAATCAAACAACTCTTAATTGTTGTTTTTCTTCCTGTAATACTCCTGAGCTGTTGATAATTTTGCAAAAAAAAAAAAAATCTGTAAAAGTACTGGTGGATGGTTGAGGATGGGGAAACAGGGAATTTTGAGATACTCCTACACTGCTTTGTTTATAGAATGTTGGATTTTTGAGCAAGTCATCTAAGCTTTTCATTGTCTTCTAACCATACCCCCTGTGGTGTGGGGTGGTTGCTTGCCTGGTACTTAGTTGTATTATGCTTTTTCCCCGATGATGGAATTTCAGAAGCTGCAAGACTAACCTTGTCAAAATTGCCACCTTTGTTGTGTTTGGAAGCCTCTGTAACAGGTTGAACATGGTGGGTGCGTTGACTCTCCCACTGCCATGATGTGTTGGCATAGGTCTCTTTCAGAGGTGCTTTCTCTGAGTTGTCAGCTCCGTTTGCACCCTATTGCCCCAGTGTGGATCACTTATAAATGAATGTTGTGGTGAAGATCTATGTGTTTCAAGGCATGAACAAAGCATGAAGGCTTTGAAGAACAAAGAAGAACAAAGCATGTGAAAGCTTTTTTCTTCACATGCAGGAGATGTGACTGCTATTTTGAGGAAAGTGAGTTTTATCTGCTCATCTTCTGTAAGACGCTTGCAGACCACGAAAGGGCAAATAGCTCAACAAAACAAAAGTAGTTATTAGAATAAGAACCTGCTGGGTTGGGCTTTATTTTCTTTTTGTTAGTTTGGTTTGGGGATTTTTTGAGTTTTTAGAGGGATCTAAGAACTTGTCTGTATGTGTCTGTGAATGTATATCTCTTCCAGATCCCGAGAGAGATACCCAAGACCTTTGCTTGTAGGGACTTCTATCTTTCTTGTGTTTCTGTGCCAGTTAAGGGAAGGTCCTCTAATTTTCAAGCAGTGGAACAATTCACAGCAGCAAGTTTGTAGTGTGAGGACTGTAACACATGTATAGGGAGCAGGAGAAGTCTTTGTTTCAGGGCAGTGCTCTGTTGGAAGAGGGTGACTTGCAGTCAAGAATGTTATGCTGCTGTAAAGCTGCCAGTATTACTTGATATCAGAGAAAATACCTCCTCTGAGGTTATTGCAGGGAGATGTGGCTTTGATCCAGTTCAGCTTGGGAACCTCTTTCTGTAGAGAAGCTTACCTTTTGCAGTACTCTGAGCCTCACAAACTTTGGTTTTTTTTTTTTAAACAGAATTTGGTGCCATTTTGGGAATGTCAGCAATTACAGGATGTTTTGAAATTCAGAATCAATAGGACAAAATGTTCTTGAAATAGTTTCCAGGGGGAAAAAGAAGAAAAAAGGGTTTGTAGGTTTTACATTTGATATTTGATTTTTTTTTTTGCCTTCCATAGGAAGTTGCAGGATCCAACTACAGCTGTCACTGCTCCAAATCATTTAAATTCTTTTGCTTATATACATTAGTACCAAAAACAGACTTAGGAAAGCGATGTTGAAGATGATAGTTAGGAAACAGGCAAGAGTTCAGTATTTGTATGTGTAAGGCTGATGAACTGCAAGTATAAATGAAATAGCTAAAAAGCTTTATTTTGCCTGTCTTTGGAAAAGAAAGGAGACCAGAGAAGCAGATGCTAGCTGAGGTGTGAAGGATATGGGAAGGGAAGAGGATGAAGGGAGGTCAACTGGGATGTAAGAATGCCTGTGAATTGCTGAGGAGAGGGAATTGATTAGTGAGGCCAAGTTCAAAAGGAAGGGCAGGAAATAAGTCAACAGATCCTAACAGTCAGAAGGTATTCTGTGCTTAAATGGTTTCCTTTGCCATTGAATTCAGATTTCTGGAGCTGGTAGAAGTTATTGGATATGACTAGAAAGAAGTAAGAAATTTTTACGAGGGTGATTGAAACACAGACAGGTGGTACAGAGATGTGGTGGATGTCCTGCCTCTTGGAAACATTCAAGGTCAGGCTAGATGGGGCTCTGAGCAGCCTGATATAGTTGAAGATGCCTCTCTCTGCCTGTTGCCCTGGGGTTGGACTAGATGACCTTGAAGGTCCCTTTCAACTTAAACTATGGTATGATTCTATGAAATTTAAAATTTGTGAATTTATTTTTGACTATGACAGGCAAAATAGTCTGAGATCAAATGGCAAGTTTTATAATCTGTTCTCACTTATTGCTCACTTTCTTAGAATATGGCCTTTTGTGGATAAAGTAGGACAGTGTAACTGGGTGCTAGAACAGCGATGAAAGGTAGAAATTGGAAAAATGGCTAGGTTGAACTGAGTTTAATAGCTTTTAAACAGTTTTTGGTTTTGCATCTACTGATGCAGTGTGCTTGGGGAAGGGTATTGGCTTAATTTGATGGTCAAGTTTTAATCTTTGAAGAGCACTGGTGTTAAGGAAGAAACAGTAAAATTAGATGTATATATTTGAGATTACGTACATTACTAAATGCGAGAGTGGAGACCTGGAATACGAGCAAACATTGAGCAGTATAGTGGAAAATTATGAAGGAGAATTTAGGGAGCAAGAGAGGCAGAAAAAAGACCTGCTTTAACCAAAAGTAAAATTCTGGCATCCAGGTGCTCATCCATAATGAATGGATATACTGTTTTCAGCTGTTACCTTAAAGACTTCCTTTATCTTTTCTCTCCCTTTTTGTTTCTAGAAGCTTCAAATTTCCTTGTAGAGTTCCCCATTGCAATTTTCAGAGCAATGGCTTTGGGGTTGCATGCAAGCACTTATTGTCTCTTTATAGTTCTCTGTGTGTAATATTCCTTCTACAAGAAATAATATTTTATACCTTTTTATCCATGTGCCTTGCCACAGAAGGAAGACAATGTTGTCTAATTGCATTTTATTTTTGATGGTATTGATTTGTGGCTGGTGGCTTAAGCAGAACTGCAATCTGATTGTTTTCACCTATTATAGTCCTTGGGAAACATTGCACAATAATATACATATACAATATTTAATATACCACACTTCATAATCTGTGCTATTTTCTTTCAAGCTTCATCTTAAAGCAATTCTTGTTTCTTAGCCTAGACATTGTCCTGCTTTATTGCACATTTTTTGCAACATGGCTTTTAAAAGTAAGCAGTGTTCCACAAAGATTTATCTTCATATGTTATCTATGCTACTTTGTGACTTTTATCACCAAAAAAAAATCTTTCAAATGGTATGCTTCAGGATGGTGTTCTCAATATATTCAAGTTAGGCAATAATGAAGGATCCTTTTCTTTGTTTGACAGCTGGAACAAAGCATTTTATATTCACAATATGTGCTTAGATAGAGCCTGATACAAAAAAAGTTCCAACATTATCTGACTGTCTCTAATCATAAAATCCTTGATATAAAAGCCCAGATATAGACCATCAGATTTTTAAATTTCTTTTTAGAGTATTTGGAACTTGCTTTATAAAAATGACAGGTATCTCACAATATAATGCAATTAGTTGTAGAGTACTGCATTGTTTCACTGTTAATTGACTCACCTATTTTCTAATCAACCCATGGCATTTATTCAGAGGCAGTAAGGAACGACAGCTGTTGGCTCAGAGATACTCAGAGGAAGGAAAGAGACATAATGAACTGGGATGGAATCATCCACAGTTGACATATAGTATACAGCTTATAGTTCATGTATGTGAACCGCACTGACTGGAGACCTCAGCCAAAGCTTTTCCTCTATCATCTCAAATAAAAGGAGGAGCTGTATTGTAAGCCAAGGAGCTTTGTGTTGATTTCTGCCAGTTTCCCTGTCTTGATGGATCTTTTTCAGAGTCGAATTTAATTCCCAACAGTTTTCTGTGCCATTGTGCTACATAACTTGACTTTTTTTTTAAAGATATAGATTTGACCTGGAATCAGCAGTATATGTTTTTATTTCTGTAAATTCTCATATGTAGTGACAGTACTGTCAGCACTGCTTCCAGCATAATGTTGGTATCAAATAAAGTGCACCAGCCATTGGCACTTTTTTCCCCCTTTAATGTATCCTTTGATGTTACTGTAAATTATTTTTATTTGAGAGTCATGTTGGAAATGTAGGAATCTTGGTGGTTTCATTGGAGGCTTGATGTTTACGAAAGGCTATGAAAAGCAAACAGTCAGTGGGGCACTGTTTATTTTGTATACTGAATTGGCTAAAGGAGAAATGATATCTCCAAATCATGCCTATTTGTGAACTCATGTGGGGTTTGAAGGAATTTACGATTGCAGCAAATCTGAAGAGAATGACTATATGGGAGAGAAACTATATGGAATTGTACTTTTAGTGCAGTTACAAGGATGAATTACAAAAGTTGCTATGTATGGAAAACTGCCCACTATTTCAGTACCTGTTGTGCATGTCAGGCCCTTTAAAAAATGTGATTACTGAAGTATTTAGAAAGTTATGGAAGCAGGTATTTTATGCTCTAATATTGAATACTTATGAAGCTCTTACTAGCAAAAACCTTGCTATTAAAAATACTGTAAGAACTTAATGTTTTTCAGAAGCACCAGATTAAAAGCAATGGAGATTAAGATGTTTCTGGTACACCAAAATTATTATCCCTAATTTTCACCCAGAGTGTAGTCTAATGCCTTGTCCTTTCCATTTGCCCCTTTGGCTGTTGTTTGTTTTGTAGATTGTAAATGTACTGGAGTAGGTTTTTGTTTTGGTTTTTTTTTTTACCCCTTGTTATCTGAGCCTAGGTCTATTGGAGCCTCTACTGGAAGCTCTTCTGTGAGATGATAGTGGCAAATAATAACTACTTTGCTTGCAGGATAGTCGTGTTACAGGAAATTGTAGTGTAAGTTCATCCAGGTAGTCCTGATGTCCTTAAACTCAGCCCAGAAAGAAAGCTGTGAGGATAGTTCAGCCTATGTCATTGCCAGTTGAGGAGAAAGTAACATGGAAAGCAAAATTTTTTTGAACCTTGGCCAAGTAATTTAAGAGATTAGTTGTCCATGTTGGGACTGGCATTTGCTTGCTGTGCCCCATATTTCCCAGACGTGTGCTGGAAGAACCTTTCTGGCTTTGCGGCTTCTTGCTTGTGTTCCTTCTGATGTTGAAAGTAACTATACCTACACTTCAAACCCCACAGAGTTCTACAGCTTGTTCCCATAAATCCATTTAACTGTTGTTATTAAGAGTCAAAGAACACATGACACTTCTGAGTAGCAATCTGTCACTGATACTCCTGCTGTGAATATTCTACGAAGAAGGGGCACTGGTCAGAATTTCTGCTGAAAGTCTACCCTAGGCTTTGCACTAGTGCTCTGTGGGAAAGAAGTTTCATGTACAGCATAGACTTTTCAACATTAAGATGTAAACTGTAGGTGGAAAACTTGATGTTGTGCATTAGAGGAAGCATCTATGAAACTTCTGAGAAATTAGCTTTTAGTTCAAAGTTAAATGAAGTCTCTTAAATTCAATATGAATTAAAGGAGGGAAATTATAATCTGCCAATGTGTCAAGCTTCTTTTTGTAATAAGTATAGCAGCTACAATGTCTGTTCTTGTGTTTTTTGAGGCTCTGACTTCCCAATTCTGCTGCAACACTGATGTTCAGTACATCAAATTCTGAAATTTTATGTTTTAAGGAGGCAGCAGTTTCCTGACTTGTAATTGATATGAACTGATGGGTGGAAAATGCAGAGCTTGCTGGGAGGCAGAGAACACGCTTGAACAGTAGTTTTAAGAAGTCTCTTAGACAGTGTTCACTGTTGCTTCTCTGGAAGTAACTATTTTGAATACCAGATTTCCTTCCCCATCTGATTTTTGTATAGTGGTGTCTCATTGTTAGGAAAGGAAAAAGAATTAAAGAGTGGATAGAAAGCTGATTTTGACTGCAGCCAGGGGAAGCTTGAGGCATCACATGCTACATCAGGTCATTGCTCTGCGTTTTGACTACTCTGATGCCTTGAGTCTGATGCCTAAAATCCTGGAAGATAGGCACTCAGAGAAAACATTAATGGAGAAAGATAGACAATACCTTTATTGGAAGTTCGGAGGCTTTGGGCCTCTGCTGGGCCTACAAAACACATGTTGATTCTACAAGGATCTTGATTTAGCATTCAAGAATCCCTGAAGAACCCTACCCCCATTATGTTACAGTTTTTATAATCTTCCTAACAATTAACATATTAGATATCTATAACCAATCATTTCTAATTCTCTCAGTGATCCACCCGTCAGGGTCCTAGGCTGTGCCCCCTGGACCGCTTCCAAGGGTGTCTGGGCCCTTCTATTGTTTTGTCTTCAAGTTATCTTGCAGGTGTCTATGCAAAACATCATGACCTTCAGAAAGCCTGAGAATGTATGAGAAAATCACTTTAGTAACTTCTGACACCACTTAATATGTGAGCAAGAAAACCTATACTTCTAAAACTCTAAAAATCTACAAAATACACACCAAACCTTTAGGCATCAAGCCTGTCAGGGAATGTCGGAGACTATTTTCTTGTACTCTTCAGGTTACTACTCTTTGAATTTTAAATAGCACCAGAATTGGAGGCAGACATCCATCTAGCATCTCGTCAGGAATTAGAAGGGTTTGTTGTCTGTACTAGTAGTCTTGATAGTTCAGGAGCACAGGTAGAGTGTGAAATTTCACAAAGTTGCCTTTTCAACTGGAATGGAAAAAGTTAAGTGGTGGGTAAGAAGGATAATTTCATTTGTGTTTTGCTTTAGCCTTTTATGAGCTGAACGTGAATGTGGTACCCTGGGGGTTATGGCCCTCCCAGGTACTGCTTTGTCCACTGACTGCTGGAAGTATTCTATGGACCCTGACCCAAATAGCATTTTAGTTCAGGTTAGGTGTGTGAGGTTTTGAAGGACATCTCCCAGTTGTTCCCATTTACTATGTTTTGCTCTGCATTCTTGGAGGACTTGCTTTTGGTTTTCTTTCAGGTGGGACAATGCCTGAAGATGTGCTGGAGAGATAAGCCAGGGGGCCAACTATCTCTACTGTCTGTTAGTATATGAGATTACACTAAGCCTAGTCTAAAGTAGGACTTTCTGAAATGCAGATGTTGAGGCCTCAGTACTGAAGTGTTTTGCTCTGCTGATGTTCTCCTTTTAGTCCCCATAGTCAGTAGGGTAGGCATAGCTCCGCTGCTCCTGTTGCTTCAGCAGGCTCTGCTAGTGTTTGTTCCCAGCCCCATGCCTTCTTCAAGTGTTCAGAGCAGCAGGTGTGCAGTTGAACTTTGCATTGGGTTGATTTTCCTGTTTTTCATATGCAGCACTGAATGGAAGGTAGAAAAGGTTTTGTTCTGTACTGGTGACCAGACAGCACGTCTCTAGCTGCTCAATTCTCCAAGTGTAATCTGAAGTTTCCTTGTACCCATATGAAGTATGTTTATTTTTAGAACTGTATGTTTTTGGTACTGTTAAATGGTTAGTTATTTTATCCTTAAATTAGAAGTCCATATATATTCCAGGTGCTTGTAATGCTTCAGTTCTTACCACAGTATCTATCTTTACTTGTCATATTTGGATATTAATTGATCTGCATATTGTCCTGCCAGTTATTTTGCAGGAGCCCCATGCTAGTAATTGGTCTGTAGACACCTTGCTTACTAGTCTGTTCTCTAGATGCATTTCAGTTTTGTATTCAAGCTCCACATTAGACTCCTCAAATTACCAAATGGGGTATGTGTTTAATTCATAATTCAGTTTTTAAGTTCTCTGTTATGGTATATTTTGGAAACCAAAAGCATACATAACCTGAGAAAAGAGACGTTGCTGGTGGATAGATGTCCACCTATTGGTGATTTTATTTCTTCCCTCAACTTAAAGCAGTGAAGAGATCTAAGTGTAGTGTTGTGCATAGGAAGTCTTTTAGCTGACAATATTAGAGGTTCAGGAATAGGAATGGGGCACTTTGCATTCTGGTTTTTGGTCTCCACTCTGAAGGCCTGCTACTCTGTGTGGTTGGACACAGGCTGCTAGAGGGCTCTTTGGATCTGAACCTGGGACTTCTTTAGTTATTACAGAATAGGTGACTATCTTTGATGCTGAGTATACAAAAGCACTTCAGTCATTTGGAAGCATTAAATTTTTAAGAAAGTGAGTGGTGTGGAGGTTACCTGTCTCTGGAAGTATCTAGCAGGCAAGAAAAAACATTTTAGGGCTGCAGTGTGATTTATGCTTGTAAATCCTACACAAATCCTGTTTTTGGGGGAAGTGCGGGAAAGAAGGGAGGAGGTTGTTTGCTGAATTGTGGCATGGGACTGTATGACCTTCCCTGGTTGAACTAGCTGAAGAAACACCCTTTTACTGTCCAGCAATTTGTGGAATAGCATGATTGATCATCTTCCCACCTATTAGCACAGACATAAATAAACATAAATACATGCAGTGCATAGCAAATGAAGCTCTATCCTTACTGAAATGATTTTCTCAAATGTTTTTTAAATGATGATAAATAGTCCTGGTAAAGTGAATCTTTTCTTCAAAGGAATAAAACAAGTATTGGAGTATGTAAAAAGTAGAGAGGCAGCCAGATGTTCTCACATGGTCAATTAAAAATTATAGAAATTGCTTCTTCTGCTCAGCTATATTACAAAACATGATCTATGGATAGAATACTGTTCTCCAGCTGCTGTCTGTCTGAGAACAGCATTTGGTGTATTCCAGGCCTGCACTCTGGGTTGGCTTTAAATATCTGAAGTGTACTCTACACAGTAAGGATTGTGATGGAGGGTAGTTTGAGAGTTAACCACCATCTTCATTGCCCTCCTTCGGACACTCTCTAAGAGCTTAATATCTTTCTTATATTGTGGCACCCAAAACTGCACACAATGTCCAAGGTGAGGCCTCCCCAGTGCAGAGCAGAGTGGGACAATCCCCTCCCTTGACTGGCTGGTGATGCTTTGCCTGATGCCCCCCAGGACACGGTTGGCTCTCCTGGCTGCCAGGGCACTGCTGACTCACATTCAACTTGCCATGGGCCAGGACTCCCAAATCCTTTTTGGCACTGCTCTCCAGCATCTCCTTCTCCAGTCTGTTCATACATCCAGGATTGCCCCATCCCAGGTCCAGAACCCGGCACTTGCCCTTGTTACAAGGCCTTAAAAACTGTCAGAGCTATTCCTCAGAGATGTTTGACCTAAAAATCAACACTGGTAGCAATTTCCTATCTAACTGGCTGTTAGATTTAGTGCTTTACTATATCTAATGTTTTTCCTCATCTCCTTTGCTGCAACTCAGATTTGTACTGAGAGTTCAGGTTCTGAGAGAAGGTGGAAATAATTGTATTGCTGCTTTCTTTGCAGCTTGCTTGTTTGTAATGGTACTGGAAGTGACTCGCCTCAATCTTTATCTTTGCTAGATTGAGGAACCCTGCTTATTTGCCCTCTTTTTCACATCTTGTTTGCTGGACTTCCGATCATTTCCATTATTTTCGCTTGATCCAAATTCCTGTCGAGTTGCAAGACTGAAAGCTGGACTGAGATAAGCCTTATTTGCATGGTTCCCTGCTCTGCAGCTGGCACTGAGGTTCTTGGGTCTCTCCATGATACCATGAAGATACCAGCCAGGTCAAATGGTGGGGGTCTCCTTTCCAGGAAGGCTGAATGCTGCAGCTCAGTGGTGTCAGAATTTCTTGATAAATGACCCTTAACTGCAATGCAGAAAGGATAAAAAAAATCATTTATTGCAAAGAGATAAGTGGATATGACCAGGCATATTATTTATAAAATGCCAGTGGAACAAATTATTTAGAAACGTCTGTTACTAGAAACTAATTGAATACTGTGTAGATTGGAATATATAAACCAGAATGCAGCCAAGAATTAATGAGAGAGAGAATGGATTGGCATGTGGATCCTCTCATCTGTTGTCCTTCCCAAAATAGCCTGTTTCTAGGGCCAGGATGGGTAGGAATAGAATGATGAAACAACTGGACATGTGAACACCGAATGAGCATAATTATGATGAAGAACAATGACGACACTGTTAAATGGCTGTAGAGGGTTTCCACAACTCCCAGCAAGTCCAGTGGTGAGTTGTGTAAAAGGAGGTGTTGCCTTGTGGTTTGGCATTCAATGGTTGTTGGTCACAATCCAGCCCTTTCAACCTTTACTCTTCTATTCGTAACAGTGGTATTTTTGATGGCTGAGCTTGAAATGCCAAGTGGCAAATCAGCATGCAAATGCTGATATGTTTTTCTGGACAAAATATGGGATTGTGAGTCTCATCTCAGCCCAAGTTTTGGTTTTCTTTTGGTAACAGGGATAGGATGAATCTGTCCAGCTGTGGTCCCTGAAAAATGTACCACAGATGTGGTTCACCTCTACTGCTGAAAAGGTGTTTTGTCTTTGCAGGAATAATATGCACATGGGTACCTGTGGTTGTAGCTTGGGTTGGGGTGCTCATTTCAGCAAGAGCCTTCTGCCAACATTTTGCAGTAACAACTCATTATGAGTTTACTCTGGAACAGTCTGTGGGTCCAGAAGTAAGTTCTACGTCTTTATTCCACCCTGTTGATGAAGAAGCAGAATGGAGATCAATACTAATGATAGATTGTTTTAAAAATGTATTGTAATGTATTGAAAATGTTAGGAGGATTGCTAATTGTACAGAACTGTAGGCAGCAAGGTCATGAGGAAAGTACTGAACTGTACTAACTGCCAGGTAGCTCAAAACTCTGATTTTACTAATGTATCATCAAAGGTGTTCTGTCTTGGAGCAGGCAGTCTTGTTTATTTGTCATGTATGTGATTTTTTCTAGTTTACTGGCACAATAGAAGATATATGTATGGGAATAATAATGAGCAATTGGAACAATGTTCCTTTGTTTTCTACACAGGGACAGAAAACAAGAATTAACTTACATGGAGAAGTGGTTACTCTAAGAAATGTCTACAATTATGGTAGAATCAAAGCAATCTCTTAGGGACCACTGTTATTGTAATGTAAAGTTGAAAGTAAAACTTTTTAGTTTAGATAATCTGAGCATAATTCAGGGGAGTTTGGGATGTGATAATTGTTTATTGCTACAATTGCACATGCATTTTTTGCTGAAATACACTGTTGCAATATCATATGTGATTCTTCAGTTCTTGACCTAATAACAATACAGGTTTTTAAAAGGTCAGAATTTAAATGTGTGACTGCCATCTAAGTTTTAAGGCAAACTGAAGCAGTGAAGAGTAGCAGTTTGACTAGAATTGAATTTTCAGCTGTTACTCGAGGAATAAAGCATGGATAATAACTTTGAGCCAATTCTTTGGAGCGCTATCAAATTAAAACTCTGTGAAAGTGCTGGGTAGCCTGAAGTTTTGTCCTTGCCATAAAATAAATTAGTTTAGCATTCTTTATTTCAGGAAAAATGGGACTGTGTTGTCATTGTTTAATATTTTTTTAAAAATTTAATTTTTAGCAGATAAATTTAGACGAAAACTGGAAGAACTGGAGAAGGAGAAAAGTTCTTTAAAATTTCAACTTCCTTCGAGGCATCCTTCAGTTAGCAGTTTTTTGGATAGGTTCCTTAGCCAAGTTCAGGCAGCATTGCGCTGGGCTGCTGATCATCGGTAAGTTTGTTCATTCATTATCATGTAAAATGACGTGTCTGTTTTTCTCAAAATGCAGAAAACACTTTATGAGTTATTTTAATAAAGAGTTTAATGATCTTATATCAATATGGAGCTTGTTTATGAAAATCCTATCTTCCCCATACCCTCCGCCTTTTTTTCTTTCTGCAATTCTTTCAGAATTGCCCTGAAAAACATTGATCATGATGAACAGGCAAATTAAATAGAATGTTTTTCATTGATGTTGAGTGGGAATGGGATTGAATCCTTGACACAGCAGCTTGAGCATACGTCAGCAATGTAGTTTGAGCAATGGTTCCCCATGGAGTTAACTCTGATGCTCCCTTTCAGGCAATGAAAGGATATTTAAATATAAAGTAAAACCAGATTATTTTTTGATATGAATAGATCTTTAGGAGCTTCCTTTATTGTGCCCCTTGTTAGGTGGCAATATTGTGCTCAGAACTGTACAAAGTCACAAAAATAGATTCTCAGCCTTGTCTTGGAGGAGTAACAGCTTCAAAGACTGGGAGAATGTGAGATGTGTTGGATGACCCAAGGGGGGTAGTTAGCTAAGGAAAAAAAAAGTTCTCTCTTTCTCGTTCTGTCTTCATCTGTGCTCCTAGTTACTGTTGTTAGAAGTAAGAGGATGCTTTATAGGTATGGAAAGCTATTCTCTAATGCAGTAGCACAAATGAAAGAAGAAAAATCATTTGTTTTCTCGCAGCTTGTACATATAAAAGCTGCAGTGAGCTAGTCAATATGTTTGGGTATAATTTTCAATAGACATGAAAATTAGATAAAATCAGTACAGATAGTAGGGTTTTTTCTTGCAAAAATTGAGAATTTGAAGGTATTTTTAGCCTCTATTTATAGTATCTAATAATAAGGGAGGTTAAAATAAACTGCACTCCTTCAGAGCCATTTCCTTCTACCTTCTCAGGCTTTAAGAGTCTCTTTTACTATTCCTTAGAGATTAGGGTACAACATTCTCTATTTTGTCATTAAGATGTGTTCACTCTGTGCATTAATTTGTAGTAATGATTTTGGCTTTGGAAGTGCTTTTGTCTTCGGTATCATAGAAATTGTGTCACTAAAGCATTCTTCAGATACAGTCTGCTTATTTTTGTCCCTATATAATGTATATACAATATTTTTATATATAAAATGTTTTATATATATATATATGAAAGTGTAACTATTCTTTATATGATTGGATCTGTAATTCTTCTCTTCGTACAGGACTGAGCAGTGCCATTCTTCAAAGTCAGATGAATATCCTCTCTTCTGTCTTTTGGACACCCTTTCTTTGAACTTGTGTCACAACAACCATAGTCAAACTCCCTTTTATTTTTTTTTTCCTTGCTTGATTCTTATAGCCTTTTACACTGCTTTGTCTCTGGTCTGACTTTCTTGTTGCTACAGCAATCACACACTTTTTCTTCTGTAAAGGGTTTTAAGACTTCTTTTCCCAGTGTTTTTAGATAGTACAATGGAAAACATGACTACTTCTTCAAGGAAAATTTGTAGGCTTCATTGTTTGTTTTCATTTTGAACAAAACCAGTTTATCCAGACTTCTTGTGTTTTGAGGGGTTTTTTGTTGGTTTTTGTTTGTTTGTTTGTTTTTTTAACTTGGAACATTAAAAATGTGATCAGACTAGCCCAAGAAGATCAGATAATTGCAGTTTTACTGTCATTAAGCCAGTCTCTGCAATATTCTAAAATGAAAAATGTGTATGACAGGTTATTTGTTTAATATATGATGCTGAAATTCATGCCTCGGTTTTGTTTTACTTAATTAAATTATGAGATGAGTTTTTTCAGTGAATGCATTTGTTGTTGACAGAGGATATTGGGGGCAGTTGGTAGGAGCCAGATTTGGTTATGTTTAGCTTATGAACAACACTGTGTTCATGCAATCACCCAGGTTTGATGAGATCAGAGAGATCTTATCTTCCATCAGTACCAAGTAGGTAGATATACATAGGATTTCCAAGAAGGTTCTGAGAATAATTGTGTTTATCATGGAATTTTCCCTAAACTTCGAGCAGCCACTTGGAAATTTATTACATATTTCTCTAGGAAAGGTGCAGCTCCATCTTAAAGAAAGTGGCTTCAGAGCTGCTGGGACATGTGATTGGCTGGATCCATGGGAACCTGTAATGACTGTAAGGCACAGTGATGGCCTAGCACTTCCTAATACAGACGTCTCTTTGATCTGTGCTGTTATTACAGAAATACAATTACACTGTCATTATGTCTATTTTGCTTAATGATATTTATTTTAATTCAAAGGTTTTATTTTTTTCAAGACATTCTTCAGCCCATGGAGAGGGAGTAAAGCATATGTGTCTTGATGGTCCTGAAGAATAGATGAGAACCTCTTGTTCTACATGCTTGTTAAACAGCTGTGCATGGAGATGATAATTGCATGATTAATCATGCTTAAACCAGACTTGGGATGCATGTTTTGTATGTGGCATGGATGTATTTGCTTTGCAAGAATACAGTGGGAAATCATGCTTCAAAAACATTCTTTGTTTGAAACACAGTATTTTTGAACACAATATTGAAAAGTATCTGTAGCTTTTATGTGGAAATGCACACACTTGTCTCTAGAGATGGACACAGAAAGGCAATTGGCCTTGCAAGTGCACATGCCCTTATGCAGGGACATGCAAGGCAAGATAGATTTGCATTGTTTGCAGGTGCATTTTGAGAGGCTGATTATAGAATTGATACTTAACATAATTCACTGATTTCCTTGGGGTCCAGTCATGCAAAGGTTTAGAACTGAGGGTTGTATAGACCACTGTGAGGAAACCCACTGACTGAGATTTTGAAAGAACTCGCTGTGCAAGAGAGAAGTAAAATTTGGCATTATGGAGCAAACACTCCAGATGATCTCTAATGTAGCCTCCAAAAGCTGACAGAAGCTGCAAAAATGTCTTTGGCAAGTTTCTAAACTTCTGTCTAAGAGAGATATTTCTCTGTATTGATAGAAACTAGATGCCTTAGTTTTGTCTCTTTCAAGGCAGTGATGGATAAATTTTTGAAATATGAAAAAGCTGGGGGGAGCTTGAAGCTATACAAGTTTTCCATTTTCTTTCTTCAGCATGTTGTAAAAACAGTGTAAGTGTTTGAGATAACAAAAGAAGATATGCCAAGGAAAAATCTCTTGTTCTTTAACTGTATCTGTTTAAGATGCAATCATTCTGGTGATGGAGTGTTATGATTCTAAAGGTAACTTGGAGCATTCTGATCGGTTTAATCTTTGAGACATTGATACTTGTTGATAACACTAATTTTTAGCTTTTGTTATGCTTTTTTCAAAGGGTTAGACATGAAGGAAATTATATTTGTCATGAAAAAGAACATAAACTTTTGAGATCAACTTACCAGGAGAGGATGCAGGTTTCGGCCACAAAAAGAAACCAGCTTTTTGAAGAAAGGAAACGCTTACAGGTAACTGGGCTAAAGAGTTGGCTGTAAGGGTAGTGCTGTGTGGGGAAAAGCTTGTAAGCTGACATACTGAATTAAATAAATTTATTGTAGTAGCAACTTCACTTCTGTGTTGCAATTAGAGCCTTGGCTGTAGTCCAGTTGATAATCTAAGTGATGATTTGAGATGGCAGCCACAGGAGTTGTGTTAATCTCATTACAGAGAAGCAGTGCTGGAAGGCTTGGTGGCTTGCTTGTGTGCTTAAACTTTCCTCATTATCTTTTCAAGTGTGCTCTTACGTTATAATTTGCCATTTTAATATTAAACTGATCTTCAGAAGTTTTTATTTAAAGAAAAAAACTTTTCATCCGTTTCTGATTAGAGTTTACTATAAATACATGATTTACTAGCTTTTATTCCTGAAAGATGATTGATGCTTTTCAGGAGGATGAAGGAATCATCATGAAGCAGTCAGCATTTGCTAACAATAGCTTTACACTGACATGTGATGTCACGATGTGGTAGCTTGGCAAATGGAATGTTAAGATGGCTTCTGTCCAATTTTAAATCTGCAAGCCTTTTAAGAAAAATTTAGCTCTTTTTTTTCCCCACTGTTCTTCAAAAACATCGGTTTACTGTCTAGTTATGTGTCTTTTAGACCTTGGTGCTCATATTTAGCAATGTGTCACCTTAGAGAGCTAGTAGACCTAGTTTTTTTTTTTTTTTTCCTGTGGTCTTACCTTGAAATCTAATTTTTTTTTGATACTTTTCTTCCTTTGGTGGATCCAGTAGTATAATAATCTATGTGTTTGTATACACACAAATATATACATACACATATATGTATATATGTAAAATCCAGAAAGAAATAGGGGAAAAGCATCTTAGGTGGTCATTCCAAAGTCTTAGATGAAGAAATGTTTTTTCTATCCTAGTCATCATCTTTGTATTGTTTAGCTTTATTTTGTCAATGTGTAAGAGAAGACATAGTGTAGTTCAACAGTTTCAGTGTGCAGAAAACTATTTTTAGTTTAGACATCCAGCAGCCACCTCGATATTGAACTGGAAAATGCTTTACTTAAAACTCCACAACAGCTGATGTTTTATAGTTCCTCCAGCTGAATCTTTATCTCTTCGTAGTTATTAGGAAAAAATTAACCTCATCATTGTATTGGCATGATATTTATTAGCATTTAAACAAAATTATTAGGAATTCAAGGTTCTGGGGAGGGCTAACCTGTGATGATTGGTTGCTCTTAGCATCCCTTAAGGATCGCTCCAGCCCAAAATCCTGAATGGTCAGAAATATTTGTTTAGTTTTGGTTTGTTTTTGTTTGTTTGGTTTTTTTCCCCCTCAGTCGCATGTTTCTTTTCCTTCTACCCTCTCTCCTTTTGCTTCTGCATTTGTCTTCAGGGGTTTGAAAACCTGTGACAGGATCTAAAATTTACATAGTAATGTTTCTACTGCAATTTATACTTCATGGAGAACACTAGCCTGTAAGTGAAGCTGGAGGTTTACCATCAGTACTGATTAGCTGTCACGTTAGAAATACCAGTTTAAGCTCAAATCCACAGAATGAAACTCCAGCTTACGTTTAGTGGGATGAATATCATCTGCTGCTCCATGCTGAGACTTCAGTCCCTTTTATCTGTTCCTGGGGGCTGACCAGGAGTACATGAAAGGCTTCTTGGCATTTCTAGAAAAGAACGAGGGAGAATTCCAGTTTACTGACTAAAATTTTCATGCTCCCAAGAATGCCTGTGAACTATTCCAAAGCAGAGCAGCTTTCTCTCTGTGAATGCAGACTGTGTGCTTATGGTATCTATTTATGTTGTAAAAATGCTGCGGTACTGAAAGTGTGTTTGTAAAACCATATCCTGTTCATCTCCCTTTCTGTTCCCATGCAGGTTGCAGTGATTGCAATTAGTATGTTTTCACAGAATATGAAGGTCTTTGTATTAAGTAGGGCCTATTAAGATTTTGGCAGTATTCCCAAACCAGTAACACAGACAGAATTGTCCTTTGTGCACACTAAAAGCCTAATTTGGGACAGAAAGAAACAAAACTGATGTTTTTGATCTGCTGACCTTTCTGTCCTTGACAAATGCCGGTGGGTTGAAACACGGGCCACACCATTCTCTTGTTGCTAAATCTGAAACCAAAAAAAAAGAGAAAAATAATTGATGAATCTAGGGCACAACACTGTGAGTTGAAATTTTTGAGCCAGACAAGCTTTAAACATGCAAGGACTGTTTCTTCTTGTTTTAAGTGATACTAGAGAAGCTAGTTACAGTGTAGCAAACCTGAAAGTATGTTTATTGACAAAATGAGCATTAATGAACTAAACTGCACATAAATTACATTGAAAACATTATTTTAATGTTAATGTTTCAAAGTGAAACTCGCAAAGAAATGCCAAAGTCAGTTATCTGTATATAGTATATATGTTTTTATGAGTCTTGAATTGTATGAGGCTGCCATTTTTTTTCCCCCTGGATCCCTACCTCATACACTGGTGAAGATGGAAAGTGTCTGTTCGGATATTCAGTATACTATTTTATCTTCATTGCTCTGTATTTGGTCCCAGAACCCTTCTATTGTGTGCCACAAAAAGCCCTGTTTTGGATATAGATTTATTGATTTGTGAGTGGGCTCTTTTTACACTAATAATCAACATGACATCTTAGTGAGTCAAAACAATTTTATCTCTGTAGCATCACTTCAAGTGAAGAGATATTCTTATTGCCATTTTACAGATGGAGAATAAAGTGAATTGCCATAAAAAGCCACATCTGTGTTTCTAATGTCAATTTTGTAGTGCCTGTTAAAGCTTTAGTTTTGAGTTTGTGGTTTTGTTTTTTCTTTTTTATTTTTAGTTGAACTGAATGTGGTCAGAGCATGGAATTGAGCTTTGATTTCTGTTGAGAGTCTACAGATGGCATATCAGAGAATTCTCTTGCAGATTGTATAGAAAATGGTAAACAGTCTGTGGCTGTGTGTGAAGATAATAGTTTAAGTGGCTTGCAAGATTTCACAGAGACCGTAAGAAATGTAGAAATAGAAGTGATTCTCCAGTGTGGCATTCAACTAGTTTGAAAAGTAGTTCTCTGTATTTTCCTTTTTTTTTTTAAAAAAAAAATTAAATTTCCTACTCCCTTTTCAAATTCTGGGACAAATGAATCAAGAGCCATATATTAATTTTCACTCAGCAACCCAGACTCTTTGAAGTGTTCCTTTCCTGGATGCAAGCTATCTGTTGGGTTTTCAAGGAAAAAAAACCTGTGCAAGGATGACATGCAGATTTGTGAAGCTTTTCTTGGGGGAGCCCCTTACTTCAGGGAAGACATTGACGTGCTGGAGAATGTCCAGAAAAGGGCAATGAAGCTGGTGAAGGGTCTAGAGTAAGTCATATGAGGAGCAGTTGAGGAAGCTGGAGTTGTTTAGCATGGGGAAAAGGAGGCTCAGAGGAGTTCTTAGCACTCTCCACAACTACCTGAAAGGAGGTTATAGCCAGCTGGGGGTCAGCCTCTTCTCCCTGGTAACTAGTGACAGGACAAGAGGAAACAACCAGTAGCTGTACCAGAGGAGACTCAGGTTGGCCATCAGGAAGAATTTCTTTGCTAAGAGCAGTCAGGCATTGGAACAGGCTTCCCAGGGAGGTGGTGGAGTCACCATCCCTGAAAGTCGTCAAGAAACGACTGGATGTGGCACTTAGCGCTATGGTCTAGTTGACAAGGTGGTGCTCAGTCAGAGGTTGGACAGGATGATCTTGGAGGTCTTTTCCAACATTAATGATTCTACAAGTCTATGATTCTAAAAATTATGATGTGCTCTTGCAAGGTACATTAGTGTCATAATGCATGGAGTTCGAACTTCTAGCAAGATGGGTACAACTGAGGTTGAAGTTCTGGCCATTTTAAGTCAAGGGAGGAATTGTGTGCATCTGTTTAAAGTGAAATGTTAATTATCAAAAAGGCTATCCAGGTAGTCAGTGGTTCTCCACTTGCATGGTGTGCCTGATGTTGGACTAGAAGCCTAGAGGAACCATTGCAGGGATGTTCTGCAGGAGGACGGATAGACGGTTGATCACTTCAGCTGCCGGTCTGTAGAGTAAGATTCTGTTGTCATGGTTGAACTGAGATTTGGGTTTTTTTGTGAAAGTTTTTAACTTGGGAAATACCCAAGTATCCTAAAAGTAAAGGATGACTGACAGTGGGTGTCGGAATAGAAACCTGAAACTGGATGTTGAAATGGAGGTGGTGTCAACCAACATAAGAATTTTGTGTGTGTGCAGAAGGATGTCTTCTCATTTAATGTTGTGCTAAATTGGACAAGCTTAATTCGTGCTAGCTCCTGAAGACTTGTATTGGGGTCTTTTAGGGGCAGAGGGGTTTCTTTAGCAGTGTTCCTATGGTGAACTCTCATTTCTGTTCTATGCAGAAAGAAATTGAAGATCTCCGAACAAGGCTGACTGTATTAGAAGCAAAAGATCAACATCTGAGAAGAGAAATTGAAGAACAAGATACACTTATTCAGTCACAGGACTCTGAACTGGCTGCTTTACTTGGCTGCGTTTCTCTGAGGGAACTGCAGGAAATAAGCAAGGCTGTGGATGACACTTTAGGATCCTCCTATCAAATTCCATTCAGTCTAGATCTTCCAGGAACAATAAAGAGGTATCTAAATTTCAGTTTAGATATAGAGTCTTGTGTCTTCCTCAATGTTCTGTTGAATTGACTGTCACTTGCTTTCTTCATGACTGTGCCAGCTGATTAGCTGCATTCAGACACTTTAAAATTTTCTAAGAGATGTTGTGAGTCTCATATTGATGTACTTCCTTGGGAAGGAAGAGTTTGTAGCTATTTGAAGGTCTTGCACTTAATTTTTTTTATGATAAAGAGCCACCTATAGAAGGCATATGTTTCCATAACGTTAATACCCATTATCAGTTTACACTATTTCTTTTTATTAACTTGCATTTCTCCCAGATAAGCAATAACTATGTTGCTTGCAATTTTTTTCCCTTCCTGTTCATTTGGTTTAGTTTTATGATGTTAACATTCATGAGAAATTGCTGTTCACATGTGCTAATTTATACAGATTTTTTTTTTAAAGTCAGCAGAACATTTTGTAGAGGACATATTCCTCTCTTTTGACAGTGTTTAAAATTTTAAATCAGGTTATGGGATATAGTTTCTTGAATTAAGTTTAGCTTGTTTTAATAGTATCTTATACCTGTGTTTCATAGATTGAGGAATAAAAGGTCTCGAGCAGCCTGTCTGAAAAAACATTCTTTGATTTGAGTTTTCTCTTAGTTTTGGATTTGCTTATGGAAAAATTATCAGA